>CAXITT010000152.1:631234-721716 GCA_964033795.1 Lymnaea stagnalis | reverse complement strand
AAAAGGGGGGGGGGGGGGGGGGGAATGATTTTTGGATGTTGGGGGGTGGGGCTGAAAATTTGATTGAATGTGATGTCATCGGTAACAAGTCTATGTGCCAAGCGATCGGTTGACGGGAAGCTGGTCAGTTAGTCGTCCGGAAGGTCTTGCCAGCCAGCCAGCCAGTCACGAACAAAAGTGAAGATGATGTAAAGGATCTTTTTTTTTTTTTAAAGATAACGAAAACATGCGAATTTGATTGGATGGATTTGGACCTATTAACATAATTAATCGATACCGTCTACTCCTAGCGATGGTGCAGAACCAACCAAAAGCCTGCATTATCAAAAGGGAGACAAGGAAGGATCTAGAGTGTCTAGCCAGCGTCAAACAGGGGACCAGGCCAGAGGATACGAGACTTCAAAGAAGTCACACGACAATCATAACCAGATGGGTGAGGATGGTCTTCTTTTTCTCTTTTTTTTTTTTTTTTTTTCACTGGCATAAGGTTTAGTTTTCAGATAATTAGAAACACACAAATTTACGAGCACTTTTAATTCCCAACATGCTGACAAAACTTTAAAGTATTTTTTTTTTTTTTTTTTTTTTTTTTTTTTTTGTTCACTGGCATAAGGTTTAGATTTCAGATAATTAGAAACACACAAATTTACGAGCACTTTTAATTCCCAACATGCTGACAAAACTTTAAAGTATTGCCCCTTATAGAGAACATACAAATCAACCTTACGTAATTTTATTTCAAAGCATTGAAAAAAAAAATCGATCAAACTTTAAACTGATTGGTGTCATGCCACCAACGTGTGTTGTGGCTACATCGTTTTTGTCTTACTCTTCAAACACGGTTTTATTTGTTTTTAATGGTCCGTAACAACATCCATATAGATTAAAGCTGGGTGCCCACGATGAGGCTCTTCACACAGCATGTTTTAAGACATTGCTCAAGCTTGCGTCCACCATTAGAGTATTATTTATTTATTTATTTAGGCATTTTTATATAGCGCTTACCTTAAAGCTCTAAGCGCTTTACAATTATTAAAAACATGTAAACTAAGTAAAATAAAAATGAGACACTAGGATAGTCACTACTACACTACAGAAACAATTAAAATGGCTATAAAACGAGGACACTTTGACACGTTTTGGCCTATACTACAGGGACAGAAAATGAGGCAGGGCAAGGAGGGTGCATCACAGGTCATAGGCGGACCTAAACAGAAGGGTTTTAAGGGACTTTTTAAAAATGGACGAGGTTTCACAATGACGGATATGGAAGGGGAGCTGGTTCCAGAACGTGGGCGCATGGAAGTAGAAGTAGAGTAAGGCTGTAAACAAATAGGGATTTACTGTTCGTTGCAATACGAATATACGCCTTTGTTTATTCAACTGAATGCGAGTGGAATATTTTGTTTAAAGTTGTCTAAAAATGTTTAAAAACATATTTATTCTTTGGAATGTCAACGATAACTACAGTGTTCATTGTTGCATGCACAATTCTGCACCCCCCCCCCCCCACGACCCCCCAGTGCCCGGCTAAAAGTAAGAGCCCCTGGAGCTTCCAGGCAGTCGAAGTATCGGGGACACAAAATAAGATATTGATAAAATTAAATTCTATTTAATAGAATTTAAAATTATCGCATCATTAAAATGATCAGAGCAGAATACAAAGATCGCTCATCACTTATCCTTAAGAGACGCTGGACTCGTATGCAGCTGCCCACTTTGCCTTTAGCTTACTCTGGTACTGCTGCGCCCATTCGAAGGCCAACTAGTACGGCTCAGACCATTTATTTTAAAGTAACTCAACATAGGCCTGCACAGGTAGTGTCCGTTTAAAAAAAAAGTAATTGTTTCGCTAACAAATCGGAGTTCTGTCTCATCATTTTTATCTATATGGGCCCTTTGTAGTTTGTTGTTGGGGTTTGTTGTTTTTGTTTTTTTTTTTGTTTTTTTTTTTTTTTTTATTTTTTTTTTTTTTTTTTTTTTTTTTTTTTTTTTTTTTTTTTTTTTTTTTTTTTTTTTTTTTATTTTTTTTTTTTTTTTTTTTTTTTTTTTGGTTGTTCTTTTCAATATCGTTTTTACTTACTGCAAAAACTAAACTTCGAAATTCCTTTTGCTCTAAGCCTTGGTTGTTTCTTTAGGCCTCAGACAAAAACAAAAACAATTTTAAAAATAGATTGAAATGATTAGTGGTAAAAGGGGTAGGGGGCGCCAGTTGAAATCTTTGCTCTGGGCGCAGTTTTTCTTTAAAGCAACTACAACAGAAGATTATAAAAAGCTAAGAAGGTTGAAGTGGCCACGACGCGCCAATTATAAACTTACTCCATGGCATTCCTCGACCTTTCAGTGAAATTCATGTTTTTATTACACTGTGACTTTAATGAACGCAGTTACGAACCTCCTGTTGGCTTAAAAATACCTTCGGGGAAAAACCAGTGGCGAACGTAGGGGCTGTGCGACCGCTTCGGGCGGCACTATGAGTTTCATGTTACTTTTATAGGCTCTAAATGTTTGTGTATGTATTAGAGGGCGCACATTTGAGAGTTCGCCCCGCCCTGACAACTATATAGTTTAGTTTAGGTACACAACTGGGCAAAACTGTATAACATTTTCCTTTCATGATCATATTGAAGGCAGAAAAGTGCCTTTATAAATATACTACCGTATATCTTCATTCATATATATAGTCTCTTTTATGAGCTGCAGGTCGACAGTAATGCCCGGGCACATAGTCCTTACGTTCCAGCTTGCTAGTCGAAGAGCTGGGGTCTTCTTTTCTCTTGTTTTCTTATTTCTAGATGCATGTTTTTGTGGCCTACTTATATGGGGTTGTGATTCTTTGTTTATGTTTGTTTCAGGAGCAGAGAGCAAATCTTCGATATCAGATGATATTAGAAATAACAACGGCTGTGATCTCGTGACGCCATCAACAGTGTTCATCGTGTTACCTATAACTGTGCTATTTCAAACCTTTGGCTGTAGGTGATGCTAGCTGACAGCTCCAACTCTGAGGCGGTAGAGGCCAGCTCAGAATTTTATTCAGTTAAATAATCATCCATAATTATCACGGGCCATAGAAAAGAGGAACATTTAAAATATGATATAAAGTTATCGATACATTAAAGCATCCAATAAAGATCAACTATCTTGGTGTCTCCTTCATAACCTAAATCTGTGGGGGACACAATTCAGCAAGAGCGGCAATGCATCTAAATCTAACGCAAGAGCTTCTCGTTCCATTACCTCCCTTAGCATTTCTTTTCCCTAAAAACCATAATTAAAATGTAGTGTCTCCACAAACGCAAATTGTTACACGTGATAAAATGAATAATCTACAAAAATTCTAAGATAAATTCACTCTTTCAAATGCCTCAAAGCGTAAATAAAAAAAAAAACAGTTTGAAAACAAAATAAATAAATATATAAATGTGTAACAGTGCATTTTTTTCACCAGGTCACAATTTTAAAAACCAAAATTAAAATGTAGTTTCTCCAAAAACACAAATTGTTAAACGTGAAAAAATGAAAAATCTACAAAAATTCTAAAAAAAATTAACTCTTTAAAAAGCCAAAAAGCGAAAAAAAAAAAAAAAAAACAGTTTGAAAACAAAATAAATAAATATATAAATGTGTAACAGTGCATTTTTTTCACCAGGTCACAATTTCGTGGATTCTGTCCCTTAATATGTTATGATAAGATATCAAAATAAAAAGGTGAAAAATCGATGTGCAATTGTGGTCTGATGTGCAATACTTCTTCTTCTTCTATATTTTGAGGGCCCACGATTAATGTGTTGATCATTCTGGCTCCTCCGTTTGTAGAGAGGTTCACGGTGTAACTGGGCGTGGTTTTGAAGAGGAGTTGAAGTGAATAATTACACGTTTGGAAAAAGCTTTTAAAAAAAAATTAAAAGACTAATTGCCACTCTGACATTAGTTAGTTAGTCAAAGATATTTTAAAGCTTCCACTGTTAATACCGTCCATAAAGAAGTTCTAAAATAAATAAGTAACCCCTCTATTTTGACCAACGTGATTACTGCGGCACATGACGGTGGAAGTAAACACTGCAGGCCAACGTTTTAACATGTTCTGTTTGAAAGTCAAACTATTTTTTTATTTTAAAGTCAAGTGTCTCAAAACGGTAGGCCTAAATGTTATCATAGTATAAAATACCTACACTTTTAGAAAGAACACTTTGAGTACTCTGATGTCATACCGATGTTACTACCATTGTACCATACAAATTTTAAAAAGCTGCACTCCTGCCCAATTCAGAATGTGATCTCAATCACCTATGTTTAGACGGAAGTTCTATTACAAGTTACTTTTTTTTTTAATACTTAGTTTAGTTCTGAAACTGGGTCAAATATTTGGTATTCCTATCTTAGGTATCTTACAATTTAAAGTTAAGTGAAGCTCAAGAAGTTATTTAATGGTTAAAATATTGACAATTTAAATTGAAGTTTAGTATATTTTTACTATTTTTAAAATAAAAAATATTCTGCACATTTGATCTTGTTTACTTAAAGGTTTACTCAACTTAATGAATGGAATTTTTTTTCCATTTATCCTTCATTCTTAAGTTACCAGGTCAACAATCAACATACCTAGCTAGCAGTCAGTTTGTGGCAAAGAGGTATACTATTGTTACTAATTTATTTATCTTATTTTTGATAGCTGGGCTTATTCTAAAATATAATATGAATAATGTCTAAATCCAAGCATGAATCACCACCAGTTTTTGTGCAGTGCTATACAGGCTGCCGCTTCATTCCACATGAAAACAGTGTTGAAAGGGAGAGATTTTAATGTTCATGTTAACAGCTTAGAAAATGAATTTTGAAATGAATTTATATTACATGCTTTTACTGTTTGTTAAATTATTTAATTTTTTTTTTAATGTTGTGTGTGATGTTCAATCTCTTTGCTGAAAGAAAAATATCCATATTTGTGTTAAACTTAAACAGTGTGAGCAGTGCCCGTCAAAATTCAGTTTATATCTCCTGATCTATAATTCCATACATGAAAAATTTGAACATCTTGTGCTGATTAAGATTTGCATTTATTTGTTGTATAAACTCTTATTCAAAATTCCTTCAGTTCCTAGGATGATATCCAACGAACCATTGTGTATTTAAATATTTTAAAACTTAAAGCAATTTAAATATGCGTAGAAGATGAATCTATGAAACTATGAATCAACATTTATTTACATTAATATCTTCCCTTTTTTAATCAGTTGTATTTCCACTGCATATTTCTGTACAATATCACATGACCGGTGTTGGTAGTTGCATATAGTGATACTTTCTTTTATAATTTATATAGAATTTTATCATTGTTGTGCCTGAGTTTTAATATTCAAAATGGAACTGTACCAAATTTACTTTTATTTACATCTCCCAAGAATGAAATATTGCAGCTTTACCATGAATAAATCGGGAAATGTATGTACGTTTTTTTTTTTTTTTTTTTTTTTAATTTTGTTTTTTTTTTTTTTTTTTTTTTTTAAATTTTGATTTATGGATGTAGACAACCAAAATTGAAATAAATATGCCCTTGCTGCGATGACAGAATTGAATTATGTAGATTTTTACATTTATTAGCAGTTTGGCAAAACAGCCTTCAAACATAATGTACCCTCTGTATTCTTTTTTCAAATGTACAATATTACTAATTATTGAACTCTGTTGAAATTTTTGTTATGGTATACAATTAATTCAAGATAGAAAGGCTCAAAATAGTTGTAAGGGATTTAAGAACTAGACTATGTGTAACATTAATTACGGTATTTCATAATGTATATATAAACATTCCTTCATATACATGGATCATCTGACAGAGGTCAACTTGCATTCATTCACATTTGTAATGACTTAATAAAATTCTTGAACGTACTTCAACCCTTAATTTAAAAAGAAAGCTTTTAAAGCTTACATAAATTTATACAACAACAGGGACAGTTAACCCTTATTGATCCCTGCTGGTACCATAAGATTATTTTACTCCATTTTACTTTTATTTTATGATTATGGAACCAAAAACTTTTTTATGCATACCGACTTAGAGAAAAATGTCAAAAGTCAAAGCTAAAACTAATCTGGCAAATAAATTACGCAGTAGAACAAGATTGCGTATATCTGGAATGTAAATGGCAATATTTGAATTATGTAACATTTTACTTATAAGAACAAATATTTTCCAAATGTGTGCTAACATCAAAAAGTTTAACTAATCTGTAAAATGTCTTTGACTTTACTTTGTGTGAATGTGTATGAATTATCTAAGAGGAAACAATGAATGATTTTAAAACAAATGTTTAAAAAATGAATTCCATTTTATTGGTTTCAAGTTACACCCTTACATATTAGTTTAAAGACTTACCATTATGGTTTTAGTCTCTCCAAAATATTACAAGGCATTGCAATTTATGTAATATAACACTTAATGTCATTCAATGGATAAATAAATTTAAGTCAAATTATTCCTTTCAAGTGCACTATGGTATTACTATAGTACACTGTCTTTAAGTATGATAAGACTATTAGTAAGCATTTTTTAACCATAAAGAATTAAATGTTGGCATTATTGTGAATTCTTATATTTAAAAATTGACCAATTTACATTTCATTGCTTTTAACTATTTTAACAATGCAGGTTAAAAAACTTATATTTTAAGATTTTATAATTATAATAAATATAAAATCATACTTGCCATTCAGTTATGTATATTACATTTACCCTACTCTAGTAAAACAACTTTTCTTTTTGTTTGTTAACTTTGGAGGGATTTTTTTCTTTTGATGATTCATTAATTAAAAAGTGTTTTGTTTAAAAATGATAATTTGTTCTGTACTTTTTTGTGGTCTTTAATTGTGTGAAATGTATTTAAAATTAACCTGTTGTCAGATTAAGTGTTAATTCTGGTGCAAAATGTTGTGCTTGTAAAACATCTCCAGGTTGCATGAGCTCATTTAGTCATGAATAATTATGCAGTACAAGGGCAATGTTGTTTTTTTTTAAATTTTTATTTTAAGGCAGTACATGGTTTTCATGTATAAGTTATAGATCACTGGTCTGCAACATTATACACAAAACAAATATGCCAAAGATGAAAAGATTTCACACCAGGATGCCTGACGTCAGTAGTAAGTTCTTTGACTGAGTCTGTACTAGTAAGTTTGATTTCTCACTTTCCACAATACAATATTTTTCACAGTTAAAAAATGTATAAAAGGCAAAACATTTTCACATAACACTTTTGGAAATCTCTGCTTTTTCAGAAAGTAAACATAAATGCAAACTGCAATGGCTAGAAAAACTATAAGTTATAATCTTTTTTATATAGCAGGTACATTCTAGTTACATTTATTTTTATAAATACATATTTTCTAATCTATAAGCACCAGATCAACTAAATAGGAAGTATTTTGATACCAAATACTTTGATATAAATAAATGGATGAACAAAACAAAAAATCTGAAAATGTTAAGTGATTCCAATTATAATAATTTGAAGTTGTTTGAATTCTTCAAGTAGAAATAGCCATTGAGGCAACTGAGGTAAATATGAGGGTAAGCTCACTCAGCACTGAAACAGATAACCATTCAAAACTAACAGAGTGGAGTTAACATCACAGTAGTTTATTACTGGTGGGAACAAATTTTCAGCTAGACTTACATGTCAACAACTTTATTCATTTAGTTTTAAAAGGGAGATTTGGCAAAAACATAAAGAAAGAAGAGTGACACCAATCAAATGAGATAAAATTAAAACGGGTTCTGAGCTAATTTGAAACATAACACAAATTTCTTTACAAAAGTTGTGTTCGACAAGATGGAAATCATAATTTTAACTATAGCCATGTAACATGCTGTTATTTTTGCCTAAAAGTTTTAACAGTGTTTAATCAAGTAAATGGCATTTTTTTAAAAATAATATCAAAAGATTTGTTCAAGGGTGTTTTGTCTTTTATAGTGAATGAAAAAAGCATCCTGAGTAATTACGTGGTAAATAAAATTAAACTTTTTCCAATTCTGTCTTAACAATCTAGGAGAAGGAAGAATAATTTAAACCAACTATGTTATAGTCACTAACAACTCATTTATTACTGATCACAAAAAACAATTTATCAATCAAATCTTAAGTTGCTCCACACAGTTTACATACCAAATTAAAAGCCCTCACAACTGAATAACTAACTGATAATTACTTAACAGCATGCTATTATTTCTATTACACTGACAAGTATTCCAAACAAATAAAAAAAAAAAAAGATAAAGTATTGTGTATAATTCTGCAGACAACTCTCAAAGAATTTCAGATGATCTATTAAAGCAGTGGTCGGCGAACTGGAGTAAATTACCCCAATGGGATAAAAATGGAAATCTTGGGGGTAATGAGGGCTCAATAGACATAAATAAAATCAATTTAAAGAGTTTTTATTTTTACAAAAAACTTTTTTCTGGCAACACTGCATCTGGCCAAAGTAATTTAGAAACACAACCAACTTGTGGTCACAAGTGGCTTGGCAGCTAGCATAAGCTCACCTCTTGGGTTGTATAAGCTCACCTCTTGGGTTGTATAAGTCATTTTTAGCCTAGTCGCAAATTTTGTGTCTTATGCTCAGTGGCGTCACTCGAGTTGGTATCATCCCATTCAGACTTTTCAAACCTCTTCTCTGAATTCGGCCTGCTCTGGTGTCACTCTGCTCTGGTGGTATCCTACTATGGTAACAGGTGGAACCCTGTAGGGTTCCAGGGTACAATCCACACCCCCAAAACCCCAGTAATGCTACTGCTTATGCTCTAAAATGAAATTTATTTTTTACTCATTATATTTATAATTGTATTTTCCATATGCATGAATTCAAGTTAAGATACCTTTTGTATTTAATAAGCTATGATTTTTCTTCCTTACAAATCGAGGGTAATGTCGCCATCAAAAAATATATATTGGGATAATGACTTAAAAAGTTCGCCGACACTGTATTGAACCCATTTCCCATTTACACACATGACAGAATCCTGAAAAACACTAATAAACATCAAAGGCTGCAGAACAGTAGTTCAGGTGATAGAGCTGACTATTCATATCACATATGCTCTACTATTCTAAAAATACAATTATGAAATGGTACCGTATAATGCTTCTCAAAATGTATTTGCTAATCCTGAGGCTGAAGCATATGCTGTTAGTGCATATGCACTTTGTTTGGTTTCCAGGAGCAATTTCGCTTCATTTATCCAATCACTTGCAGCCCTGCGTGGTTCTCCTGTTAGATGACTCATGAACCTTAATGCAATATTAATATTTCCTCTCTCCATCCAGTATTGTGCGTAAGCTAAGATAGCAAAATTGTCCAAGGAGTTTAAATCTATTTCATCGTACTCTGATACTGCAACTATGTTGTCAAAAACCACCATGGAGTGCAAGTAGGAAATAAGGTATTTATAGAGAGAGGTATTGGGTTCTTTGATGAGCCCCAACCTGCGGCATATTTTGGATACCCTGAAAAAGCGGTGTTTTAGCTGATCTTCAGTACTCACACCTCTATCCAAAACTTTTCTGGGTATGCTGTTGGCCACAGTCTCAACAAATGGGTGCTGAAAAAACATGTTAATTCAATAGTTAAATTCTCTTGAGGAATAGCCGCAAAAATCTTTCAAAAGAACTAATTTTATCCTATTTTGTACTTAGGACAGAAACAAACATAAAAATCTAGCCAAAACTAGTACAACACATAACAAAATATAAATAAATGCTTAGTTTATTAAATTTAGAGGTGAGCAGCTGATAAATGTACACAATTCTATTGCAGACCTGGTTACCCTCAAACTCCTAAAACTATACAAAAATCGTCTCAAAATCGTTCAATAATTTTTCTTAATAATTAAATAAAGATAGCCTCCTATGTCCATAGGATCAAGTTAAGCTGATGACAAAAAAAGATTTCCAAAAGTAGTGGCTGACTGACATTTGTTTATATTGCAATCTGCTGTCACTTAGTTTTGCAGACATATATCTGCTATAGTTATCAAATAATATATGGGTGAATTTGCAGATCAAATTATCATAGTCGGTCTCTGGTAAAAATAAATCCATCCATCCCTGTGGCACTATAGCCCATGTAGGCTTTGGCCTGCCTCATTATTTCCTTCCACTCAGACCTAACTATTGCTTTTCTTTTCCATAATTTGTTGTAGATCTTTTTCCATATCATCCATCTACCTAAGCGTAGGTCTGCCTTTGAGCCGTTGTCCTCTGGGGTTTTGGTGATGCACCCTCTTCACTCCTCTGTCATTTGGCATTCGCTCAAAGTGTACTGCCCAGCGTAGCCTACCCTTTTTTATTTCTGTTAATATCGTGGGATCTTGATATAGACTGTACAGTTCATGGTTGGTATGTATTCTTCATCCATTTTCATCCTTTGTTGCCCCATATATTTTCCCAAGGACTTTTCTCTCCCATGTGTTTAATAGGTTTCTGCCGTTTTTATTAGGGTCCCAAGTTTCACTTACGTACATTACCACCTACTGATTAGTTTTATAAATAGTTTTCTTTGTTTCTCTTGTAATGTTTTTACTTTTGAGTATTTTCTGACTACTGAAGTATGCCCTGTTTCCGGCATGACATCCAAAAAGCATTGAGTCAAAATGGACCCAGGCACACAGCGCCGCCATTCACAACCGGGTACCATTAGACTCAATGCTATTCGGATGTCATTTGTGGTAGTTTATTTAATTAAACTGAAGAAGTAGGTTTCCAAACATATAGTCGATTCAATTATCTTTCGTTTGATACCTCATTTTGTCTTACAAACCCAACAATAATATTTTAAATAGTTTTTTAATCCCAACCTGTCACTTCTGGTACCCGGGTACAAATAGTCGCAGCCTTTACAAAATCTAACAAGTAATTGAGATTTATTTGTAAGGGAAAAGCTTTTGTTTTTTGTTTTTTTTTTAAATAAACATCAATAGCCATTAAACTTATTTCTCATTAACGTAATATAGTCTAACTACCACAAGCTGTAAACTGGGGAAAGGAAGAGGAGTGTTGGAACCAAATGCTATTTTGTGCGTTCTAAAAATATATATGAAAGCCCTCCCAGGTCCTATAAAATATGTCGAAATCTAAAGTTGCTGTGCAGAATAGTTAAGAATGCATTGTAAAAAAATGTTTCTTCTGTTTTTGCAAATGCTGTGGATCAGCTGAACAAACTATTTATTTCACAAAATTATGTCATGCAGTAATGAAGCAAACAAAAACGAGTAGTGACTTAAGTTTCACTAGGGCGACTACAGCAAATGTTACTGTTACTAGCGTGTTCATTGTGAAAACAAAAAGCAACAATATGACCAACATCACCATCATTACGAAAAAGAGTCTGCGTTACTTTTATATTCTTAAATATTTAGACGCACACATCCCTCCCCCACGGTTCAACCCAAAATGTATTTTATTATTTTTTTAATCGGAAAAACTACCAGTAAATATATTTGTTCAACCCAGTCTCTTAAAATCATAGTACTGACAGGCTTTGGTGTACAATCTTAAAAGACATCTCAAAAGCATACAGCATAAAGCATAAAGTAAACAGCTCTGTTATTGCATAAATAGGTCAAGACAATAAAATACCTTTTGTGATGAAGATAAAATAGCTTCAACTCTTGCCCTCAGCGGCACATGCTGCTCTTGGCTACTATTTTCATCACCATAATTTATGGCAGAAGTCAAGGATATACAAGCAAGCCACAGATTTTGAGCAGAACGAGCCAATTTTTCACCAGCTGCACGAGCTAAAGAGATATTAACAAAAAGTAGTCATATGTCAACTGTCAGAAATGTCTAGTACTTAAAAATAGCTAATTTCTTCTCAAATCATGTATATGTGAATGTTAGTTCATATTTAGTCATCAATGTATACCAGTAATATTTTTATTTTAAAATGATTTTATCAAAATCATTGTAGCGAGTCAGGAACTTAAATATACTTTTTAAATACTTTCATAACAAAAAAACAAACATCTGTGATATAAATAGTTTTACCAGAAGCTAATAAACCTCATTATTGTACTCCAACAAGTCCAGACCTGTATCATTTGATTTGGTTTATCAAGACGCTGAATTCAAATGCGATTTTTTTTTAACATAGAGAGAGAGGAGACTTACACTGAAATATTATTTGATGTGTCCTTATAAGACGATATAAAATTCTTAACTAAAATTTATGATAAATAATAATTCCTAATAATTTTTTAATTATTGGTAGGCAGATTATGTCAGATTATGGGTAAATACTAACAGCTGGCTGGTATGCATTTAACACAACCTACCATCGACAGCAGCCTCAATACCCTTAAGCCTTGAAATCCAACTTGCAACTTCTGACTGGAATTTTTCCCGTTCTTCTAACAACTTGGCATTCAGCTCTCTGTTGAATTCTTTACCCAGTTGCTGCTGTTGTATGGTCAGCACATCCTTGAGATGGTCACTGTGGGCGGCAGCCTGGCGAGACAGCTGTTTCCGTACCTCTGTTTCTATTTTCATCAAGAATTCCAGTTCCTGCCAAGTCACCATTCAGATTTTTTTAGATTGCATCACAAATAATAATTATCTAGGTATGTATGTACTGCTGTAACACTGTGTTCAAATAGGCCCGCAAAATAAAATTCCCAGATGTTAGTGCTTTACTTGGGATTCTTATGAAGTGCCTTATGTGAATGCATGTTTTGTCAAGTAACTTTAGTAGATGGTAAGTTCAAGCATTTCCGCCACCATTGTTTGGCGGGTTATTCCTAATTTTATAATAAAATCCTTTCCAGATTTTGGTGTGTAATTTTAAAAAGTGTTTTCCTTAAACTATTGAAAAATATATTATTTCTAAAGCATATTTGTTTACCGATAATTTCCATGTTATGATCATATACAATGAAATCCTGAATGGGCTAGCATTTAAGTCAAATGAGCATCTCATGAAATGCCATAAAACTTCCTATCAGCCATTTATCTCATATAAAACTGTAAATTGTTTTATAGCCTTCAACAAATCAAATACATTTCTTTCCTCTTTCCAACCACCTATTCAAGTGTTCACTTGCACAATTTTTTTTTAAGTGCCTCTAAGTGTTTACTTAAACATACCATTTTTTGTTTTTCTACATCAAATTCTTCCTGCAAACGCGAGCGTTCTTCGGCCACAGCAGAATCAGTAATATGCAAATCCTCTTGACGCTGGGCCTCAAGCGCTACAGATAGTCTTTGTCTCTCCATAGCTAACTGCTCAGCTATTTGCCTCTGCAGTTGCTCAATTCTACGATGTGCATGGGCAATAAGGGCATTTAATTCGTCTTCAGTTAATTTTTTACCTGTATAAAAAAGATTAAGTATAGATGTGAGATAGAAAATTTTGCTACATCCTAACACCTAGCCGCTAATGTTCCACATGTATGAACTGATTAACTTAAAGTGGACACTTGCCAGCATTTCAAAAA
Organism: Lymnaea stagnalis; assembly: GCA_964033795.1. NCBI lineage: Eukaryota > Metazoa > Mollusca > Gastropoda > Lymnaeidae > Lymnaea > Lymnaea stagnalis. The sequence goes on along the minus strand of CAXITT010000152.1, from coordinate 708,221 downwards.
AGCTCATTAACAAACAAGTCTGGTTGATGAGCATGAAGAATTGGCAACTGGACATTTAAATGACAAAAGTTTATTTGTGCTCATCTTTAGCACAAAAAAATGGAAAACTACCATTTATTAACCAATTACATATTGTCCTCGGCATAAATTTTTCTTTAGCTTTTGCTATAGAGACTGTTAGAAAATGTATACATTTATCTTTGATCTATCTATGTATTAAGACAAAGACGTTTAGACAAATTTAATTAAAAAAAACAAAAAAATTCAATGATTTATACCATATTTTATTTATTCATTATTTAGAAACTTTCATTTCCAAAAGCATCCAACACAGCATCATTCAACTAGTATAATTTATTTTTACAATTTGTCATAAAAAGGAAGTATAATGTAAAAGTAATCATTCTAACAGATATAGTCAGCTAAAATATAATTTCTGTGTACATGGAAAAATGTTGATGTACAATAAGAGACAACAGAAATGTGATTTATTTATTTAATTTTTAGCAATATGAAATGAACTTAAAAATCCAGAGAGCATCTTACCAGTGCCAATTTTAACATCTGGCATAAGGCTCTCAATTTCCTTTTGAAACTGTTTTCTGCCTTTATCAACCAATTCTTTATATTTCTGCATGACATTGGCTTCGGCCTCTGCCTGTCGCACCTGGCAAATATAAAAAAAAGCCCTTAAAATAACCTTTAGTAGGGATTAAGTGGTCATAAACAGTTTTTTTCAAATTTATTATAGCAAAGGTTTAATTATTTTTTTTAAATTTTGAGCTCAGAATGAATCATGAACATAGAAGTGCAGAATTATACACATTTTAAATTTTAAAATGAATTTCTTGTTTAAAGTTAACCAAAAAAAGCATTAAAAACAAAATTTTATGTGCAACACTGGCAGTAGAGCTTAATATTAAAACTAAAAACCGTGACCCTAAATATTCTAATGACTATATTTGTTACCTTTAAATTACATAAACTGTAAAAATAATAACCTGAGTATTAGCACTGTTCAAGTCTTTCAGAAGGTCATTGACTTTCTTGCTTGCAGGCAAGATTGCTGGATTCTGTTTGGTCACGTTATTAGTTTTGCTCTCAGTTATAACATCTCTTAGTTTTTCTAAGCTTCGTCTGAAAATAATGAAGTAGTTAATATTTATAGAAGTAAGACAAAGATCATGAAGATAAAAACAACTACTCAAGAATACATCCCCTTGGCATGGGAAGAGGTGGAGGCCTTCATCTCCTTGGACAGCATCATTAACATGATTGGGGGATCATAAGCAGATGTCAGGGTTCAAATTGGAAAGGCTAGGTAACCAATTGTGCTGTTAAAGAAAATATGGGAATAAAAGGAGCTGACTCTGCAAACTTAAGTTAGAATTTTCAACACAAATTTCAAATCAGTCCTACTCTTTGGAGCCAAAACTTGGAGATCGGCATTTTGCAGAAAGTAAAGACTCTACTAACGCATTAGAAAAATTCTGGACATAAAAAGACCAATAGGGCACACTCTTCAGACAACGTCACCAGATAACCCCTAACATGGAACCCACAGGGATAAAAGAAGAGAGGAAGGCCAAAGAAAACATGGGGAGGTGAGTTAGAGGCAGACAAACTAAGAATTAATACAACTGGATTCAACTGGAAAGTAAACCACAGGAAAAAGATGAATGGAAAACTCTTGTACAGATACGAATAAATTTAAGCAAGAATATTCTCTTTGTATTCACAGATTCCTAAAACAAAAATTATAAAGGGTATTCGGGGAAAAAAAAATGGAAGCCATTGTTTATACTAATAATCTTACTTTGACTCCAATGCTAATTCATTAGCTCTTAACATGGCACGTTCCCTCTCCTTGTGAGATATAGCTACAGCCTCCCATTGTGCATCCTTTTGCAATATCTGTAACAAAATTAAGAAATTAAAAATGAAACAAGAAAAAATGTAAATGACACAAGATGAAAGACAAATATTTGACTGACATTCTTGGAAGATAAATTAATATTATCACAAATTATAAATTAAATAAAACATCCACTACAATATCTAAATCTGAAGATTTTAAAATCGAAGTGGCTATTTGGACCCGGGTCCGAGAAGTTAGAGGTTGGGATTAAAATTTTTAAAAATAATATTATTGTTAGGTTATAAGACAAAATTTGGTATCAAATAAAAGATAATTTAATGGACTATATGTTTGTAAACTTAATTCTTCAGTTTAACTAAAATAAACTACCATAAATGACATCTGAATAGCATTGAGTCTAAAGGGACCCGGGTCAATTTTGCCTAAATGCTTTTTAAATGTCATTTGTGGTAGTTTATTTTAGTTAAACTTAAGAAGTAAGTTTACAAACATATAGTCCATTCAATTATCTTTCCTTTGATACCAAATTTCGTCTTACAAACCCTGCAATAATTTTTAAATATTTTTTAATAAACCCAAACTCTCACTTCTCGGACCGGGTCCGAATAGCCGCATCCTTTTAAAATACCGGTAATGTCATTTCAAAAACTTTAAAATAAAGTTCAAACAACTTACATCTGATGAGTCATCCATTGCTTGCTTTAGTAGCTTGGTGTGACTACGAATAGAAGCAGCTAGGTCTCTCTGAGCCTGAATTGCTTCCTCTGTTAAATTCTGACTACTTGTCATCAGCTTGTGAATAACTACCTCCAGTGCTGTGCAATTTATGAAGTAAAATAAACTTTATAATATATAGAAATGCGTTACATAGATATATCCAAGTTATTAGTAGAGAATAAGACCCTTTAATATCTTTTAAGCACACAAAAAACTACAAAGTAAGGAGAACTGACAAATGTTGCATGATCGCAAACCTCAAGTACACAGATGCAAGCTCCTATAATCTTTTAATGGAAAACTAGAATCCTAAACATATGTGTGAAAGAATTAAGTAATAGAAGTACACCCATTTTAATATTTGGCATTCTATTTACAAGGGAATAGAAAAAATTTATAAGCCCTTTGCAAACAAAAAAACATGTAAGATTTGGTGTCAAGTGTTCTTAATTTTATGCCGGTATTCTTTTTGTTAGCCACGAATGATCTGTGGGCTTTGTGATTTTGGTCTCTAAGGGACCCCAGGGTTTTTACCATAATTGGATTAGAAAGATCTTAGATTTTATCAGGTTCAAGGAGATCCCGACATCAGTCATAATGAGAAAAATCAAATTCAAGAATGACAATATGGAAAATGGGGATTGATAGTCCACAGTATAAGGTAACCAAGATCAAATATTACCAGTTGGGCCCAAGGGCCACAGAAATAGGTGACCTATCACTTTAACACCTTGCAACCAGATGAAGATAAAGAATGACAGACAATTGTAGAATTCTGGAATCAGCTGAAAAAGAGTGTCCCAAGACAGATGGAGATGAAGATATTGTTACACCACTCGGAATTACATAGGCTAAGAAAAATTGGCAATGGATTGATAAGGGAACAAAATGTGTGGAAAATTTAAAATTTCAAGATATAAATCTTTTTGCAAAAATCATTTTGCTCTTCAATTACTATTTCTATAAACTTAAAATGATGTGTTATAATACTTTCAAATTGTTATTTATTTTGTTGTGTTACCTGCATTGTCTGCTTTTTCATCATCTTCTCTCTTCCTGATATGTGAATCTATGACCCTTGGATCAATCTTGCCATCTATCTTTTCTGAAATATCCAGACGAAAAAGTAAAAAAAAATGAATAGTGTCTATTCTTCCTGATATGAATAGGTAAAATATTCAAGAGCATGACAAAACAAAAGCTATTTTTCAGTAAAATTTTAATTATCAGTATAGCAAAAGCTGCAACAATTCCTCTCTACCTTCTTTCTTTATCATGTCTTTTGCAAGAGCAGTTCCTAGATTTCCTTCAGTATTGGGAGCATCTAATGAAATAAAGATTAACCAGTAAACAATTATTTAATTCAAGTAATTTCTTTTTAAAATAGACAATAAATTAGTCTTTTCTTTTAAATGTTGAATGATGGGCTTGAGAAATCTGTACTTTATTGGAGCATATGATAAGATATACAAAAATGACATAAAAGAGATCAATACATGTAGTATAATTGGCATTAAAAATAGCTTTGATGTAATTTTTAAAATTTGAATAATCATTTCAATAGGAACAGAAGAAATTTGCAAAAGTGTGGTCAAGAAATACAAACAACATAAAATATAGCAACAAACAAAAAATAACTCAGAAAATGTAACAGGAACATTCAAATGGGAGACCTGGATCATTTTCACTTAACAAATCTTCAACTCGCTGTACTTGAAGAGTCTGATAGGCCTGATTCTGAACCGGAATTACCCCTGCAGATAATCTAAATATTAGTATTTGGTTCATGAGGCATTGATTAGAAAAAAAAGCAAATTTAAGAACATGTTTAAGGGATTCAATGTAATTATAACACCAATTTTTTAAAACACATTTAAATGCATGAGTTTACCAGTAAACTCTTGGAGGGGATTGCTTCTACTTTGAATAATTTCTTCTGTTAGTTCTTTTTCTGGATCTGAAGAATTATTACATTTTTTTAAAATATCTAACACACACAAAAAACTGTGCAATAATTAAATGCGGAAATATTGTTAATAGATGTGTTAATAAATGGATTTTAATAACAAATTAGCAACAATGGTTAATGAATTCAGTTATTTTTCAATACAGGGAAAATATATTTACTTGAATCAAAACATATTAACGTAGTGAACACAATTTTTTTTATTTGCCGATACCTTTCATATCTTCAAAGGGATTGGGTTTCTCTGTTTGCACTGAAAAGGTAGTATAAAAGTAAACAAACATGATCTTCAAGGTTTTGTTGAGCAAGATGACAACTTAAATTGTTGTTAATTGTTATTGTGTGGATGCATGAACAGATTTTTCAAAATACTATTCATTCATTGTTACTGACACATTTTTAACAATTTCAAGTTCACCATTGATTTATGACATATATTAAGCTTTAGAAAAAATATTACTTTTAAACAGTTATAAAAAAATACACTGAGTGAAGGAATAATACGACTACTTTCATTGAATATTATAATGCAATCAAATAAAAAGGGTTATGAGCTTTTTAAATTGAAATCATGAAACAATAATAATTTTATTTTAAAATAATTTTTTAGAGATATTAAGAAAATTGTTAACACTGATGCGGCAAGAATTATTAATTGTTGAAGAAATTATTTTAAAAAAGTGGAGTTCTTTTTAAAATAAGTGATTAGAATGTTTTGCGTGAAATTCTTAATTTATAGAATCTAGTTTTAACCCCTTCACTAGTGAATTTTTTTCTTTTTAAGTATTTTAATTCAATCAATTAGTTTCTAAACTAAGAAACATTTCATTTGAACTTGAATATTTCATACCAAGATTAGTTACTTCTTTATTTTCAAGAACTTTATCTCTGAAACTGTCACTGATATCATCATTGTCTTCTTCTTCATCGTCACTATCAACTGATTCATTGTCACTGCCAACTCCTTTAAAAACAGATAAGCTCAACAATTTTGATAATAAAGGGGAACTGAGTCTTTGGAATAAAATAAGAACTGAAGAGTTACTCAGCAAGTTCAAAAAAACATTATATCCATGGTAAAATATGTAATAGTGCTCTTCTTTGCCTGTTCCAATGTAGTACTTTCATCTCCTATTAATAATCCAACCATAATGGAATGACACGCAAATCAGTCATCATTTAGGAAAAAAAGTTATTATTTGAAAAAGAGTACAAGGATCAATAGGGAATATATATATCAATATATAAGTAGCTAAAATCAATATAATGGTATTCAATGTTCATATCTTTTACCATGAACAATTTGAAATCTATGTACATTTCATTCTAAAAAACATTAGAAATTCATGCATATAAATCTAATAAGACTCCAATGGTTATTTTAGACTCCAAAAGATTTTTTTTTTTCTCAATGATAAAAAAGGGAATATCGTTTTTCTAAATAGTACTTAATGAAGAATGTGGATTTTTTTTTATTTTAATGACTCCAAAAAATAAAATAATATGGCAAAATTTCATAATGTACAAATACAATTGGGGAGCAAGTCAAAACTTATTATGAACTAATGAATGGTAACGGAATTACTGCTTTGACAATTATGATACCTTTTTTATTAATTTCGTTATTTTCATCATTTGAGTCTTGTTCTGTGATACTGTCTCTCTTAGCTTTACCAAGTGAAGGGGGAATGTAAGAGGCGTAAAGTTCAGGATTTAGTTTTGAATTATATTTTTTCTTTCGTATGGGATGCTGCTTCGGTTTATCACTGTTTATGTCTAATTCAGTGGTCGTAGTGCATACTGCAGTATAGGGAACACCAAAGTAATTTGCTGAAAGAAAATCAAATTAAATTAAGAATCATTGAGACAAACTCCAATACTGCCAGATCCACTGTGACATCTGTCCTGTAGTTTATTTCAAATAATATCAAGTGAGTTTATCATTGAAAACAGAAAGTATTCGATGAGTTTTAAATCCATATTTATAATGCATAAGAAGTTATATTTGTTAAAAATAATAAATATTGCAAAAATTTCTATACTGTAAATGGCTGGTGTGTATTAATCAAACAGAAAATAAATTCAATGATGAAGGCACACTCAAATATGAAACAAAAAAGGCTTTCTGCTAATTATTTTTGTGTCTCTCAAATAGAAGATATTGGGAATATATTTAAAGACTAACTTAAACACAACACCCAAAATGTCAAGGCTTTCAGAAAAATGGAACACTAGTAAAGCTTTATGAAGTTTGTTTTGTTGTATTTTTATGATACCCACTCAAATGATAATTATGTTATTCCATTTGTGCACAACCAGATGTACACTTTGTTCCTAACTAATACCTTATCATGACTAATTAGTTCCTAAGAGAAAATTCTTCTTTATTGAAATAGACAAAAGTTTTAGTCTCCTTTCATTATCCAGGTACGAAGCAATATAGTTTTAACTAGCAGAGGCGCCACCTTCAGGGGTATTTACTCTCACTGGGCGTCAAGTTGGCACCATAAAAACGTTTGAGAGCAGTCTTGGAAAATAAACATCCAGGTCCATATCACTTTTGTAAGAGCTCTGTGCAGGGCCGCAATGTAGTGTGTCCATCTTCTGACTAATGATGACTAAGGTGTGTCTAAGTGAATTCCTGACAGAAAACAAACCACACTCTCAATCTCATTAAACCTTTTCACATCCCAAACACTTTCCTTGGACCACAAGGGTCTCTGGATCCAGGCAATTCCCATGGCCTAAAATGCTTTTATTCCACCCTACACAATCTCAGGAACACATCAATCAGAAACATTTCACAACATCCTTCATTATTACCGACATCTCAATGCATATGACAAACAAAATTGCATTACCGGTACTACAATAAGGATGCAGCTTTCTATTAAAAAGACAGATGTTGAATTTATTGATATTGATATAAAAAAGTGACAGAAGGTTTTTTAATGTTTCAACAAAACTCTAAATCAGGCTCCAAAAATAGTACAAGTACTGCGGTTTTTTAAAGGTAACAGTGGTCATTGTGAGGGCAGTGAACTTGTGTAAAAAGTACCAAGTTCAACTTCAGATTTTTTATTCCACTTTAATTCCATAAATACAATCTCTTAATCTTGATATTTACATTTCATGTAATGGAGTCATTTAAAAAAATAATAGTAAAAGCATATTTATAAAAACCCTTGCCATTTAATATAATTTTTTTTTATAAATTGGGTTTTAAGTTGGAGCTATTTTCCTGAGCTTTCATAGATTGGAAGGGAAGCAAGAGTAGGTGAAGTAGGAGAGTGTTAAGTCAAATAGTTGCATTCCCACTTAACATTAATATCAGTACTGATACCAAATAAACTTTAAAAATTATACTTACAGTGCCTTAGTAATTGGCATTTAAATTCCCTCAAAGTAACTGCAACATTTATTTTTCTCAACAATGTGTCCATGGTGAAAAAAATTCTTAAATAATAGCTAATTAAGAGTAAGAACATAATGAAAGTTATGCTATAATTTACTATAAATACCAACAAATAAAATAATTCTGTACACAAAAACAATCCCTTCAAAGGAGTTAAAAGAGGTTAATTAAGTATAAATAAACAAAAAAGAAGAAAACACAAAAATGACTAAATCATGATGCAACCCACTAATTTGAATCTTTGTCTCATTCAAAAAAAATGTGTGTTATTTTGTAAAAAATTAATAAGTTATTGTTTCTGAACACTTAATTAAACATTGAAACAAATACCTGTGTTCTGAGGAACAATCTGTGGAACTTTCTCTTGATTCTGTGAAAAATTAACTATTTGTTACATAAAGTTGACAATATTTAGATGAATATTTTTTTAGGAAAGTTGAAACTATTAAAATAAGTTATCCATTTCAGCTCGCTTCATTTGAACTTTTACCAAGGAACAATAATTAAAATAAATCACTTTCAGATACAGTTTTCCCCTAAATCTTGAAAAAAGACCCAAAAATGTTTTATATTTAAATTTTAATAAATATTGTTCTCACAGAATTTTCATGTTTAAATTATGCATTATTACGAGCAAATTTCCTTTTGAAAAACATAGACAACTTACATTTAGTATTGTGGGTATTGTGGGTATTGAGGGCTTTTCAAGACTTTTTGAGGTGTCTGGTTTTGCCTTTCTGAGAGATAAAAATAAAACTTTTTAGCATCTGGACATATAATATTTTATATATATATATACCAACATAATACATTATTAATTTATATAAACCGATCAATTGCATGTACACAACTAAGATTTAATCTTGATTTATTTTTTTTAATATATGGTCAAAAAAGGTACGTACTTCTGAAACTGACATTAGGAACAAATTAAGTAAATTTTAAATACCTGTCTATAACAGGTTCAATGTTGCTTTCAGGTAGTATATTTCCTAGCAACTCTTTTGCATAAGGTATGTTGGCTTCTAGCTGTTTACGAAAATCATGATCATACCAAGCATAACCCAGAAGGCTACCAGCAGCAACAGGTAGCCCAAATCCAAAAAATTTAAAGATTCTAAACCCTCCTCCCCTGTGGAAAAAAAAGGTATTGTGACATAAAACATGGAAGTCAAGATAAAAATAAATAATAAGGAAGTTATTTCCATCCAACAATAACGAATTATAATTATTTTTATAACCACAATTATAGTAAAAACCATATTCCTTAAATGTCTTTTATTTAGATCAGCATCAGGCAACCCTTTCACCAATAGACACATGGTTAGTGAAATACTGACAAAAGTATTTTGACAAAAAATGTTTGTTTTTATAAAAACTAACTATAAAATCTTGATAAACAAAGATTTAAAAAATGTTATGGTCCTTAAATTAAAAAATATAAAAACATTAGAATTTAGAAGTTAATTACTATTAGCTGATTTCAACAAGTACTAATAGTAATAGGCATTTCAGTTCTTCGGTTATCTGTTTCACTTTGATTTTAAAAATTCAATCAAATAAAAATCTTCAACCATTTCTCATTAGATGAATGTAGTTTGGGCATAACAAGTTGGTTCTTTAAATTCTCAAGATGGGCATTGAGATCTGTAATTTAGCCTCGAAATCTGCAGCTTGTTGAGCAATGTATTGCATTACATTTTGGTTGAAAAATGATGACAGAGTATTATTTAAATGATGTGTATTTAATATGGTAATAAGGGGGGAGACTGCAATCAGGTTAGCAGAATATAAAATGAGTAAAACTGAGTCGGGTTAAACCTGAAAAAAAGGAACGCAACAGGTTTACTCTTTGTAGTAATTTAATTTCTTGTTATTTATATAGCAGTAGAAAATGTTACTCTTCTTTACGCACAATTTTGACTTCTTTAGGAAAATAGATTACCCACCACTGGTTAACATGTAAGTAAAAGGAAAGATTATTTTAACCAAAACTAAAACATTATTTACTAGACTGATAAAGCTCATAAATGGATTAATACTACTTAAGTTCTTACATTATTACAGCTTTGTGCTTAATTTAATAATATTTAGGCAGATAAATATTTAGATAATTCAAAAATTAAAAATAAATTATTGCTACAACAGATCTATTATTTAATACTCTGATAAAAGCCTACGATTTTGGAGGAAGTGACTGTTGAGGAGGCAAGTTATTAGGCTTCACTAAAGGTGCAGGATCTGTAGCTAATTGTCGCTTTGCTGCCTTGAGAATCTGCCGACTCTGTGTGAGTAATAAAAAGTTAAAATACAAAGCAATAATATACATTTTGTTTTACTTTATGCAAAAACATTCTTTATTCAACATTCAAAAGTTCATCATGACTTATTAAAAAAGCTATGCTTTAAATCAATCATATGTTATACCATTATCATTTAATAAATTGCATGACTACGACTTATAATAAATTTAAAACAAATATTTCAGAGGATGTAGAGCAGGGTTCCTCAAACTTTTTATACAGGGTGTCAGTTTTGGACCAGAAAATAGTTTGATAAAATATGAACCAATTCCAATTAATATAATCTTATGCTTGCACTTGCATGATTCTTACAAAACATGTCTGATTCATTAGTCTTTCAGGTGGTAGTTATTTTAGCAAAGAAAGGCTGCTTGACTTAAATAATCTTTCAGGAGTAAAAATTATGTACTTTGTTCAGTTCCCTTTGATAAATCATACAGACATTAGGAGTTAATAAGTTAGACTTAAGAGTGTGGACGTGGACTTTTTTATTAATTTTTTTTTTTTTGGCCAGTCACCTTGGTGACTGTCCAGTATGCCTAACTTAAAATTTGATTTTAAACCACTTAGTAAACAATAAAACATCAGTTGGCCTAGGCCTTACGTCTGATCTCAAATAAATACAGTTCAATACTCTACTCAGTCTATTGCGAATGCTACCTGCTTTAGCCCTTTGACCCTGCGATCCCGCTTTATCGGTCTGCGCCGTAAAAATCTACACCCCGCCAAACAAATATTTCAGTCTCCCATACCCTACCATAGATCAACAGTCTGTATATAAAATGTGTTGTAAATACTGAGTTCAGGGTTTATCACATGACTTGCAAAAGGTCACAGTAATGGCAGCGCCCATGAGTGCATTGTTTTTGTTATGTTATATAGTAATGTTTTCTGATGTATTTATAGACTTAGGTGACGAAAATATACAAATTGCTATTCTTAAGGACCCAAACCAGGGTAGTTTTATGATTGACCATTGATTGACTTCAACTTCAAGTGCTATCGATGTGTACTTTGGCTTTGGGAATAAAATAAACAACACAAGGCGTCTACCCCTAGTCCAAGCCAAGGCTTTTATTCTTTTATGAAAAATCAGGGTCCTGTAAATGACCTTTTACTAAGCCTAAGCTATTTTAGACCATTTCTTTCTCCTGGTGAAATGGTTTATAACACTTATCATGATTTATAGTTATGGACTACTAACAGACAAATTCAGATTGAAATAAATAAAATTTATTTAATATAATAATCATTTGATTTCACTTTGACTTTGTGTCAGTTTGTAGAATTTTCCCCAGTAGCCCAGGCCCAGGGGCATGGGTATTTTATGACCAGAAGCCAAGTGTTCAAAGGTTTAAACTTAGTTCTCAACTATACTATACTATAGCAGTTTATTAGTAGTAGGCCTATAAACTATAATAATTTTAAGTTTTCATTAAGATTATAATATAATCATTTAATAATGATTTAATCATTAATTATACCATTATACTTTATACCCAATACTAATATTACACTTTAACTTTACTACTGTAATTGTTTATTAACAAAAACAATTTTTTGGAAGTACCTGGCTTGATGTCCGAACTCTCCACATTTTCTTTAACCCGGCTCATTAACTGTATTAGCTTGCGTTTTTTGTTTTCCTAACACTTCAATTTTAATGGAACCAATTTTAACTTATATTATATAGTAGACAGTAATAACGACGAAAGCAAATCCAAGGTGAAATCTTTCTTGCCAGATTTTTGATCATACAATTTAAAGCTGTTTTTCGCATGTCACATATAATAATATAATGTCATAGTCCATATCATGATTTAGGAAAACATTTTTTTACTCTATCGTAAAAATATGTTGTTGTTTTTTGTTTTTTTTAATTAGTAAAAAAATGAATATTTTACTATTGTAAAATATTATTCAGCCAAAATGCAAACATCGCAATTCATTTAGCGATTAATATATTAAAATATAAAAAAAACTGAATTTAAGAATCTGCTTATAATAAATTGTATTTTTATTGTTTTTAATCTTAATTTTTTATTTAACAAAATATTTTTGGTATATTTTAAACTTTGCATATGTATTGCAAATAGGCATATTTTATGAAACCGGCTTCTAAATATAAAAAGTGGAGCAAAAATATTAGAGAACAAAATTAATTTAATGTTAAAATCCTGAGTTTACCGTTGTTTTGTTCTGCATCATTTATAAGACTACATTAGACTAATTTAAAAAAAAATTTCTTTATGTCTCATAAATTATCCACATGAATCATAAATAAACACTTTTATTGTTTAAGCTCTCTGAAAAAGCTTTTGGAAGAGTTTAACACTGTAAGCACAAACCAGGACCGGATTAACCTTTAGTTTAAGCCATACTGCTCATATTATAGGCCATGTGATATAAGCACGTGCTTAGGGCGTCAGATGAAAGGGTTAGCCACAAAATTATACGGAAAAAAAACTAGATTTAAGAAAACATTTAAATAGCCCCTAAAAACAAAGATTATTAATCCTTAATAAATTGTAATATTGAGCAATAAGAGGTGGGGATAAAATTTGTCAAAACATGCTTAGGCATACAAGTAGTGCACTTTATTATAGGCCTAAATTATAAGAATCCCAATTGGTGATCCCCACCCCCCTTTCAATACTCGCAACCGCACATTTTTTCACGTCCCTGAACTATAAAAATATTATAATTCCCACCCGCTTTTACTTTTACACAGTAGATTTATTTCACCAACACTTTTAGATACACAAAATAAAATATTATGCACCAAAAGTAGCTTCTTGCGATATTTTTTTTTAATGTAATTTTTTAAAGAATCTCGTTCAACGCAGTTGTATGGAATTTAATTTTATCTTCCTTTGAAAAAACAGGAAAACTTGGAGGTCATCGGCAACGAGTTTCAGCTCGATATGTTGACGGGAAGTGGGTCAATTAGCCATCCGAAGATTTTTGCCACGAGGAAAATCACGAACAAAAGCGAATTTAATGTAAAGGGTTCTAATATAGCTTCATAGTAAACATATAAATAATATTGGAGACGTGTTCGATACTAAAGTATGTGCTACATAATGGTGATGTCAAAGTATGTTGTGAAATGTATTTTCGGGGCAGTTAAAAACGGATTAATGCTTATGCATAAATTACAAGTGACAAGTGGCATCGCCTCTGTTACTCTCGAATTAATTGTAGGATTTGGCAAAACTAAATATATATATTTGCCAAAATGCATTCGTGCATTTTGAATTCATTTTAAAAAATGGCGAGGGGCTCATTGAACTCTACCCCCTTTTTTCATTGACCGCTTGTGGAGTGCGGCACCACAATTTTGATTCCAAATTTAGTAATAATACTGTAATGTTTTTGTTCTTTCTTGAATACTTGTACATAATATTTAATACAATAATAAATACTTCACAGCGTTATTGGTCATCGCCATTCATTTTATTTGTAAAAAAAAACTACAAAAATGCTTGCAGGGAACTGTGTACTTCATAGTTTTAGTGACGTGGGATGTTTGGTTGCTCCACTGCCCTCTTCGCCCCATACTCATGACACTATGGGGCACCCAGTGCGTCATGGTGTAAACTCTGGGCGCGCCCAACAGTCAGCGGTGAAAATCCGTCACACATTTTATTACTGGGACGTCATAATCATCTAGCAGTGTTATTATTTTTTTCTGGGAGGGGATCGAAAGCTTATTGGACATACGAATGTGGATGTCAAAAAGTACTCGGGCAACAGGGAGATAGAAAATGTTACTTTTTTTTGGCGTACGTACTATATGGATTGGCTCCTACGTTTTCGTTTTGCATCAGCGTGTGGTAGAGGCCGACCGGATTTCTGTTTCGGCACCGAAAGTTGCCACATGATCATTTTCGGCGTGATTTCGGTTTCGGCTGAAACAGAAAAGTTAACTTACGGTTTATTTTTGGTCTCGGCCGAAATTGAAGTAGACTTTCGGTCGTCTACCATAAGTCAAACTGTCACTCTGTCGGTCGGCAACCTGATAAATATTATTGCTCGAAGTCTTACTTTCATGTTATGATATATGACCAATCCCCTTGGTACACTACTCGGCTGAATGATGACCTATTTGTCCAATATTTTAAAAAAATAATAAATACAATTAGGCTTGGGCAAATGTAAATATTTTTGAAAAGAAAAAAAAACTAAGGGAAATGATCATATTTCTATTATTATTTTTGTTTTAATTGTTTTAAAATAATTTTCATTCTCATAAATCTTGCCATTCTTATCGGTAAATAATGCGAGGAAACGGTGTTTGACTTCAAATTTACATATTAATGCTGAACTAAATTATGTTATTTAACGTTTCTTGTTGCAAGTGTAGGTTCTTTATATTTATTTCTGGATTATGGATTACTTACCAATTATTAAATTATTGTTGATAACTTTTTTATTGCATCATTGTTTAACAATACAGTTGTTGTTGTTTTTTTATACTCTTGTGCTTGGTTATGTATCTTTTGTTTTCGATGTAATCCGAGTCTCAATAAACTTTCGGTTTCGACCGAACGTAATTTTAACTTTCGCTTTGGTTTCAGCCAAAAACAGAATTTTGGTCGGACGCTTAGTGGGTGGCCTCTGTGATGTATAGAGCATATGAATGTGCTAAACTGTAGACGACAATCGTATTATTTATATGAAGTTAAAAATAAATTATTTTTCATGCTTTCATCATTATAAATGTTTTCTTTCTCCGTGTGTATGCATGGGCGCCCGCAGAAAACTTTCTAGGGGAGGGAGGGGGGGCAAAAAATCGTTTAACTTTCCAGGGGGGGGGGCAAAATTTTTTTAGTAATGTTTTAATGTAGTTTTAATTTACTGTAGCGTATTTGTATGGTGAACGAACGGACAGGACATCAGCTTAGTTACTTTCTCTTTATTTTCTCTTTACTTTAATAAATTTTGTGTCTATTTTTGTCTAAAAAATTTTTATCCAATCAATCCGGGGGGGGGGCAAGTGCCCCCTTTGCCCCCCCCCAGCGGGCGCCCATGTGTGTATGTATTTCTTTTTTCACAATGTTAAAATAAGGCCTAAAATTTCCTGGGGCAGCACCTCCACTAATTTAAGTGACGAGCCGCCACAACACCAATACATCACAAAGCTTTCCATCATTATAACCCAGTTGACAACATATCAATATTTTCCGAGAATGACAAATGACGCATGCAATGTGGCTTATTGGAGTGTTTTTATCAAAATTTGCCTCCAACTTTAAGGGACTTAATATAAACATATATTTACAAAACTGTCGGTAGACAGAATGCGAGCTCCGAAGAATGGCCTCTGACTCTGATCAAGTTACAGGACGCCTAGTGGTAGGAGAATCGGAATGTGGCAGTTACAATAACAGCCGTGAGCTGATTCTCTCAGTGATAGTAGTTTTAAAATAAAAATATATATATTTTTTTAAATGATGTAAAAATATCTGTAATTTAGTGTTATTAAGTGAAATTCTTTACTACAACATTCTGCTTTTCATGTGACGTCACATGGCTTGAGTCCCCCCCCCCTCCTCCACGTCACACATCATCACAAAAATCTTACCCCCCGCTCCCCCCCTCTAGACGTGTGACGTAATTTATGGATGGCCCCTGTAAAGTAACATACATTTTATATTCATTTCCATATTTACTTTGGTTACTGATAAAATGATAGGGGCATTAAGTTCCGCTCGGGGCGCATCAGTAAATAGAAGATTTTGGCGTTCCTTGTCTTTTCGAAGTATGTTGGATTTTATCGTTTGATTCCCTCCTAAGGCCCTATCTAAAGACCACTTTGCAGCCCTTGACATGGGCGCCGTTGTGGAGTGCTCCCATCGTCCACGCCCTTTGGCTTGGCATGGGTGACGCGGCACACCATGGCGACGTGTCCCACCAGGGAGACGTAGCGCTAATTGTGGAAACCATTGGGCTCATTGGGCTGCTCCAAGCAAACAGCGTTGAATACACGGGTCGTTAAAATCGTATATAACTAAATTTGTGCGGGTGGTATCTTTTTTCAAGGAGTCAAAATCTCATTTCTACTTAGGCGGGGTGGGATTCGAAAGAAAAAAAAATGCAGCATACAATCAGCAACATTTTAAATGTTGGTGTGATTGCCAACATCATCCGGTCGACTACTCTTCTTTATAATATCATTAAAAAAAAATATTATGAATTGTAATCTGGCAAAAGACCAACAGATATCATTGTATTTTATCCTGGAAATAGTTGGTTAAGTATTATTATTATTATTATTATTCGTCCTTCGACATGAGTCGTAGACTTGACTTGAAATGTATTTTGTTTGAAGTAAAGTGAGGGAGAGTTGTTCAATCCGTCAGCCCCACCCCTCTCATCCCTTACCGATTTGTTCCACTGACAATGACTGAGTCAAGACAACGGGAAATAGACCAGGATGCAGTAGTCAGTAGGTGATGACCAGCGGTGCTTTTGTGTGTTTCACTGCCTCAGGAGTTTTCCATGTCATGCCGCCACCCACGAGACTTTGGATTATGAATTCAGAATTTTTCTGCTCTTAGCTGAGAAGCCATCTAAGGTCAACGGTTCCGATCCACCCGGGATACTGGTGTTGTTTTTGCTTGTCAATGCATTTGCTGGGGGATCGAACTGCATGCGTTCGGGGTTGACTCAGTTTACGCCGCTCGGCCAGCCAGAAAAATTTATTGGGCTATTAATATCACATTGGTAAATGTTTCGCGCTGTTATATCTCCGTTTTATGGCTATATTTCTATTAATTTATCCTATAAACTATATAACATTTGGCTTTTTTTTTTTTTTCAACGGCAATTTTAATTCAAACACGTACATACAATAATGTTTAGTTGTGTGTACCAGTTGAATATTAAGAAAAGCACAGTGGCTTCGTCATTCAGCGCTTATGCTTGCACCATGCAATGTGCAATGCCATATTAAGACTTGTGGATTCGGAAAGTGTCCTCAATCAGATCCGGCCCGCCGTGGTCCTAAGCCCGGCCCGCCTCGCCACCGTACGGGTACCTGGGTAGCAGTGAAAACATGAAACCGCACATTAACTATTGTTGACTTATGATTTAATTATTAGTATTTGAGTTTGTGTATGCAGAGATATACCCATTGGACCATTATATTTAATTTATAGTAGCGTTCATCTTCTTGTCTTATAATCTTTGGTACTTCGTTTCTCTCTCATATACTCTAACCCTGCCTTAATTGTGGACGTGTTCCGATGTTCTTATTATTGTAGTCTAATGTAAATAAACATTTGGCAGTGTGCCACAAATTAACTACCCCTTTATCTTTCTAATTTAACTGGAATTTGAATACCTCTAATATATCTTATCAAGTAAACATATCGCTATCCCCCACAGTTTTGGACTAGCCAGCACGCCCAAAATGCAAACAATTGTGAAATGTAGATCAAGCGCATTTTTAGACACCCCTTATTATGCTTGGTTCAGGTGAATAAATATGGAATTATTTTTTCCACTCCATAATAAGATCAGTGCAATGTGCATACGAAAAAATATGTTGTCCGGGATGGTGAACCGACCCCTGATTAAAAAGTTACGTCTTCGCAAGAAACCAACGTTCAAAATTAAATCCCTAAAATAATGTAAACCTTTGTTGCGATGCCCCACAAAACGTGGAGCCCCCTGGGAAAATTCCCTTTTCCCGCCCTTTTGCTGCCCCTAAAATTGTCTTGGGGATCGTTCGCAAATTACGTCACGCCAAAAATGACCTTTTCAGACCCCCTCGGGCCCTCCCCCATGTCACAGTTTCACAAATTCTTGACACCCCCCCCCCCCGCCATCGTGACGTAATTTGCGAACGACCCTTTACCTAGAAACGGGCTCAATCTTGATACATTAAATACACTGCACAATCTGTTTTAATTCACTGCAGCGATTTAAAAGTAAAAGCAAATAAATTATCAAACTAACGTTGTGAGCAATCTAATCCTGTGGTGCGGTACAAAATGCCCAACATTAGCGACTGGCGTGACTGGGGTTCTCCCAGCCAACCACGTCGAGAGCCTGTTATACGGGTCTGCCCAGCAGATGAGGCAGGCCTGTTCCATACTTGCCGGGGCCATTAAAGAGCAATAGCTCGGTCCCATACAGTGAATGAAATATATATTTCAGTAACTTGGGTCGCATATTTTTTTAACGGCTAGGAAATAGCGGTAACGGGTTTAAATAAACGAAATCTGAAGAGCAGGTTACATCATATCAAGGTTTTGAAGTCTTGACGGCTCAGGAAAATAAGGATAATGATATTTCATGTTCGTGTCATTGTCATGGCTGTAAAAAATGTTTAAAAAACCTGCACGGGTAGGCTACCCGTTAACCCACGGAGCCGGGTATCCGATGGAGCAAGCACATTTTTACGAAATGTAGGGGTGTCCGTGCATGGAAAAAAAGAGACATAACATGTTGATGATAGATGGATAAATAGTTTTAGATTTAAATATTTCTTTGGGATTTCAAACTAGTATGACTTTCTTCATATAAATTACAAATTACGATATGGCACCTTTTGTAAAACTCTTCGATCTACATAAACACATATTTTTTCCCTTCAAAATCCTCATATATATATATATATATATATATANAATACTTTAAATAGTTTTTTTTTTAATCTCAACCTCTCACTTCTTGTACCCGGGTGCGAAGAGTCGTACCCAAAAAAAAAAAAAAATTGCATTTAAAAAATCTCTGCATGAATAATTGAAAAACTAAATTTCCAGCAAACAAAAAGGGAGATTATCTGATCGTGGTCGTATCATTAATGCGCTTAATCTGACCATAGGTGGCCCCGAACTTTAAAAAAAAAAAAAACTGCTTTTAAAAAGGAAAATAAATTGTGAAATTGAAATATCAATTTAAAACAAAAAAAAAAAAACACAAAAAACCCACCAAAAAACCAAACAAACATAAATATTAAATTTAAAGATAATAGAAATGTTCTGTAATAAACAAGATGTTTCCAAAGTAAAAAAAAATTACAAGAAAAACAAAGAAAACTATAAAACGATAATCATACCAGTTGTAACATACGCAAGTGAAACTTGACCATTAAAAATGGTAGAAAACCTACTAAACACCTGAGAGAAGAAAGTTCTCACAAAAATATACGGACCTACACTGGATGAATAAGGGTAGAGAATACGATCCAATCAAGAACTGTAGAGACTATATCAGAATCCAATGCTAGTGGCAGAAATAACAAAGGGCAGGCTACGCTAGGCTGGACACTTTGAAAAAATGTCAATTGACAGAGGGGTGAAGAGGGTACACAACCAAAACCACAGAGCAAAACGGCTCAAAGGCAGACATAGGCTTAGATTGATGGATGATGAGGAAAAAGATCAACAGCAGCTGGGAATTCAAACATGGAAAAGATAAGCACCTGTTAAGTCTGAGTGGAAGGAAGTGATGAGGTAGGCCAAAGCCCTATTGTAGTGATTTTTATTGGTTGCACTATTTTCTTACTTGTATTCCATGATGCCTGAAAGAAACACTGCTGTCCACCCATCTTAAATTATATAGAGGGTAAAACCGTCTTACTAAAACTTAAACTGTTAAAGTAGGGAAATGACCACTGTTCAGTGTACAAAATATAGAATATTCCTGTCTTTTTTAAATTTGTAATCAATCTATCAATGAAGGCGTTTTGTATGCCAACAACTTTGTGTGTTTTTACCACTCTACAGAAGATGTCAATATTTAAGGCTCCGCTCACAATTCTGTTGGAAGGCGCATCTTTGCAAAATTTTCGCGCCGTAAATTCCCGTCATCCAGCCGGAAGTAGTGGCCTATTCATTTGTTCATTCCCGTGGCCGTTGAGAAGACGCTACACTATCGTAATGGTGTATAGGGCTGTAAAATGGAGTTCCTTTAAAATAATAAATTAGGTTTGTTAACAAGGAATGCCATCTAATTAAATGCAGCCGAATGTCTAAAGAAAATTACAATATAACTCCCCCAAAATTTAAATACAATCATTAATTACAAAGCATCACACACTGCATAATTTAGAGAAATGAGAAATTTAAGTGAAATAAATCATGTAGCCTGGCTGGTTTCCTTCTTATTTTTTATAACTTCTCATGATGATGTAAATGCCATGCCCACTGGCAAATGAAAATTCTTTCCCAAATTAACTATACATTCTAAAATATAACATGTTTTGTTCCACTTTTGAATACTAAATATGTTAACTAAAGTTCTGAAGACTAATGACTAACTTAACTTAAGTAAGCCCTGTGGCTTGTGATGAATATGCTTTATATGAACTAAGTCCACATTTTTTATTTGATCCTTAAACATGCTCTGGGGAGGTTATCTGCATGCAAAATAATTGATCGACCACTGTTAACTGTGGTCAGATGTGTGCCAGTGAGGAATCTATTTGTAAAATATTGTATTGAATTGCAAAAATGAGTTTTTTGTTTTCAACTCAATAAAAGTATCCTGATGTAAAAAACATCTACTTGCACATGAGTAGACCCATGCGAAATAATTTTAGGCGACCTTAAACTTTTTATTGTATTATCTTTCTTCAAAGTTTAAATTTTTAGTAATGAATATCATCAGTTACAAATTCATCCCTTGCTAATACATAATTTAATAATAATACACTTGTCTCTTTTTTTAAAAGAGCTGTTTTGTGCAAAATGACAGGCATTAAATGTAAAATTTTCTAGAGTTTTGTAATTTACTAAGGCTAAGGAATATTGGTCATTGGTGCTTTTATTAAGTTCATCACCAGTGTTTCTGATTTTTTTTCATGGGCCAGAATTTATGATTCAACTTTGTGACCCACTAAAATTGTTATAGCTTATTCTAGTCTATCAATAACATAAATAACAACAGATTTTGGAAAACTGAAGTTAGAGGCATGGACTTCGCCAAGAGTTGTCTAAGCCTAAGGGCAGTGGACTCACTTTGCGAAATCCCAACACTACTTAGTTTAGGGTGACACTTCCAACAGTTGGACCTGAAAGATCATTAAAGATGTGTATGATAACTTTCCCATTCTTTAATGAGCATTATTCCTGTCATAAACTAAATTCAGACCTGTTTACTCTTACGATTTTGGAATGCAATGTACAATTTTGAGATATCTTTTATGATTGTATACAAGACCTGTCAGAACTACAATTTTAAGAGACCAGGTTGAAAAAATATAAATTCCAGTATTTCTATCTGATTAAAATAAAATAAATTAAAAAGAACATTTTCGATATTTGGTTTTAATGTGGGCATTTGCATTTTACATCCAGCAGTGACGGGATCGATTGAGAAATATGATTGGTTTGGCACCATCTATAATCATATGACATTTGGGCTGTTTCAGATTTAGCGGCCCACGTTGACTTTGTTAAGGTTAGGCATAGGGATCGATTTAGGGTTCGGGTTAGGTTTAGGGATAGATTTAGGGTTCGGGTTAGGCATAGGGATAGATTTAGGGTTCGGGATAGGCATAGGGATCGATTTAAGACGTAAAAGTGCGAGCATGGAAATAAACGCGGGCCGCTTTCTCTGAATTTACCGACATTTGCCCCAAGGGGGGGAATGGAGTGGTGTTGATATAGATTTTGTGTATGGGGAGGGGGGTCTAAATATAAAAATAAATACTGCGACATTTTTGTAATGATAGTGGGGGTTGGGGTCCTCAGCAGTATGTACTATTATTCAAAATTTCTACAATATCAATTGCAGTTGGGTTGAAAGCTCATTGTAGGTACACAAGGAGGAGGGGGGTGGTTTCCATCAAAAAGTATTAGTGCATGGGGGGGGGGGTGTTGTTTGGGGTTTGAAAATTTGACCTTTATTCAAAATTTCTACAATATCAATTGCAGTTGGGTTGAAAGCTCATTGTAGGTACACAAGGAGGAGGGGGGTGGTTTCCATCAAAAAGTATTAGTGCATGGGGGGGGGGGGTGTTGTTTGGGGTTTGAAAATTTGACCTTTTTGTGTACATACTGTATAGATGGCCCCTTCTCGAGTTTGTTTGCTTCAGTGTTGTATGATGTTATTTTGTGACAAAATTATTGTTTACGACTGAACCGCAGCGAGTGCAGAAACTGGAAAAGATGCATTTTCAACTGTTCGGCGCTGCAACATGAGTGTTCGGTATATTTTGTAGGATCCGAGAGGGCCTTAGAAATCTATATTTAGAGCGCACGCTCAAGCAGCTGTACGATTTTTATTACCCCCTCTCCCTTTCACCCATTTAAAGTTGTCAGACTATATGTTAATGTGAAATAAGCATAATGGATAACGATTATCTTTAAAAAAAAACAACAGCTTTTCCTTAAAAATCTCACGTTACTTGGTAGTTTTTATTTTAAATGGGGCCCTAATTTGTTAATTCTTATTTAAAAATTTATTTTATTCTGATCTTACTTCAAATTTGAACCACATTCATTTCACCAGTCACATTATTTTTAGCAGTGACAAACTGTGATAATGTGATATGCACCTTCACTAAATATTAATGGATATTTATAGCAGATACACATTTGCCAAAGTGACAGCAGATTGCAATATAAATGTCAGTTATCTACATTTTACCTTCAGTTACCGTTTTTGACGCCAGCTTAACTTGATCACACTATACACATGTTGGCGAGTGGTTATTTAATATATTATATATACTGTATGTTTATTTATTTACTGTGTTGTACTATTTTAAAAAGATGTACGATTTAAGGAGTTTGAGGCTCAACAGGCATTTAAATCTAACCATTGATACAGAAAATATAATAATAATAATATAATATGAAATATATTAAAATGAAAATTTTCAATAGTTTTGATTAAAGTTCAAATTATAAAGTTCAAAAGAAATTTAAATCAAAAGTTTTAAAAAACTTTTTTAAAAAGTCTTTCTATCAAAGACGAGTTAAACAAATTCTTAAAATGCATTACGCAAATAAAAAGTGCAGAAGTGTAGATGAGCATTATGAAGTCAATGGATTCTTATGGAATGTAGATGCAACTTAAATGTTTATTTTTTATTAATTTCAAAGAGAACACATCAAATTTAAATTTAGCAGTATGTCAGTTGTACACTGGAAAAAAGCCTTTTAGTCCTAAAATTGTCTGAAGAATAATTATTATTTTTTACCGGTAATAATATTAGTGTTCTATTTCTTCTAAATCCCCAGTTTACACTAGACTTAAGTAGATGGCATTGTAAAAATGGAACCCGATCAAGGAATTCCTGTTTCAAGTGTGCATTCTCCACCTGCATCAGGATGCCACCGTCTACCACAACTTCCTACCATGGGTCGCAATGTCCGAACAGCTCAGAGTAAAACAAGTGCAAAACTAAATTTTGAATCAAAGCCTAGAGATGAGGCTGCAGTTTTACACATAGATGGAACATCAAAAGTAGTCAAGATTTTAACTGATGGCATTTCAGAATGGACTGAGTTTGAGGGCAAGGAAACTGTTCCTGTTCCTGTTGTACTTCCTGCCATTGAAAGAAGTGTTCCTGATCCAAACGCTTCATATGTGGAGGCTACACTATCGCCTTTACTCAAAAAGAAAAGGCAGAAGAAAAGCAGTGAGAGTAGGTCGAGAAAAGGGCTACCTCCTAATGTTGCTAATGCTGATGCAGATAATTCAAACCTGTTAAATAATATTGAAACTTTGGACAAGAAGAAAGATATTCCTAATATTAATTGTTCTGCAAAGGATTTTGAACTGTCTCTACCTGATGAAGCACATCATGATTTGCAAAATATTTCCAAAATCTCAGATAACAGCAAATTACCTCAGGAAGATAAAAGTAGGAAGAAAAAAGAAAGTCCTTTAGAAAAGAAAAAAAGAACATCTAAAATGGGCCATGAAGTCAAACCTTTTGAAAATGAACAAAATGATAGCATGCAGTTTGTTAATAATACTTTAAACCCTGAATCACAACAGGAAGAAATCAAACCTGCATTACCAGAACCAGAAGATGCTACTTCTAATAAGGGTCACATTCCAAGATGTGTTTTGATTTTGTCGACTGAGGTACCCACTGGAACTCAATTAGAGAAGCTTTTATCTATGAATTCAGCGCCATATGATTCACGGTATCCACCAATGTGGGAAGAAGGGGATATGCTGTGGGCAAAAGTCAGTGGTCACCCTTACTGGCCGTGTATGGTATCTCAATGTCCATTTACTAAAATGTTCACACGCATTAAAGGTAACTCAAATTTTTTTACATTGTCTCTAAAATTTATGTGTAGCTTATATTTTTAGTCTTTTTATGCCTAAAAAATGAAAAGATGATAAAAAATTTTCATAAAAAATGGACTTATTTTACTTTTGTAGTATTAAAGTCTTCAATGTTTTCTCAAAATACAGGTGATGTCAAAATAATCAGGTCATATCATGTGCAGTTCTTTGGCAATGAAGTTGAAAGAGGCTGGATTAATGAGCCATCTTTAATGTTATTTGAAGGAAAATTCAGTTTCTTAGAGAAAGCTCAGTTAGAGCTGGCTAAACAAACTAAGAAAGGTAAAAGTGCCTACAATCCATTTAAAATTAATATATCCAGAAGACATGCTTGGAACATAGCTGTTGAAGAAGCAGAGGGGGCAATGAATTTGTCTAAAAGTGAAAGAAGAGTGCAATATACATTTGATTATGTATTTATGGATGAACTGAAAAAAGAAAAAATAATTAAAAAAAAAGATCAAAAAGGAACACTGGATGAATCTAGCATTTCAAAGTCAACAACTTCAGGAATAAAACGGAAACGAACATCTTCTGAAGGAAAAAGTCAATCCCCAATTGCGAACAAAAATAAAAAACGTAAATTAGAAATTAAATTTCCTCTTCCAAAGCCTATTCCATTTGGAGCTGAAACATCATTTGACACATATTATGCAAACCATCGGAGTACAGTAATAGAGCAACATCCAGAGTGGGATACTACTTTTGTATTTGAGTACCTTAGGCAGCAGTGGGAGAAGGAAAAGAAGAAAACTGCTCAGTCACCTCATTCTTCAACAGTAGGTACTCCAACCCCACCAGGTATGTACCATTGGGAGTAGGGGCCACTGATTAAAATTACAGTAAGGTTAATCCTAAGTTCTTTAAAATGTTAGTTTTTAGATCCAACAAAAGGTAAATTAAAGTAAATTAAATAATGGATTATGCAATGAAGGTAAATGGTAGGAATACTGTTTATATTTCTTGTTCTCTAAAATAAATATTTACAACAAAAAAAAAATGTAAATAAGAGAATGGTAAAACTTTTGAAAGTACATTGCGTTTTTTAACAATCAAATAGGAAGTTTATAAAAATTACAAAAAAATTAATATTTTATGTGTAGGAAATATAAAGAAAAGACGAGGATCTAAACTGATGAAATTATTGAGTGGAGAAAGCCCTGTTGTTTGTGATTCTTACCAAGAAGTAAAAGAACAGGTAATCTACACCAAGCCTTTCGTTATAGGCTTGGTAAAATAAGTAAATAAGACAGAGTTTATTCAGAAAGTGAAAATTCAATTTAATCACTGTTAAAATACCTATTACTATAAGTTCATAATTGATTTTTAATATTAATAAAAGCACTTAATCTATGCACTCTAAAACTTATTGTGCCAAGTTGTTAGTGGTGGTTGCAAAAAGGTTTAAAAACTGAGGATCTTAGCAAATTTGAAATAGTTACAAGTTTCAAAACAAACGATCTTGCTCACCATAATTTTTTAATATAAATATATTATGATTTTGTCTCCTTTTTTCTTTAGTGAGGATTGGATTTCAAGCTCATCAATAAATTTGTGTTTTTTTCCCACCAATTTTTTACTGACCATTTTTTGGTCTTACTCTTTTCATGTTTATGCTATGTGACATAAACAAATTTATTAAATTTAAAAATGATTCTGGAAACGTTCTTAAATTGATAAATATATTAATTAATAAAACTTATTTTAAAAAAAATCAAATCTGTTGTGTTCCATAGTTCTTGAATAGAAATGTTTGGCTTTGTAATTTTCAGGGCAGTCCAGGACAAATAAAGAGAAGAGGAAGGCCACCTAAGTATTTACAACAGATGGAAGTAGAATTAGTTACAAGTTCTTCGCCTGCTTCTGTCACGCAAGAAGCAGAGGAGACTCTAATAACAGATGAAGACACTGCACGCCCTAAATTAGCAGCCTCTGCTCTTTCTGCACGCAAAGTTAGCCAAGAATCAGATTCAAGCACTGAGGTTTTTTTCTTGTCTTTCACATGTAGATTAATATGTATGAGTTGCTATTAGATAAAATATCTGTAATTTGATATTGATATATCTGACAAAAATATCTAAATTTGTCACTGTAACTGTAAGGAATTATTTCTATAACTGAGTAGAGAAACAGTTGGGAACTCCCTGATACCAAAACTGGATATGGCCCAAAGAGAAGGAAAATTATCCTTCCTGCCCATATTGAAAAATCGGACCCTGATCTGTAAAGAAATATTGCACTGACCTGTCACCAAAAGCAAGAAGTTGATATTTTGATAGAATCTCTTTTTATTGGAGAAGTAGCATCCTGCATCTCCATTTCCATTTCAGTAATATTATTGTTTCTTAAATAAATTACATCAGTGATTTCCCAATGCACAAAAAACTGCAAATTTATTAATGTCCTTATTTCCCTTCATTTGAACTTGCAGCAATGTTACATGTTAATATATTTATATAAGCAGTTTTTCTGGAGAAGTAGCATCCTGCATTTCCATTTCAGTAATATTATTGTTTCTTAAATAAATTACATCAGTGATTTCCCAATGCACAAAAAACTGCAAATTTATTAATGTCCTTATTTCCCTTCATTTGAACTTGCAGCAATGTTGCATGTTAATATATTTATATAAGCAGTTGATAAATTGCAATTTATTCTGTAGAGTAAAGGAAAAGGCTTGCGAGAGAATGAACCATATGAGCTTGAAATTTTCAAGCTGAACTCAACCTGCAAAATTGATAAAGATAAGATCTGTGCAATCTGTGAGAAGAATGGAGATGTATTTGAATGTTCAAAGTCATGTGGACAGCATTTTCACCCCTCTTGTGTCAATGTTGAACCCCAGGCTGTTGAGCAATATGTTTGTCTTGAGTGTAGCTCAGGTATACTGATTTTAAGAATCATTTGTGCGCTTAATTACGCTTAAGTTATTTTTTTAGTGAATATGAAATAAAAGAAAAATCTCTTACAAGTTAACTGTAAATAATTATATATTTTTTGTATATTGCATGTAACTTGTAATTGTTAACTGAACGTTTTTAAAGCATCTCTTAGAGATATAATTTACTGTAATAGATATCAGAGTGATCATTTTTAAAAATATAAATGTGACATTAGCCTTGTGATACATCACAATTACATGAATTGCATTTTCATTTTAAAAAAAAAGGAAATCACACATGCTTTTCCTGCAAAAAAGCAGACATGGAGACTGTAAAGTGCTCTGTTAATTTGTGTGGCAAATATTATCATGAGGACTGCATACGAAAATACCGACTCGCTCGCTGGGAATTAAAAGGATTTATTTGTCCACTACACACCTGTGCCACCTGCGCTGTAGACAGTGTCAAGAATCCTAAAGCCATTAAAGGTAAATAATTGTTTAAATAACCCTCTAATGCATTTAGAGCCTACTGTGATTTCTCGAATTCCCACCACTGCCTGCCTTCTATGCTGGGTAGTGGCAAGCCAGACCAATAGTCATGCTCTTTCGGGCCGGCTAAAATTTACTGCTGCGCTTGAGTGAAGCTCTCTTTTAAAAGGGAAATCTATGTTTTTATCTGCTTTTATTAAAGTTACCAGATTTCAAAGTTCCACATGGTTTTCCAAGCTAATTCACAACAAGCTGGTAAGTTTACAAGACTAGCAAGTTTAGATGATGAAACAATCAAAGTAGAATTTTTTTAAATTAATGTAGAAAGATAGTCAACTTCAGATATTATAATTAAAAGGTTATTATTTAAATAACCGCATTTTTATATCATGAATAATACATTTCATTCATCTGATATTTTCTGCAATTTAAATAAAATGTCGTTGCTTATTTCATTTTAAAAAAAACAACTAAACTTATTTTTAAAATGAGTTATGTTTCTTTGCTTAGGAAGGAGGGCAAGTATTCCTTTAAGAAGATTTAGTAAGAGTCTTAAAAATTTGCATTTTTTATTATCAAATAAAAAATAAAATTGTATTTCCTTTATGGTTTTATGATTTAACCAAAAAAAAATAAAAACATTTTTGGTTGTTAGTTTTAGCTCCTTGCTAAACTATGTGGTGAGTGGACAGAGAAATATGATTTGCTGGGGACCATCCATAATTATATTACATGTGCACTGAAAAGAGAGGGGGGGGGGTGGTTTTGACTTGAGAGAGTACATTTGTGCAAAGGAGACGTCGAAAAAATTTTAAATGCTATAACCACGTTTTGTAATTATCTAATGATCGTCATATTGTTGATTTGTGTTTTCCCAATGAACTTGCTAGATATAGCAACAATAATATTCAGCGTACTCGCTATACTGACTGACAAATTTAGTAAACAGTTGCTTTTGTTTGTTCTGGTGCTGTATTGTATGTTGTAATTTTGTGACATAGTTATTTTGTTCTTCGGCTGAATGGTAGCGATTATGGAGAAAGCTATGGATTTAAACAAAATCCATTCTCAGCTGCTCTGCACAGCAGCATTATGTTTTAAATTATTTTATTCAAAAAGATTACTAAGCCGCTTTTGAAATATATTTGTAGAAGTCGCTAAGCAGCTGTAAAATTTAAAACACTACCACTCCTCTTCCCTTCTCCCAATACAGCTTGTGATAGGTATTAGTATTAGACTACATATGTTACGGAAAATAAAATCAGGCTTCTGGGCTTAATGCAGGGGTGGGCAACCTTCGGCCCACAAGTTAAATATTAGGGTCTGTCTGATGTATCACAGATGAACTTATTTCTTCATTTAATTAGTGATTATTTTCATTTTTGGCATAAAAGCACATTTGAAATATGTAAAAATGACTTTTTGGGAATATTTCTGTGTAACCGCCTCTTTTTTAAACATATTCAAAAAACTACATTGACATAAGTAACAAATTGTCAAAAAACTTTTCAATATTTAGTAACATCTTAAATAAAAAGGATTTATAGAAACACAGCCAGGTAAGGGAAACCTAAATTTCCACAAGCATTACGATTATTTGTAGAATGATGTAAAGCTATATTCAGGTATAGGCTAAAGTGCATCCCTGCATGTAGACTTTATAACAAATTTTATGAAAGTGGGCTCAGCCTCCTCCCCAAACCCCACCCCCACTTTTGCCTGGATGACTGGTGGGCTTCCTCAATTTCTGCTCCCCTACCACATCTATCAAAGTCTGCAAATGACAGGTAGTATTTGGAATAATGCATTGTATATAAATATATAAATGTCAGTCATCTACTTTTGAAGTGACCTTTATTAGAAGGGCAGTGCAAATAGTTTTTGTATATATGGTACATTATACTGTATGTTTATTTATTTACTATTACAATACATTATTTTACAAGTTTGAGACGGTAAAGTACTATTCTGAGACTATAGTGTACTATTTTGTGAGTTCCAATGTAACCAGGTCTGGACATATGACTATTTAGCCTAACACTAGAAAATGCATTAAAATGAATAAGGCTCTCAGCCACTGTTGTTTTATTCTACTAACCACATTGTTGTCCACATTAAATTATTTTCATTTATTCCAAAGCTGATATCTTTTATCAACTAATTTTAACCCAATCCAATCAACTAGGCACAGTAATTGCATTTAGTTCAACCTACAATAACAACTGAACCATTTATGCTATTTAATTAGATATTGATTCTGTAAGAATCAGAAATTATTTTACATTTATCTTCTTCCATGCTGGTACTGTGTTACATTTATGAGATGAGTATCTCCTATCCTCTCATCTCTTGGTTATTTAATATGGTTGCTCCAGGGACCATATTTGTACGGTTGCCCTTTATATCAGGTCCAAATGAAATAAACTGTACCAGCTTATCAGCAGTGTCCTCAGTTTTTTCTTTTAGTGAACCCAGTGAATAGACTATACAGTAACAGTTCACACAATTAGTGCTTGTAGATTAAAAATGAATGTTAGACATTTTTTTCATCAACAAGAATGTCCAGTTTTAAAATCAAGTTGGCTTAATTGCCATAACATTGCAGCTGACAGCGAACTTTGGATCAGGCGAAAATGCACATCATCATCAGCAGTCATGTCTTCTTGTTGTTATTGGGCTAGTATCACTACTTGAAAACATCGCTGGAAGATTTGGGTATCATTTTGTGATACCAGCCTTCAGTGAAGTTTGACAGGATTGGTATTATGGTGGACAAAAATCCCATCATGAACAAAACACGATGCATGGACTAAATTTTATAAATTAAAAAAATTAATTTTTGTTAAAAATTGATATTTTAACAAATTTATCAATGAAATTATATTGACATGCTAAAAATAACTTTGGTTTATAAAAATTTGAGAGAAAATGGTTATAATCCACAAGTCGCTTGTGATTTTAAAGTCAATATAGTGTACTTGAGAGTTAAACACATTTTCTTTGATTTTGAGCTAGACACATTTTCCCATCATCATGGCCACATTTCTGTCTTTATAGCATGAATTTGCAGATATTTATATAAAACAAGTGGCACTTGAATCTATGTACAGTTACATTTAAATGTTAGTTAATTATTCTTTCTTGGTGCTGTAATGTACAAAAGAGAATAACATTCTTTGTTTATATTCTGTATGTCTTCATTGGAATTTTTTCATATTATTTTTTCTAGAAAGTCATAATTTATTAACTTCTTTGTGTAGGAATCTCTGGATAACTATTCTTTAAATATTTGCTAAAGTCTGTGTTACAAGCAGTTAAGACTTACAATTTATTTCTAGGTCGGTTTTATCGATGTGTAAGATGCCCAACTGCCTACCATGTGGGGGATTTCTGTGTAGCTGCTGGAAGCACTAACCTTGCTGGTACTTACATTGTTTGCAGTGATCATTTTCAGCCTAATCGATCTCTCAGTTGTCATTCTCGTCTTAACATCACTTGGTGTTTCAGCTGTAGTAAAGGTAATTTGATGTAAATTATTTTTTATTTTATTTCACTGTCCGAACATCATTTGCTTCTAGAATTTCAGTGAGTATCAATAAATAAAAAATACAACCTTTTTTAAGCATTAATTTTGATAATGTATGATTACCGATGTCCATATTTTAACTAAGTAAATTCTCAATTTTTTTTGTAAAAAGGAGGAACACTGTTATGCTGTGAAACATGTCCAGCTGCTTTTCATGCTGAATGTGTTAAGGTTGAGAAAACACCAGAAGATGCTTGGTTTTGCATGGACTGTGCTGCTGGAAGAAAACCCTTGTATGGCAATATTGTCTGGATCAAAGTTGGAAACTATCGGTAAGAGGGAAATAAGGGGAGAGACTACGATCAGGCTAGGTAAAAGAAAATGAGCGAAAAAATGTAGTGGAAAACCTGAAAAAAGGGCACAACAAACAGGTATGAGCCTCACAACAGCTTTACATTTTAACTCTCTGCAGTCTAAAATTTTCTAAAAAATATTAAAAGGTGATTTTATAATTAAATTAAATAGGTCTCATGAAATATGTCTGATCTTATTAATTATATATATTAACTTTTTAAGCTTTGAATGGGCTATCATATATTTTAAAAATATTTTATTTACTTTTCTTTTTTTTGTCTAAATACATAAAATAATATTTGATTAATTTTTTCATTATAAAAGTTTTAAAATTTATTAAAATTTGTCACAAACCGTAGTAATTCTATGAAAAATAAAAGGTGGTGATTTTTTATTTTTTTTTGGAGGAACCCATTTTATTAAATTTGCCACAAATGCAGCATACAAGTTATATTTTTATAAAAATCATGAATATGGGGGGGGGGGGGGGTTGCACTTTTTATATTTGTCTAATTTTTTTTTATAGTAGAGAAGCGAGGCAAAAATTTGGCTAAATTTTTCATTAAAAAATACCAATATATTAAACTATGTTAGTGTTAAAGATATTTAAAATGGTGTATAGGTTTTTGTTTGATGAACATATTAATTCTTCAAAAACAGAATCAAAATTTTTTAAATATTGTAATGTACCGTTTATACTTCTGCTTAGTGTAGCTAAAATTAAAATGAATCAGTAACTGCTTGCAGAATTTTATTTTATTTCCTAGTACCCGTGCGAATTCCTGTATATTTTTGTCTAAATTCTCATTTGACACAGGCTGACAAACTTGAATATTATCTCTAAGCACACTCAACAGATGTTATTTCTGAAATCTAGTTTGCAGTTTTGTGTAATAGATAATTAGAACTTGTAAAGGATTTGATTTCCACATAAGAATAGGTAGCATGCTACTTCATCACAGAACAATCACTCTAAACCTATTGTTTTAAAATAATGCGACTATTCTTTGAAGGTTTTTACTATCAAGAGATTAGAGAAAAACTTACCATGCCACTGCTGGTGTTTAGACTTTTGGTTAAAATGTTCCAAGATAATCAATCCTGTAACTTGATAACACAGTAAAAGGGTGGAGTCGAGGCTTTAAATTTATGATGAATTAGGAATTAAGGTTTCTGGTTTCATTATCTGTATCATATGTTTCTCACTCATTTCATTGTCATCAGAGTCTCTGAACTGTTTATAAATACATTTTGTTGTCATACTGTATTGTTAATATCTACTTATATTAGTGACAAGTGATAGTGGTAACTAAAACTAAATATATTTGTTTTGAATGCAATATAAACAAATTAAGAAGATGATTCATAGCAGTTACATATTAAAAGAAAAATATTCAGGTAATGAAAAGATATAAACTTGACATTAATTATAACTACACAAGTTCCCTTGGGAGTTGTCAGCCACTTTTAGACAATATTAATCTTGCATAGCACTATAAATATAACACATTTATGTATTATAAATTTATTAAAAATCAATAAAAATCAACTACAATCTTTAAATGTATGTATAACTTTATATTATATACCTGAGACAAGTAAAATGATACAAATATCACTTCCTGTTTTATATAAAGAATTTCAAAAGTCGGGAAATGATAATTAAAGTTAAGCTTACTTATTAACGACATTTCCATTTATATCCAAAATAGAATAAATTCCATGATCAGAGGACATTTCTTCTAAAAACAAATAATTTCCTCATAATTTGCAAAATCAAAATGATTTGACATTATTAACAGTAATTACTTTATTGTCACCTTAAGATTATTTATGTTGTCGGAAATCCACAATGTTTTGGAGGGCTCCTCTGCGCAGAATGCATTTTTAATAGTAATTTTTTAAGCTAGCCAAACCAAGAAAAAAATATAATAGCTTATTTTAAAAAAAAATAGTTGACTTAAAAAAAATAATTAATTTACCATCCACAAAGCCCTGAGTACTAATATGTACCAATCCTCTATAGTCGGATACATTTTATTAATACTATTTTTACATTTGGTAAAGTGAAATATTCTCTTAATACTTATTTGATCTCATCAGTTGGTGGCCAGGAGAAATATGTCATCCAAGACATGTTCCATTAAACATTCAAGAAAAAGCTCATCAAGTGGGAGAATTCCCAGTAAGATTTTTTGGATCCCATGATTACTATTGGATTCATCGTGGGAGGTAATACTTTTACTCTCTTTAGATACAAATATTTATTTTGCCATATCCTTTTTGGCTTCATTAGTTCGTGAAAACGTCATGCTACCTTTGGTTGTATTGGGGCATAATATTTCTAAAATAATATACTTAGTTATTAAATGGTGAATATCACCAGAGTATTAAATAGAATTTTCTAATAAAGGTCATCAGGTCATTTAATGAATAAACATTGCAATAAAGAAATGTTAAAAGAACCATACAAACTTCAATTACCTAACTGAATAGATAACATAAACACACTTTTGGAATTTTTTTCGTGAATAATATAATTTTTCTTTGTGGTTGGCAGAGTAAACAAAAAACATTTTGCTTTCAATTTCAAGACTTTCCTTTGCTGAAAATATTTTTATATTTTTACATATCTTACATTTTTATTAAGGATTTTGCTTTAAAATTCAAATATGCTTTAAAATTTAATTATTACAAAAGGTTTAAACATTTACTGAGTCTTAAATATAATCTTCTTTGTTTACATTATAGGGTTTTTCTGTTTCAAGATGGGGACAAAGGGAGCAAAGAAGGTTCTTCAAGAGGATTGTTCAAAATATACATGAAGGGTGTCAAAGAAGCAACTGAAGCTTTTAAGCTATGGACAGCTGCAAAAGCTAAGAAGGTTGAACAAGAACAAGAGCGTAATGATAAGAAACCAGCTCCTTATAAATTTATCAAGGTTAGATTGCAAAACAAAATAAATTGGACCACCAAAATATCACTTAGACTAAAAAAAAATTAAAGACATTAACACTAAGGCATGCTATTTCAGGTGCAACAGATAATAAATGTTAGTAAAAAAACGAGCATATCAAAATTGTTGAATCACATGTTTATTGAAATATTTTCTGACATTTAAAAAAAAAAATTCTTCAACAGAGCAGTGTTCCAATTGGAAATGTTCAGATTCACAAAGCAGAATTATCTGAAATACCCAGATGCGAGTGCAAACCAGACCAAACAGATGCATGCACCACTGATTGTCTGAACAGGATGATGATGTATGAGTGTCACCCTGCAGTATGTCCAGCCGGTGAAAAGTGCAACAATCAGCGATTTCAGAAACGTCAGTATCCAGAACTTGAGCCTTTTAAGAGTGAGACTCGTGGATGGGGTTTAAGATGCTTAGAGGACATAAAAAAGGTTTTTAGATTTTCTATATACACCATACTTTTCATATTCTTTTGCTAATTGTTTTACTGAAATATGATGTACACAGTTGCGAACACTATATTAATGCTGGCATTTCAAAATCATGACAAAAGCTAATTACAATATTCAGATGATGATACCACCATAAAACATCCTGAATGGAAAGTATTATATTGTGCCCCACATAATGTTACATTAGGTAATTTTTTTATGTGGCACTCTTAAGAAACATATCCTTCTAGTGGTGTTTTAGGGAAAAAATGAGAGGATTTTTCTGTCATGCAGATTTTATGTGAGAAAACTGTCTTGTCTCTCAGACCAGCCCAACTTAGGGCTGCTTTTGCAAGAAAACACGTTTTCTCTATGGGTAAAGTTTGAATGAAGATGCCCATATTTGGCTAATATCATTCCCAACTACTGGTGTTTGACAGAAAATGTGCACCAGCTGGAAGTAGATCTCTAGTAGAAATTTCTGTCACTAAATCATTTCAGGGACAGTTTGTACAGGAATATGTCGGGGATGTAATTGATGAGGAGGAGTGCAAAAGAAGAATAGAGCAAGCTCATGAAGATAACATAACAAACTTTTATATGCTCACTATGGATAAAAATAGGTATGCTTTTGATTACCATTTAAAAATTTGTTCTTAGCTTATCTTTTTAGACCTATATTATTTAATAGAGGCTGAAGATAAATAATATAACAAATATATAATTGAATTATTATTTTTGCATCAGTGATGTATTTATTGCAAAATTTAACATTTTTCAATAGAGTCATTGATGCTGGCCCCAAAGGTAACTATTCTCGGTTCATGAATCATAGTTGTTGCCCTAATCTAGAAACCCAGAAGTGGACAGTTAATGGAGACATTAGAGTTGGGCTTTTTGCTCTTTGCAATATCCTGAAAGGTTAGTTTTTGTTTTTTTTGTTCCAATGGGTTTTATTCAAATTATTGCTGATGGAAAAATACATATATTTATTATAGATTTAAATATTTAAAGTTCTAGAATAAAAACACTTGAAAAATGCTTAACAGAAATGATACCAGATGGAATCATCACTGGATAGTTACAGTATTAAACACAGATAAGCTTTAAAAAATTGTTACAACTAACTGTGATCCTGCTTTAAATTAATGGCAAAGGACAACATTCTCTTAACTGTTGCGGAACCAGCACTTAAGTGTATATTTAAAACTGTTGATCTGCTTTGCTTTCTAGTTAGCTAGTCAATAATTAGTTGAATTTGGGGGGGGTAGAAGCTAATTTTATAAAATAAAATAACTTTGAAACTGAAAGATAGACCTTTAGGGGAATTTACATAAGAAATGATGTTTCTGTAACCATTTTCAAATACCCTTCATAGAAATCATTTTTTTTTCTTCTCATTTCAGGATCAGAGCTGACTTTTAACTATAACTTAGAGTGTCTTGGAAATGAGAAAAAAGCCTGTGCCTGTGGCTCAGATAACTGCAGTGGATTTCTGGGAGTTCGACCTAAGGTAAGAAGGTTCTGAATAAATATTGAAGACGTGATCTGCTGAAAATGGTAAATTGTTTTAAGCACATTTTAAAACCAATAGTGTTCATTTTGAAAATAAAACAAAGCATTTTAGGTAATGATTTTTGCAAAGAAAAACTCTTTCAGCCAAATTTTGCATTTCTCACAATTTATGGAATTATACAATGCTTCTTATTAGTTTCATTTGCGTATTATTATATAATAAATTTAGAAGCTTTTCATTATTTACATACACTTGGGGTTTGTGCGCAATAAAAATAAATCAGCTTAATAAATTCATTTTAAAAAAAAATTAATTTTGCGAAATAAAAATTTGTGCAGGCATTTTTCTGCCAGCCCTGCACTGTTATTAAAATATACCCATTTTCTGATTATCTGTATAATTTTCTGATACATTTTGGAAAATGAGAACAGTTTATACACTTGGCCTGCTTTTTTCTTTAAACCTGGCGGTCTCCTCTACTCTAAGGTTTTCGCATTCAGTGAATCTTAGTGGAATGAAAGGAATTAAATTAATTTGCAACTAAAAATATTGAAATTTATCTTGAACTGGATTTTGTTCCTGGAAATAGTATTGAGTTTAACCTGTTTTTTTGTAAGTTCATTAAAGATAAATTGTAAGCCATTTTTTATGCATTTTAATCTTTTATAAGAGCTTTAATGCAATGAAAATAGTTAATATTTGGGTCTAAGAGACTTTAAATAGGGCACAAAGTTCTTGTTACTGAATGTTTTTAACTCCTGCATATTTTAGTCTTTTTAGGTTATTTCCAATTAACATCATTTTGCTGATTAATGATTCCCTTAAAATACTGAAATAATTATAAATCATATTTTTATTCTTGTAATGACTTGTGACACTGACCCGAAAATCATTATTTAATTATATTTATATGTTGAAAGTAGATTTTTTCTGTAATAAGGCCTGCAAACTTCATTTTACTTTAATTAAAGGAATGAAATGAACCACCCCAAAGTTTTAAGTTCTAAATTAATATTTTTTTCCATATTTTAAAAAAGATTTTTTAATGTAAAATAATGTGTGATGGTTTAATTTTAGACCAATTTAAAAAACATTTGTTGGTTAAATTTCAGACTGCTGCTGCCGCAGCTAATGAAAAAAAGGCAAAAGAGCCTAAAAAGAAACGTAGAAAGAAAAAACTAGATCCTCGAAAGGAACATGAAGATGATTGCTTTCGTTGTGGCGAAGGTGGTGAGCTTGTGATGTGTGATAAAGGCAACTGCCCTAAAGTATACCATCTTCAGTGTCTTAAACTTACCAAACCACCATCAGGTAAAAGCTTGTAAATAGAAACATAGAAATAAACTTCCTTTGTATATCTGCTAATTTTTTTCGAAAACCTTTAAAAATTTTAAGCTTAAGAGTATAGTTTACTTTTTTTATTTGATGGGATGAAACGAAAAGTTTTAATAGGAGGAAAACATACATTTTTAAACCTGCATCCTGTTAATTGAAAAAAATCAAAACTTGATTTGGATCTTATAATATGTAATACATTTGATATAAATAATATTTTCATCTCTTTATCAAGTTTACTTTGAGAAAGTACAAAAATATACACCCTAAAATTGTGTAAATTGTCAGTAGTGTTTCCTTGTACTAATCTAGGTAAATGGCAGTGTCCTTGGCATCATTGTGATGAATGTGGCAAACTGGCTGTCAGCAAATGCACTGAATGTCCGAATTCCTATTGCTCTGCGCACATTCAAGGAAATATATTTAAATCAGAGGGTTTGGATATATGCAGTGATCACACAGAATTATTAGAAAATACATCTCAGCCATTGGAGAATGCAAATGTCATTGGCAGAAATGGAACAAAATCAGAGGTAGATTCAAATTCAAGTGAAAGTGATGGGTTAGAATTATCAAACAATGAGAAACCCAAAATTGAAAATAATTTGGAAAACAGTATGAATGTTGCATGTACTGAGGAATTAATGGAGAAGAATAGTGCCGATTGTAATTTAGAAGTGAAGAGTGAATTTAATATGAAGCACAAAGTCGATGAGATGGTTGGTGAAAAAAACATAATCGCTACTCAGGAACTCAATATAGAAGCTTACAAACCGGTGTTTAATGCCAAGCCTTTGGGGTTGAACACCATTTCATCACCAGGGCCCTCACCTATTAGACCAACAGCAACACCATCAGTAGCTGAAATATCTAAACAAACAAAGGGCAATGTAACCCGCACAAAAGCAAGATACAGAGCAAGGCTAAGTCAAACGAAAGTCTCAAAATCTAAGAATCCCAGTATTGCAAATGTTGCGTCAGAAAATCCTCAGTCTGCTGTGGTTAACAATGACAGTGATGACAATGATAGTATTTCTGATCTTGTCATTGACATCCCATGATTACACAAATAAATAGTACATAATCTCTGTAAATGTTTGCTTTTAGACTTATCCCATTAGTAAAGATGAGTAAACGATAACACATAACTTATACCTACAACTTTTAAACAAAACTGGTCTGTTTAGAATTATTAAGAAACCGATTTAAAGACAAATAAGACAAATTTAAGTCTGGCTATAATAAAATACTTCTGCAGGATCAGCGGTGACCATGTTGGAATATGTTTAAAAATCAATATTTATTTTATGTTGTTTGTGTATATTTGCAAATTAAATTGGATTCGCTCATGGATAAATTTTTCACAAGGGAAATATATACTTCCTATTTCTCCTATGGCCTTTTAAGAATATTATTTTAGCATCAATTATTTTGTATGTCATGTATAACAAAATGTATATCTTTCCTAATCTGTAAAGAATTTTTTTACCACATTATATGCTTAAAAATAGATGAACAGACTTACTATAAAAACATCCTGGTAGTGATTGAGAGCAATGTATTATAAATTTAATATGTTTTTGTTAATTGTTAAATTATGAGTAATGAGCAATTATTCTGTTTGAAAAAATGTACATAAAAAGTATATGAGGAAAGTATTGCCTATTGATTAAAAAAACCTATACAGTACTCTTTAACCCCAAAAGGAGCAGTCATATTTATATAATATAATGCAGAAAGTGTTTATACACTCTCTAGGGAGAACATATTTTATAAGCATGCCTTTCATTTTTAAGTCTAATTTACTATGATTTTATGCATACATTTCTATGATCTTGTTGTAGCCAAACTTTTCAAGATTGTTTTGTGATAGAAAAAAAATATTGAATAACAATAATACATCTTTTTATTACATTTTTCCCTATCCATCGTTATCTAGTAGAGTGTTGATTTTCCAAACTACTGGGGGTATTTTGGATAGAAAATGTTTGGTTAACCGAAATATTGCGCTAAAGAAGTTAGTGCTAAGACTAAGAGAACAAAACATTCTTAACCTGGTATAAGTAGAGTTTTTCTAAACCCTTAAAATTTTTTTTTTTTTTTTCTCTTTTGGCCCACTTTAACTTTTAACATTTTATTTAGCTCAGTTTCCCCCTTCCCTATTGATATTATTAAAAACAGCTCTTTTTACATACCATTCATGGTCCTTATCAAAATTTTTGTTACCCCCAAAATATGCAGGCTTATGTTAAGAAACATTTGCATTATTGCACAATGTAAATCATGCTAATTTGAAGTCAAAGATCGGGAAGGCCTGGATTTTTTTCTGCAAGAAGTCTTTTTCCAAAAAATAGATGTTTGGTGTTTCAAATAAAATTTGAGGTCACAATAGATCTTACCTGTATTGTACAACAGATGTATGAATAGTTTTCCGTTTTTACATGGACACAAAATCCATGTACATTGCATACAATATTATTAATAATAGACAGGGGCTGTGAGGATAATAGCATGGGGGAAAATCAATGCTATACTGTAGTTCTGTTTGTATAAAACTGTGCATATTTCCAAGCTCTTCATTATCAATTTCTCCTTCACTCATAAAAATTATTTAATCTGCTGAGGTCATATTGTGTGCATTTGTAATCAAAGAGGGGAAACATAAAAAAGAAACAACAAGCTTTAAACACATTTAAAATGAATAGCTCCAGTATATAATAAGTTTTGAAAGTTGTTGTATACCAGGAAGACCTAATGAAACATGGCACAGAGCAATGACAGATACCTTTTGAAAATAAACCTGACCCTGCAGAAGCCCTGCCATGGTTGAAGCCGTTACAGAATTGGGCTAGATTCCGCTAGATGAATAATGAATACTAAGAGTAAATAAATTAAACATTCCATTTTTGTTGATATCAATTCTACTGTTTGGTGAATAATAAATAGAAAATGGTTTATTACACAATTATCAAACTGCATCCTATCAGATTTAAGTATTAGCTGACTGTAGAGAAGGAAGGATAGTTCGATTTTTGAAATTTTTTTAATTGGCAAAGATGTATTCTGTAAAGACAAATAAGTGTTACATGTAAAGCAGGAAAATTTGTGAAGCCAGAAAATGTGTGGTAGCACTGAGCTCATTTTATATAAATTGTAGCCTGTTCAATAGTAAATGTGTGGATCAACAAAAAAATTAATTTTTAAGTCATTATTTAATGCAGAGTTGCTGGCCACAGCAAAAAACAATGCCGATGCTTGGTGCGCAGAGGAATAATTTCTTTAAGGCGTTGTGTTTGATAGTATAAATTAAGTTTGAAATATTCAGATGTCGAAAACACTGCTTTAGCTATTTGATAGCCTTATAATCTTAATTTGAATATGACAGGGTAAGTGAATAAAAAATTAATTGTGGGTATGAGGTACTGTAATGAATTAATTTTGTTTTGAGTTTTAACTTGCTTTACTTTTTTTTTTACTGTGAAAGTTAAAGACTTGTGTAAGACTTCTTTGTAAATCTTAAACAATATATGCTGCTCAACTTCATTATTGGAAATGTTCATTTTTACTTTTCTGAGATTCACTCTTTGAGTGCAAATTAACTGTAATGGATAAACATTCTAATGATAATGCTGTACTTTTTAAAATTGTACAATCTGTAAAACTCTTTTTCCCAACATACAATTTATTTTTGGAATTGGTTTATCTAATTTTGGCATTTAACAGGATGTATCTTGGCTGTAACCTTAATGGGTAAGTCAGACTTTCCAAATTTAACAGGAAATGCTTGAAACCCAATAACTTTAAATGAATTTTTAAAACATCATGAGATAGAAAATGTACTTTCCACTAAAGCAATTTTAAGAATAAATTTTACAAGTCATGGGGAAGGCCTAGATCTTTATAAATGAAAATTAAAAAAAACAAAACAAAAAATGGACTTGCTGTTTTAGAGTTTCAGTTTCAGGGATGATATAAGAATTAATTTGTTGTATTTGCATTGCAGTGGAATTGATTGTATATTATTATTAGTAGACACCTTGAAGCTTAATTTTGCATGACATTAATTAGCAAATGAGATTTTACAGTACATTGGAGGAAACAAGAAATGTTGAGTTTGAATCTCACATATTTTTGACTATGCAAGTGAAAAGGAATGTGTTTATTAGATATGCATGACATAAGATTCATTTGTAACCACTAAAAATCCTCCAAATACATTTTATCACAGATAATAGCAATTGGACTTAGGTGTTTATTTGTCACAAATGGTAAGATGAAAGTGAAAGCAAGTATGTCTGTTGTTCTTGTATCCGGTACACGAAAAAGAAAAAGTGTGACTTAAATATGCCTGTAACTGTAATGTTATATAGTTTATGTAGCTAATTACTAATACAGTACTGTTAAAATCATGTTATCTATGTGCCTTCTTCATACTATTAGTGTTCAATTACATTTGTTTGATAATTTTGTGAAACTAGAATTATCTTAAGAGCATAATCATTTTCTTCTTTTAGCACTTATTATTATAATTAAGAACAATTTTTAAATTT
Source organism: Lymnaea stagnalis (assembly GCA_964033795.1). Lineage (NCBI taxonomy): Eukaryota > Metazoa > Mollusca > Gastropoda > Lymnaeidae > Lymnaea > Lymnaea stagnalis. Next base: position 665,617 of record CAXITT010000152.1, on the reverse strand, counting down.
TTATCATAATCATATCACAATTATGAAAACTTACAAATAAGAGAATACAACTCAAGTAATATTAGATTATGAATTTTATTAAACTTGAAACAAATTCAAGAAAATAAAAAAAATAATAATTGGTGCTGTAGATTTATCTATTACACAAAATATTTTTAAATACATGGTATCAACTAGCCAGTTATCAGAAGGGGAAAGATTCAATTATAAATACTGGGTACTGGTATTGGGAAAAGGTGATATTCTTATCTTTGGATTGCAAATGAAATCTATTTTTAGTACCAGTAAAACTGGTTTAAATATAAATATATCAACTCCAGTTATGTTCCTATTCCAATTCTAAGTAAACAAAACCAAAGCATATTACTTTCAAGCAAAGTGTTGAATTAATGGCAGAGGAAAAAAACCCAAAAGACTTAAACATTACAAATCTTCCATGTTATTTAACAAAAATGACACACCCATGATCATGAAGTAATATAAAAGTTAAAACATAATAATTCAAATGAAACAATAGCTCTTCACTATGCTCTTATACTATTATTTTCTTTAGTCATAAATCATGGAATGTTATTTTTTAAAAAGTGGATTCAAAAGCAAAACTGTACAGTCCAGAATTGCAAATCTATAATTATTAAAAAAAAAAAATAAGGAAAGTGTAATCGTCCCGAACTTTGCCGAGCAGTTACAAAAAAGACATAACAGACAATTAGGAAAGTTATAACAAGTACTTCAAGTACATAACATTTATATTTACACATTTTTTTAAAATGTGAAGAACTGGAGTGCTTTTTAATTTTTAAAAGTGATGCTTTTACTTTTTTTGTAGAAAGATGTAAATTAACTTTATTTTAAATTGATGTAGATTTTTAAAAGCATTGGCACACAATCTCATTTTTTATGGATTTCAAATAAGACAAATTAAGTTACAATTTACTGCACTGGTAACAATAAATAATCAACATAATTATTAAAGATAATTTTCAATGCAATTATCAATAACTTTTTTTAAAATTTTAAAAACAATGTACTGCAGTGGTTCTCAACTTTCCTAATGCCAGGACCCTTTAATACAGTTCCTCACGCTGTGGCAACCCCCTATCACAAAATTATTTTCCTTTCTAGTTCATAACTGTAGAGTATGTGTTTTCCGATGGTCTTAGGCGACCCCAGGGAAAGGGTTGTTCGACCCCCAAGAGGGTCGCGACCCACAGGTTGAGAACTACTGATTACTGATATACAGTTAAGGTGCATCACTATTTTAAAACCAAATAGTTGAAAATGAAAAACTATGTGTTCTTCTGTATAAAAATAATGTGGGTCCCCCGCAAATCTTTAAAAGTACATAGGCAATAAACATTTATATACTCATAAGTCATATGAAAACATTAAAGGATTTTAGAAGTAATTTAACTTTAACCCTCGAACTGTGGCATGCATCATTCTGTGGTGTGGAGCTTTTCAGAGCTTTTTGAGTGCCTTTTGAAATTGCATTAAATGACATAGAAATATTGATACAAGACCCCAATAATTATATACTTTTAGAAAGGTAAATGGATGGGGATAAAGTTGGCTATATTGCCCACTACGTAAAAATTTTTTTTTGCTCAGTGTCCTTGACCTTGGAATGCTCAAGAAAAAAAAATCCACAAAATGTCTTGCTTTCAAGGGCTCAAAACATCATTAATTTTTATAGATACACTTAACACACAAATCTTAATGTTGTAGCAAATTCATTTATCTTTCAGAAAATGTATAGTTTGCTAAGGTTTTGATTACAATTAAACCTCTGAAAGCAATTTTAGTAATTTTAGGTCATTTATATAAGAAACTGGGACCACAGCTAAAACAAAAAGGAACTTTGGAACTGATTTGGGTTGTCTATAAAATTTATTAGTTCTGATCTATAATCTGTAGCTTCTGTGACTAAAATTCAGTCGGTCCTTGCCCAACCTCCGGGACTGGCTCGAAGTCTAACAGTAGCCTCAGTAGGCCTACTTCAGTATCACTAAGACTAGTATCAGATTCACGAAAAGAAGAATCTGAAGTGAGATGTCAAGGGGAATGTTAAAATAAGTATCACTTAAATCCTTTCCTAAAAAGCTTAAAAAAATTTATATTTTAGTTCTCGCACTGAATGCCCCGGCCATAGCATCCGCCATTTTAGTTTTTAAAAAAACAGCAATAAAAAATTCAGATTAAAAAGTACTTATTAAGTTATCAAGAAACAGCTTGACCTGGAAGATGATTTAATTATTAATAATAAAAGGACGTGGCTATAATTTTGGTTAAATATTGGATTGGAAGTTGCTATTGGGCCGTGTTTTTTATCGGCCGCCACAGCACAGAACGAGACTATCAGCCGATTTCGTCAGCTGACCACAGTTCGAGGGTTAACAGAGACATATGTAGGCAAATTCACCTATGCTCATACTCCTAAAAAGAAAAAGGAAGCTTTAAATTGTATACTTTTACCAAAATGGATCACATGGTACATAACAAAATTTTAAGCATTCTTTTTTTTAATAATCATGTAAAATACCAGCACATGGACTTCCTGAGCTAACAAAAAAATATATATAATTAAAAGACTAAACACATTAAAAATTAGAAAATAACTTTAAATTTCTTAAAATGCATTAGGGAAAGAAAGTCTGAGCAGAAAGTTTGTAAGACACTCTATGAAGCAAGTATTTGAATTAAATAAAATTAAATGTTTTTTGTTGTTTTATTACTTTTGAAAATATTTTCTGCACAGACTTTCTTTGCGTACAGTAATGCATTTAAGAAATATAAAGTTATTTTCTACTTTCTAGTTTAAACTCATCGGGTTAAAGTGACTTTACTACCAACTCACTACCTTGGTATAAACTAAAATGTAGAATTTAATGAGTGCAGTATTTTTTAACCCTAATCCCTTGCCATTGAGTCCCCGCCTCTGCCAAAATGTCCTGCCCCTAACTCTTCCCCCTCAATCCTACAGTTAAGGCTAATGGTTATTGGAAGCAATGGGGCTGTTCTTTAAATCACCTTTTCTTTTTTTCCCTAACACCCTCCCCCGGACTCAGGTAACTGGAGCTCTTAATTTGTTTCAGCAACTAATCAGGGCGACCTTACACTTACAGGCTAGCGCAAACAAGATAGGATCAACCTTGGCAAGAGGGTCATGTGTGACAAAAAATTTTGATGCTACAAACTTGACGGATTTGTGAGAGGAAAAAAGTCTTTAAAAAAAGAGTTGAACAGGAATGTCAAAATGATTTTTTAAAAAGTCATCTACATTCTAACAAAATTTAGCTCTAAAATTAACTCATTTCAAACATTAATTCATGTGTTGAAACTTTCATAGGCGGCAACAATGTCATTGTTAAAATTTTTTGAAGGAAACCAAATAGTGAATTTCAATTATTAACAAAAAATAAAATACTTCCTTAATGACATTTTCTTTTCAGGAAATCTAAATGAAGCACCATGAAACTTATTCCTCTAGTGGTACAGGCACCATCTTTTAGTTGTTGTTTTGAGTGCTCTGACAGGTATTTAAGTCCGTGTAGAGCTACAACAGAAATGTTACAAGCATATCCATTGCCCACACACAGACTTACAGACGTAAGTGATCTCAGGGTGGTATCAAGTGAGTGGAACAGTGCTGTGAGCCCAACAGGTGTGATTCTTTTGTTATATAAAAAGCTCAAAATCTCAAGGTTGTGAGAGTACTCAGTCAAAGCTAATAAGCCTTGATCTCCAAAACCATTGTTGGATTGACCCTTAGGTGTTAAAGCACAGGAGGAAACACTCAGATTTCGTAAATTAGGACATGACTTTGCCAGGGTCATGATAAATTTGTCAGAGAGACCCACTGCCCCATCAAGTGAAACATATGTTAGATCAGGGCATTCACTAATAATGTCTTGAAGATATTGTCCCATTGCTCTTGAGTATTTTAAAGAAAGCTTTTTAAGGTGGCAGTGTCTCCACTTGACTGGAGAATGTTGAACAGAGTCAGGAAATAACAAGTATGAATTATCTCCAATGCCACTATCATTGTGACTAGAATTTCCAAAATCTTTGTCTGACAGGCGCTTCAATAAATCATGCTGCAGCTCAAACTCATCAGCACTTTCTGTCATATCTATAAACGGAATTTCATCACTTTGGTTAAGTTCTACTTGAATATCAAGTGTCTCTTTTACTTCCGCTTCTAAAGCATTGTTAGGTTGGGTAATGTCATCAGCTGCAGATGAGCTTTGATTCAAATTACAGTCAAATATTAGTTCTTCCAGCTTATGACATTTCCTGACAAGTCCAAGTAGGTATCTATGATCAATTAAGGTATCTTGATAATTGATTTTTTTTAAACACAAGGAATGTTTAGAAAATGCAAACACAGAATCTTTAGTAAGCCGATGGCAGTGAGTAAAATTTACATCTTCAAGGAAAAGACATTCTTCAGCAAGGAATATCACACTGTCGTCATCAATATTTGAAAATGGAGCATGCAGTTTTCGCAAATCTTTACATTTTTCAATAATTCTATGAAGCTCTAGTCCGCATAAAGAATTATCTCTATACAAATACAAATGGGAATCTACACTACAACTGCAAGAGTGCATTGTACATTTCATTTCAAAGACAAGTTCTTGTAACTTTGGGCAGCATTCCCCAATGGCAATGCAATCTTCAAGATGGATGTTTTGACCGCTGACTGTTAGTTGGGTTAGACAAGGAAAAGATGGAAGAACAAAGTTCAGGAAAGGACCTGTCTCTTGTCTTTCTAGCAGTCCCAGCTCTGTAATGTGATGCATGGATGCATTTATGCTATTGAATGCATCAGCTGTTAAACTGGTTGACCAATTAAAAGATAATCTTTTTAATTTAGTACAATATTTGACAAACTGCTGAATGACTTCACCATCTAAATCAGCCAATATTGTGTGTAATTCAACAACTTCAAGCAGCTGACAATGTTTAGGTACCTTTAAGACATTTAATTTATTTATTAACAAATCTGAAATATGATCCCGTGATTTTGAATCATGATAGACCAGCTTCTTCAGGTTTGGTAGATGGATTGCTTCCTTCACAACTTGAGAAAAAGGAATTTTTGTATAAGCCAGATATAGTTCTTCTATGTCTGGATGTGTTGTGAGTGCCACGCGAAGATTACGTGAGGAAACATCACTATATGAATAATCAAGTGACTTTAATTTTTTGAATTTGGCTTTATTTTTATGTTTCCATGCAGATCCAAACAGTTCATAGGTGCCTCCATCTACTGGCAAGTTACTAAATGTTAATCGTTCCAAGCTGTCTTGAATATCACACAAGAGACTTCTGACACCAGTACGAAATTTAAATGTGTCTTGCGAAAATTTGACCAAGCATAGATCCAGATTAGTCCAAAGAGAAGAATCCTTCGACAGGCGATTCCAACGCCAGCAAGTCAAACGGGCTCCAGAAATCAAATCAGGAAAAGAAAGTTTTGAAAAAATATGTAAAAGGACTTCATCTGGCATTTTATCCATGATGCTGTATTAAAATAAAAAATAAAGAAACAAAATGTAAGTTATTACTTTAAAAAAATATATCATTAAAAGGGTTTTAAGATAATGATACCCAAATAATGATTATTTTTAATTTTGAAAATTATGATTATTCATAAAAATCTATTTTAAAAAATGAGGGGTGTTCCTATATAATATTTCAGGTCCCTGCACTGTAAATACAAAAATACAATGCATTATTATTAACCCAGTAACTCTAAAAGTTATCATCTCTTTTTATTTTCTGGCTTTAACCAACAGTGGAAAATCATTTGACAAAAACAAAAGCACAACCTGTTTTTTTATAATTTTTATGAGTGACACAAACTTTGGGATACCATTGGTCCAAATAGAGGAGTTTTTATGTCCTTTCCAAATTAGATCAAATGAATAAAACTGCAATGGCCCAATGGCACATTCATTGTACAGCAAAAAAAAAATAGTTGACACGTTGAGGGATGAGCACCTTGTTAATATTATAATAATAATTATGAATCAGTGAGTCTGAGTGTATTTTCTCAAATTAGACCATACCGAGTGACCATTGACTTCGACCATAGTAAATATTAGTGTCAGTGTCTGACTAAACTGACTTTAATTAACAATTAATTGACCATTTGCTGCTTGATGAAAAACTATCTTGCCTTGGCCCCCTGCTTAGTTTAGTAAATTAACAATAACTTACAGTTACAGAAAGTCAAATCAGATCAGCGAAATATTCCCAATAAATTTTGATGACGATTATATTTTATGAATGATTCACTCACGCAGTTTCAGTTCAGTGGTCAGATAGAAGAGGTAGGTTATGCTTTTCCATCGCCATATTCAATATTCATATTCATATATCATATTCATATATATATCAGATCATATAGTCGCTGTTCTAAAAAAAAATGTTATTAACTATGGTCTATCATAGTCAAAGGTAAATGCAAAATTCTATTACTACGACTCCGGCTAACTTATACTAGTACTGTATTAGTATTAGTATTCGGCCTGTTTCTCACGAATGAAATAGGTAGGCCTGCTAATAGTAATAGCTAATACTGTAGTATCTCTCTAATACTTATAAGTTATACGACTAAGAAAATCCGGTTATAATTTTTAATCTATATTTACTTTTTTCATTATTGATAATCCATAGAGTATCAGTAAAAGGATGAGCATTTAATAAATAAATCATTTAAAGATTTTATAAATTATAATTATCTTTCTTTTTTTTAACATTTGAAATATTTATACAGTCAATGAAAGTCATGTTTTTTTTAAAGAATTTAAAAATAAAAAAATAACTTTTTGTTTTTTTCCGGATACTATAACTTTGAGCAAACAATTCTCTTAGCTACAGCTGTACACCGGAAGTATAAATAAATGGCTACCACCATAACATAATTTGTTAACTACGTTACACTTTCTTACAAGTTGCAATATAAAATATATTTTAAGTTTTCAGAAATCGTTTTTGTTATTTCAAAAAATAAATCAACATTCATTGGTACGTATTAAATGTTATTAATGTCATGTGCAAGAAGATAAAGGTAAGATTTTATCACATATAATATAATATAATAGGGCTAGGCCTATTTACCAATATTATTAATAATAATACAAGTAGTAATACTAGTAATAGCTAATGAAATAAAGTATTCTATAGCTTTTAACCCCTAAAATAAGCTAATTCTCTGTATAATAGGTAATTAAAATCATATTATTAATTATGGATTATCAAAAAAGATAAGAGTAAGACATATATATGTTCTGCATACCATTGACTTTGACCATTGTTTTCTTCAATTCAATATATTATATAAATAATAAATAATAGTCCCCAAGGCCAAGGCTCCATGTATTGTTGTTGCACATCTGAGTATTTTAAAAGTTAACATGGTATGCATTTATAAAGAAATTATGCATTGCATTTTTTTTATCATAGTTTGGGAAAGTAATTTTTGTCAATATTACTTCATATTAAAAAAAATTAAACTAGAAATTTAAAAAAAACTTTTTTATTTAACTATTTATACATTCTCAAAATTTATTTGTTTTCCAACTGCAAGGAAGATTGATGTTATGATATATATAAAATACCCTCAATGCTAAGCGGTGGTTTAAATTTAATTTATTTTAAGACTGACAAAGCAACTCTTTTCCCTGTGTTATAATGATACTAATATTAATACCAGCTCCTGACCCATTGCAGCTTGCCATTAATATTTTACGCCCCCTAGCCAGTTGTATACTACACTGAAACATAAGTTATAATATACACCTTCCAACCTGTGTAGCAAGAATCCAACTAATATTTCATATTATTTAATTGCATAATTTTGCAGTTTCATACAAAAAATAGTCTTTTAAATAATGTTAAAAAATATTTATTAAAAATATTGGAAAAAAAAAAGTTAATTGGTTTCAAAACCATTTATTGGAAATCCAAGCATTGTTTAACATCACCTTAATATATTATATACACATTTCCATTTTGTTTATGTTTAAAACAAAAATTATTATTTTGATTATTTGTAAGTCTGTAAAAAGATTTTTGTTTCATTAGAATTGCCCAAAAAGACATCGTTCAGATGACATTAATTTAATAAATAGAATTAGAAAAAAATATTTTTTAAAATATAGAAAAACAGGTAATTATAATAAAAGTTAATTAAATGCTTAATTTTATTTTAAATGGTATTAATATAATCATATTCCGTGTTTTAACAGAAATATAAAATTTTGAGCCATATGCAAATGGAGCAAATGGAGAAACAAAGTTTGGGTTTGGGACAAGAACCACCCATGTATCTACAGAGACCTTCAGCAAGTCAGTCACAAGATGTGCGCCATTTATTGGCCAAGATTTTTCGGGACCTTTACACACGTGACGTAGTGAGATCAGACTTTGTGAAAAATCTGAAAGTCTCCAAAGGTGGTGATGATCCATATCATGAACAATATGTGGAGAATCTAGAGCAGGTTAGAAATTTATAACTTATAAATAAAATCATATTCTAATATTATTTGGTGCTAAATGTAGTGAACTGCTTAGTGACGTGAAGTTAAAAATAATAATAAAAAAATATATTAGAAAAAATAAAAAAAATTACAACACAACCCTTTTAAGTTTTTTTAATATTTAAATCTTTGTTTACAGTTAATAAAATTGATTGATTTAGAAATCCCATCCACTGCCTAAGACATAATTCTTCAAATTACTTAAAAATGTTCCCTTGACTTATTTTTCTTGACAATTTGAATTCTATATAACATTAAACTGTAGTATATGTTGTTACTTAGGTGCACACTGAGTGGCAGCGCCGCATGGATGAGGCAGCCATGCTTGAGAGACACATCATGCAAGCACAAGCAAAATCTATGTCAGCTGATGAGCGTGCACTTAACAAGGCTTCCGCATCCTGTGTAGAATATTCATCTCTAGGGTTACCACCAGGTAAAGTTATTGTAACTTGAATTTTGAGGTTGTGTGTTAATTTATCAGCTTTCAAAATGGCTTGTTTCTTAAAAAAGTTCAGATAAATAATGCTAATAAAGAGCCATCCATAAATGACTTCACACGTCGGGGGGTGTGGGGGGGTGTGTCACATTTTTGTGATGATGGGGAATGTGAATGAAAATTTAAGTAAAGAATCCACATAGTAACATTAATTACAGACATTTTTAACATTATTCTTTTATATAGCAATTATAATTATTTTATTTTTCAACCATGGTAAATGGGAGAATCAGTACGCATATGCGAGGTCGGAAAAATGGCCTCTGATCAAGTTACAGGCTGCCATGGAGGAGGAGAAAATTGGTGAAGTGACATTGACAGTTGAGAGAATCTATGTCAAAATGTGGAGAAGGGAGTCATAGAATTAGGATTACCGCGTGAAGCGGTATGGAATGAAAAAAATGGTTGACTTGAAAGGGGGGGGGGGGGCCTTAGTAAAGGCTCAAGGGCATGGATTCTTAAAATTTTTGTAGCTCAGCCGACCCACTTTGTTTTAAACATCCTGTCCCCCACCAATGGTACAAATTATTATATTTTAATAAAATTTAAAATATGAAAATAATCATTAATTTAGTTATCGTAGTTTTATTTCTTTTATTAACTTTTTAAAAATTGGTTGCATGGGAAGGGGGGGGGGGGGCCTTAGTAAAGGCTCAAGGGCATGGATTCTTAAAATTTTTGTAGCTCAGCCGACCCACTTTGTTTTAAACATCCTGTCCCCCACCAATGGTACAAATTATTATATTGTAATAAAATTTAAAATATGAAAATAATCATTAATTTAGTTATCGTAGTTTTATTTCTTTTATTAACTTTTATAAACAAGGAAAAAATTACCAATACAAGTAAAACACAAACAAAATTCACCAGAAAAACATTTACTGCTGCTTATCAAAATGCATAAAAACTGTTTTTTTTAAAAGCAGCAACCACTAGCAATTGCAGCAAATAAAATTTTCGTGTCTTCTGCACCTGGTTAAGAACCTCTGATCTCGTAAAATGTTTCTGACACAGTTGCAGTAATTTGATATCCATGAGAGGTGAATTTCTTAAGAGTTTGTAAAAGACAGTAGTGGACACAGGGAATTTTTATTGGGGGGGTTGCAGAGATTTGTGACATATTTGAGGGGGTCTAACTTTTTGTGACGATTTGTGACAGCGGGGGAAGGGTGGTCAAAAATCAGAAGAAAATTTGCGTGACCTCATTTATGGATGGCCCCTAAGTTGATGTGCGTACAACAAATTCTTCTGATGGTGAAATGAACTTATATATTCCATGGAAGTATGTTAAAACAATTTATTTAAAGAACAGGATGTATAGAGTCTATTATTTTCGAGGGATGTTAGAATTTTTCAAATCATTCTTCTTCTCTTCCATGACTGTCAACTAACAAAACTTAAAAATATGGCATGATGTTCAAGTTAAGTCAGTCCAAACACAGAAAAAAGCTTAATAGGGGAAGTGATTGAAAAATAAGTTTTAAATATAATAAAGTTGAGAAGATGCATATAATTAAATGTTAAGATAGTTAATGATATTTTCTCTTGTCTTTTATCATTATGAACACTAAATAAATTAGATGCTAAAATTTAGTTTGTTATAATAAAATATCTTAAGGAAAAAATAAATCATAAGCAAGTTTCTTGCAATATAAATAATACTAAACTCCAGTCATGCTAGAAATGTTAAAATTTCATCAACTTGTTTTTTTTCTTCTACAAATCAGTTCGTACACATTTTCCATCCTGCATTGATACACAGCTATTAAGCCAACACAATCTATTGACACCAAGTGATTATATGCTGCCAGATCCTTTGCCTGTATCTGCTCCCCAAGGTATTTGGCAATTTTTGTGTGAAATCATACTAAATGAAGGCTTACATTTACTGAAAATGTAATTCTATGTTTGTGTCACAACATCAATTTTAAGGAAATTATGTGTCAATTAGAAATAAAAAAGTGTACAGAATGTAAGTGACAAAATGGTTGTTCTTTTGCATTATGTTTTAGTTCAGCATACCAAACTTGTAATAAGATACAATTTTTCCAAAACTGACCTTTTAATTTCAATGTATAATTCATCTTGCAATAAAAAATATATTTTTAAATTAAATCAACTTGTTCATAAATTAAAACTTGCTTTGTTTAAAGTGTACTTTATAGTGTTGACATTGTTATTGCACAAATACCAACTTCTTTTAAAAGTTTATTTTATAATTTTTAAAGAAAATTTATTTCAAAGAAATAATATTATGCAACAAGCAAAACTAGATTAAGTTTTTAAAATATTTATGAAGGAATGAAAACAAAACAAAATATCTTAGAATTTTTCCTAATTTTTATTTTCAAGAAGAAACTTGCTGTGATTGCTGGGAAGAATACATGTGTGAGATTAAGTTCTGAGTTAACTGATTTTTTTTAGTTGGCAACTTTTTGAGGGTTTACCTATTATTGCATCTAATTTCTTTGAATTGAGACAAAATTTATCCATGCATTTATTTATGCAGTTTTCCTAAATAGGATCGTTAGATTTAGATAATTTCATATAAACTTCAATTAATTTTTAAACCAGGATTTAGCTTCTTTACAAAAATGCTTAAATTCACTTTCTAAGAATATGTTAGGGCTAGTGGTACTAATAATACTATTCAGTAAAAGCAAAATAAATATTTTATCATTTTTTACACCTGTTACTTTCACCACTATATTTTCTAAAATATAGTATTCAGTTGTAAGTAGATTTGGTAATAGATTAGGTTGTGGTAGGGCTTAAAATTTTGTTTAACAATTATCTATAGTTTCAAGATATTAAAATAAGATAAATGTAACCAAAGAAATTCTGAAAAATTCAGTCAAGATTTACCATATTTTTACAATTGATTATGGTGTTCTTGATCTTTTTTGACCTGATTTACTTCTGAAACTTAGATGTTAAATGAATTTAATTGCATCAAAAATAATTTGTTTCAAAAAGGTCCACAGTTACCAGATTATGCTCGTGACACTTTAGCTTCTCAGCAACACAGTCGTCCAAACACCCAGCATCAGTTAGAGCCTCCTTCAGCTTGGTCTCCAGGGGACAGTTTTGAGATAGAGACATTAGTATCAGATATAGGTAGAGATGAATATAATTTAGAAAAGCAAGAAACTGTTGATAAACAGGTTTGTAAATAAATTTTTCTTTTTTTTCCATTACATAATTTATAAAATTTTACTACCATTTTCAATATCAATAGGTAGTTAAGTCATACAAAATTATTGTACAGTGTAAAATTTACAATGAAGTTGCTATTAAGTTTTAAAAAAAGTTATAAAGTTTGAGCACTTATTTCTTGCAAGCATACATTTTTCAAAGTTTTACCTTTACCATTTTTTATTTTGAATTCTAGCCTGAATTTCCCCAAAAATATGGATGGAAAGAGTTTTTGTCTGAAGAACAGAGAGAGGCTGACAGAAAAGTTTTAGACTTGCTTCAAGCCAAAGTCAATTATCTGCGAAATCCACGATTTGTTGCTCCAGATGCAACAGATGGTGGTAGGACACTTATTCAACCCAAAAAGAGAAAGACAAAAGATTCTGAACTTCAAATTAAACCAAAACAGTATGATTATTTAATATCCTACCCTGAATGAAATTATGGTTTAAGTTAATAAATAACTCTTCTTACAAATTATTTATCACAAACTATTTCACTACTTACATATTCTTTCACATTACCAAAAAGTTAATTACACACATGATCTGTTTAAAAAGAAACAAAGCTAAAACATAAGAAAAATAACAAAATATCTATCAAAATCAGTAAACGCTTTTTTAGTTATAATATTTTAAACTATGTTATATCAGAAAACAAGCAAGCCCTGTTGTATTTGTGCCTTTTCCTTCTGTTGTTGAGTTTAACAATTATAAAGTTGGAGAAGTTTATGAGGTAAGCTACCACCTATAAGTAAACATAAAATATTTTTAAATTTGAGGCATGATTATTTAAATCTTATTTAAAAGTCTATTGGTCTTTAAGGCAATTTTCATAGAAAGTTTGACCATACATTTGGCAACATATACAATTTTTAAATTGTTATCTTTGATTATAAATTTTCTTTATTTCAACACTTTTATTACATAAGTTACATTAACGTTACAAGTATGTTTAATGTTGTATTAAAAGCTTGAAAATTTTTTTTCTTTAAAGATAACTCTAGAGTTGAAAAACATGTCTGCTGTTATGCGCCAGTGTCGTGTATTACCTCCCTCAAGTAACATTTTCTCAATAGGTCTAGGTAAGATGAGCATGTTAGAAACTGGTTTCACAAGAGGCCTTGAACGAATCTCACAATGAAATAACATAACAATTTCAAATCCAACTTCAAATAACATTCAGCCCTTAAATGACAATATTTAAAAGAGCTTATTTAAAATATATATGCATATTTTTCAGGCCAGTTCCCTGGAGAAAATGGACTGGTTGCCCCTGGTATGAGTTGCAGATATGACATAAGATTTGCACCCAATTCCTTGAAGGACTATGAAGACTTAATCACAGTACAAACCCAAGCATCTGAACCAATAATTATTCCATTGAGAGCCTATCGCCCCCCACCTGTTTTGACTTGTAAGCTCAATGTATAAAAACTCAACTTGAGAATACCATTATGTTAAAATATATAGAAAGAAAAGTCACCTAAAATAAATTAGCTTGAAATTTTAAAATTAATGTAATAATAATTCAATACAAGGTTAAGTCAGTTTAGAAAATTTAAGAATGAATGGAAAAAAATGCATGAATGTTTTTGTTTTTTTAAATAAGGAAATTTAGGTGAAAAATTTCTTAGCCGTTAAGAAACAAAATTAGGAATACATTCTGATAAACTTGACCAGAATAAGAACCAAAATCCCTATGTTCTCCAATCCAAGATGATGCCCTACCCACTGCTTAAGACTTTAGGCTCAATGTGTTGAAAATTATGTTAAACTATCAAACAATCACAAACTCGCTCATGTCAAATGTAATCAAAGCTTTAAATAAAGTTTTCATATGTAAATATGTTTCAGAGTTATATACATATGAAAAATCTGATTTATGAGGTTTAGTGTTTGTTATTTTCATTATTTTTAAAACAGTGCCTAAGTCGGTTGATCTTGGCTATTGTCTGGTTGGTGGAATCCAGATTACCCATGTCCTAGTAAAAAATGTAGGTGGCCCTGGTCGCTTCTGCTTGATGCCAAGGAATAAATGGCCAACAACCAGTATTAGGGTAAGATATGAATTAGTTACAAGATTGAATCTGCTGCTGCTGAGAAGTTTTGGCACTTGTAAATGACAGGTTAAATGAGAGGGAATTTTTAAATTATAATATTATTTCAGACTGTGCTGCCTACCAATTCAGCAAGGCCCAGCATCAAATGTTCCCCATTTGAAATAATCCCAGCTACTTTTGAACTAGGACATGGAAAGACCACGGTATTAGAAGTTGTATTCAGTCCACAAGTCTCCAAATCATATGTCCAAGAAATGACCATTGCATGTGACAACTGCCACACTTCACACTTCAAACTTCAAGGTTGGTGGTGCTAGCTTATTTTCAAGTAATTAGCTGTGTAAAGACACAAATCTCATGAATGTTTACAGTTTTACTTCAATCTTATTTTTCCACTTTACATGAAGATGAATACGTAAAACAATGACATACTCAAACTTTCTGATATTGCTTCCTGCGTTCCTTTATTATTCACTCAGAACTGTTATTTTAATGTTGTTAATAGTTGAAGATGGATAGCCAAGTATGTTTGGCTGGTGGTGTTCCTTTACTATTCACTCAGAACTGTTATTTTAATTTTGTTAATAGGTGAAGGGCAGATAGCCAAAGTAGGTTTGGCTGGTGTTGAAATGGGCCTTTCAGAACCACTGGTTGGAGAATTTAATGACATCTCAGCTAAACACCTGGTTAGATTTGATGACCTGAATCCATACACATACACAGAGATGAATGTTTCAGTAAAAAATTTCACGTAAGTTTTAGCTGTTGTCAATAAAAAATTCAATGTTCTAATTGTTAATAGACAAGATCCAGAACAAAAATTACAGAGGAGATCATGACAAAGAAAAGAGAAGGATCTAATAGTTACAGAAATACATTTCAATACATTTAGATTTATTATAAAACGTATACTTCTAGCTCTCTAAGATTAAACTTACCATTATGAATATATTATTAATGTCTTTAAACTGTACTATTTCTTACCCAATTATCAGGAGAGTTGAACTTCCTTATCACTGGATGATCTATAAACCAATCAACAAAGCAAACCAAAATTGTGATGAGAAAATGAATGAGCTTGCATCTTCTGCACCTGCTGAAGATAGAGTCCCAGAATTGAATGGTGTATTCAGCGTGTTTCCGCATGCTGGAGTTCTGAAACCATCTGAAACAACCAACTTCAAATTTACATTTGCACCTCCAAAGGTAGATTTTACTTGTTTTCCAAATCAGTGATCTTAAATAGCTCAGAGCATAGTCTTTCCGTTTATTATGGCGATAGTCCATTGAGATGAGAGGTCTTAAACTCATGGCCATGTAGCCTTTTTTTAGTGGAAAAAAAACTTAACAATGCATTTTGTTTGGTGTGTTGCTGACAGTGAGGGATAGAAAGTGACCTACTAAAGACCATTGATTTGTTTGAATTTTAACCATCTTTGAAACAAAAATGTATTAGTATGAACTAAAAGTTAAATTAATATGTTTTTGATCATCAAATAAGAATTTCAGAACTAGCTGTCAAAATTGAACCACACACTGAGGGTTTGAAAATGAGCTAAATTAGATTCGTTTTCAATAAATGTTATGAATATATTACCAAATTTAATTATGTACAGCCATACAACCATGAAAAAAAGGCTAGCAAATGAAGTTTAATTAAAAATGACCAGGTAATGGACAAAATATGGACAAATATATTTGAAAACTATAACTTTATAGACTCATAATTTTGAAACTAAATTTATGTTCCTAAGCCAAAGCGTCCTTGTGAGCATTTTAATTGAACAAGTGCAAATCCATCTGCCTGGTTGGAAGGCATGCACTCACTTAGTTTTACAACATTGCATTGGAATAGAATTAGGTATTTCCAAGAACTAATATGAATTGTTGTTTTTCCCAGGAGGGGAACTACCACAGTGCTGTTCACATGCTTCTTCAACAAGTGCCATCCATAAAAGAGAGTCAGAGCCTCTTAGCTGATTTAGGAGTAGTACATGAAGAAGAAGAATTGCAATCAAACTTTGGACAAAGTATAATTGATTTTGTCATATTGTTTTGTTTTTTTTAAAAGAAAAAAATTGTTTTTTCACTCAACTGTTTTTTTCTCTCTTTGTTTTAATATATTGCTAATACAAATCCATAAACAAAAAAAATTAAACAAATAAGCTCAGTTTTAACTCAAATACTTAGTTTTTTTCCCCCCAGGAAATAACTATGTTTTAATGTTGACAAGTTTCAAACTTGCCATTAAAATATATCAGATATCTTTTATAAGTGAAGTGGAACCTCAGATAACAAACTTAATCCATTCCGTTGTTTTGTTCTTAAACCAAAACGTTTGCTAACCAAAATAATTTTTTCCATTGCAATCAAGTAATCTGTTCCAGCCTTAGCTTCAACACAAATGTTTGTCTTGCTAACACTATCACCAACCAGCTGCTTTTCACTGATACAAACCAAACAGTTTTCCTACCTCTTCCAGCCTCATAGAGCTTTTTTTTCCCTAACACAGTCACTCCATTAGCTGCATCTGCTGACTTTATTGCTTTATTGCCTTGTTCTTTTGAGTTGTACAGAATTGTCATTTATGCCATATTGTATTGCTTGGCGATGTCGGAAAGACAAAAGCCATTATCATGTTATAACATAATTTCTTTCTTTAACAAATAACTTACTATTAATAACACCTTTCTCATTAGGTACCATAAAGAACTCTAAAATAACCCAAAAAGTGCTAAAATAACAAGAAGTTGTGTTTTTGAACATAGCACTCTGACAAACGATGTTTACTACAATCATGCCAAAACACTGCTGATCCTGTGCATATGTTTGTACCCAAAGGATTGTTCATTAACTGAGACAAAAATTGATAAAAAATCTTGTTCGTTAATCAATCTGTTAGTTAAATAGAACATTTGCTATTGGAGGTTCCACTGTAATTTATAAGGCATACTTGATATCTAGTAAATATAGTTTATATATAAATGGAAATGTCATGAATTTATGTTAGCATATAAAGAAGAGATTTCTGTATAAATTCTTGTTTTTGTTATAAAATATGAATTTCTAGCCTTTTGTTTAAATAAAATTTTATTAATTCAGGTTTTTTAACATATTTTAAATTAAATCCTTGCAGTATAAATGTGTATTTATCAGTGTTTACTTTGGAGGGTGTACAAAAATATTTCACTTTCACCAGCACTTTCATATAGAGATGTCACAGGTCTACAGATGGAAGTAAAAGGAAAATGTTTACCATTAAATGTAGTACTCCACCCATATGGCATCTTCATTCAATCAAGCTGTCTCATTGGTTCAAGTGTGAAAAGGCTTTTTACTGTAAGCTTACTGATTTTTAGCATTAGACATGAAAAAAAAATTATTTAAAAATTGGACATTATTTTCTATATTTTAATTTAATTATTTCCTATTAAAACGTCCAACTTCCATTATGTTCCATTGTGCTTCCTTCCTCAATTTGAGGTGGTTTCAAAATAGGCTTCTGATGCATGACTCAGTCGATGCCTTTAGTGCACACAGAGTCTTATTAGGAGTGAGAGTTTGGAGATTGCATATCAAATTGATAATGGCCTTTTGGAGAGGTTCTAAATTTATTCAACATCAAATAATAACAAATTTAATTCTTTTATTGCAACCATCTCTAAAACATCTTCTGATGTGTTAGGATCAAACAACAAAATATTAAGAAATATATTTGCAAGCATTTAAGACTAAACTTTTCAGCTTGCTATATCACACCTCTTAACACCAATAGCATTTCCCCCATTCAGGAGAGTGCATAGAGGAAACTTAAAATAAAAATATGAGCAATTATATTATCTTAGTTGATGTGGATTTAACTGTTGTATTTCCATCACACATGTAATAATGAGGTGATGGTATCAAAAGATATATTTTTTGTTCTCCAGCTCTTGTCAAATCAGAACATTTTATGTTATTTTCAGATGGCCAATCACAGTTACTCAACTATAGCTTTTCAATGGGAAACGTACACAAAGAGTTACATGATAGAAGTGGAGCCTCCATTAGGAGAGCTGGGTAAGTGCAACCTTTTGAGCATTTTAAAGAGTTTAGTGTAAGCTCATTCAATTATACACTCTATTTTTAAATGTCTTATCAGCTATCAAATTAATAGTTAATAATAATAATAATAATAATTTTCATTTCATAACACGCTTCATCCCCAAAGGCTCGAAGCGCGGTACAAAGTCAACAAAAAACAAATCTATAATTTACCACATTTAAAATAAACGCAACACTACAAAAACTAATTACAAGCATACAATGGCGAAGTCTTTCTAGCCATTTCAACCATAAGCAACACAGCCATTATTCATTAAATGGAAAATAAGGTAGACAATCATCCCAGAAGGTGTTTGCGAAATAGATGTGTCTTTAAATCGGTTTTAAAGGACTCCAGTGTCTGGTTGTTTCTTAGATCGAATTTTTAAATGAATTTCATGATTTTCTACATAAAAGTAAAACAAAATATATATAAGAATGAGCTAGGGTCATATAATGCCAAAAGGGAGATACTATTTAAGTACGTTCGGCTTCCTAAAAACAATCAATGTTATTTTCTATTATTTTACAGAAATCAAATAAATTTGAATGTGCAAAAAATATTTTAAATCCCCTTTTATTCTAGTAAAAGTTTAAGTACTATTGCTATAAATTACAAATGCATTTAAAGTATCAACTAAGAAAATATTTAAAGCATTTTTTATGTGTTTAAAAGTTATGAAAAAATTTAAAAAATTAAAAAAATCATGATCAAAGAATTACACCCTAATCACATTTATCGGGAAAACTCAAACATCAGTCGTTTTTAGTGCGTCTTTTAGTGTGTTGTTAATATTGTGAAATAAAATTTTAAATTAATTTGTTCTAAATAATCACTTATTTAATAGCTTATTTCTCCAAAACTCTTAGGTTTCTTTTAATTTAATAACCGCGAGTGACAAAAATGATACTGTATTTTCCCTTCTTAAAAGTAAAATTAATAAATACAATTGATTGCTTTTTAAATTGTTAATAAAACACACACACATTTCTGCTGTGTATATTAACATTAAAAAGTTTTGCCTTTTGTTATTCCAAAAATATACATTTATTAAAATTATAACGTAATAAAAACTAACCTTTAAATATAATTATAATAAGAAAATGTGGTTTAAGTCAAACAGTGCAGTGCAACTCCATAGCCAAATAGCATTGACTAATCAACTTATAACTAAAACAAAAAAGAACGAACCATATGAAGTGCAAATTATTTTAGTTTGGGTATAGAAGGTACTACATTAACTACAAAATTTTGTCCCTGGCGTACAGCTGACAAGATGGCTCATCACAGGAATATCTCAAGGAACTTATTTATAAACATGTACTTCTAAAGAGCCTGCGGTCAACACAGTACTTACTGAGTGTTCCTAGAGTGGATGAACACAGAAAAAAGTCTTACGGAGTGCGCTCTTTTGAAGCGATAGCACCAAAATTATGGAACAGTTTACCTCAATCTTTGAGGGGAATTTTAAATGATAATAAATCATTTAAGAAACAATTAAAAACTTTTTTTTCAATAGATTTCGGAGGACCAGAGCGCAGTGAGCATGCTAAAGTGGCATGGATACCAGCGCGATATAAATATCAAATCCAATCAAACAATCCGGTAGAAGATTTTTCTAAATTTATTTAAATCTGGGTGGGGGAGGGGTTGGTTACTTTGCCCCAGGCAGCACAAGATAGGTCTCAAAATAAAGTAATGAATTTGATAAATAATTAACCTTTTTGGGAACATACATTTCAGAGGTAGGAAATAGGATGTGTAAATTTTCACGTGGATGACAATATATTTAAACTCTATGGTATTACATTTGGGAAGAAAGAGATGTTACATTCTCTTTTTACAAATATGTGTATGTTTATTTTGCTCAAGGCAGAACAAGATACATCTCAAAATAAAGGAATGGTTTGATGAATAATTAATTTTCTTGGGTAAATACATGTCGGAGGTAGGAAATAAGATGTGTACATTTTTACGTGGATGAAAATATAGTTGACTCCTTTGGTATTACATTTGTGAAAAAGAGATGTTACATTCTCTTTTCACAAATACGGGTATGTTCATTTTGCCCAAGGCAGCACAAAATACGTCTCAAAATAAAGGAATGATTTTGAAGAATGATTTTGAAAAATAATTAATTTTTTTGGGTAAATACATGTCGGAGGTAGGAAATAGGATGTATACATTTTCACGTGGGTGACGATAGTTGACTACTATGGTATTACATATGTGAAAAAAGAGATGTTACTCTCTCTTTTTACAAATATACATACATTAACCAGTTAAGAAGATCAACGGCGTTAACAAATCTTGGGTACATTTATATAAGTATAACCATGAATATCAAAACTCAATCATTTTACACTCTTGAAAAATTAATTTTAAAAAATAGGGATGGGCTAATATTTACTGTCAAAAAAATTAAAATACATTTTTGTTTTTACTTTGCAAAAAGTAAGTTGATTTGTATTTTATGAGATTAAACATTTAAATTAAAAAAAAAGCAACAAGACTCAAATCTATTATAGACGTGAAAAAAAGTTGCGCGATTCTTCTTTAGATAAAAGAATTCTTTGTTTTACAATTTTCTGATAATATATAATTTAAAAAAAAAAAGGCAAAAAATGTGTTTAAATTTTTGCTGAAGATATCAATATATATCGAATTCCTCTAACATAAAATATTTTTATATCATATATAGAGTTTTTGGTGCAAATTTGAGGCAAGTTTTTAAAACACTTTTAGAGAAAAAAAGTTGTTATTCAAGGGCACGAAAAAGGGTACAAAACTAAAGTATTTTTCTAACGTAGTTATTGTCCCTCAATTAACTTCTTTAGTGACAAAAATGATATAATTAGTAATAATTTAGACCATCTAATTTAAGGTCATGTTTAGAGGGGGGAAAAAGTAGTTTAGGAGCGTGAAAAGGAGTAGGGTAGGCCTATAATATATGGCAGATAAATTCTTCTCAAAATGTAATGATGTTAGAAACGTAAATATTATTACATTTTTAAAGTTATGAATTGTGATGAGTTTTTGCAATAGCAGTTAGAAATTATCGCATAGAATCTACCATTATTATCCTGATAACATCGTGTCATTTATTCTAGTATATATATATATGGCATCCTTCCGTCTTTGCAAGACGATGGAGTAGCTATGTACACTTCAACAGATAGGTCATGAGACTGGTCCTGGAATGACAGTGAAACAAAACATGTCCAGCTTTAAAAACTATATTGAGTCGGCTTATTTTTCTTCCATTAGACCCAGGTATGGCTATGGACTTGGAGATAAGCATTACTGGAGTGGAACCAGGTCCTATTGACCATACACTATTGTGTCATGTTGTCCACATGGAAAAGCCTTTACATCTTCGTATACAAGCAGAGTTCAAAGTGAGTTTTTGACAGTGTTGAAAATGAAATATCTGAACACATTACATTTTTAAATGATTCTAAAATGTAGGCCTGGTAAACTACAGAAATTATGATTAATAGGCCCATGTTTATTGTCTTCTTATGAATTTTTCTTTTTTTTTTTATCTATTTTTTTTAAAGGGTCCAGAAATAAAAATTCTTCAACCTACAGTTAACTTTGGCTTGGTGCGTGTGGGTCAGTCAGAATCCAGAGAAATCACCATCCTCAACAGTTCTGCCATGAAGATCAAGTTTTCTATTTCTGAGTCCAGAGACAATGAAATAGAA
Organism: Lymnaea stagnalis; assembly: GCA_964033795.1. Classification (NCBI taxonomy): domain Eukaryota; kingdom Metazoa; phylum Mollusca; class Gastropoda; family Lymnaeidae; genus Lymnaea; species Lymnaea stagnalis. The sequence goes on along the minus strand of CAXITT010000152.1, from coordinate 643,518 downwards.
AATAATGATAAAATGGTAGGTACCAAAGTTAATAATTTTCTTCTTATTATTTTAAGTAACTCAACAGCTCATTCAACACATTGAAACAATATTTCCATATATATAGCATGGAAAAGACCAACATCTGTTTTTAGAGCAACACAGTTCTATAACTTTTTAAGTTAGACACATAGAAAAATTTAGAAAATAAAAGATAATGTTGCACCATATTGTTCAGTTTGTGATGATTGTTTCAGATTCCAAGTGGCGTGAAATTTGTTGAGGTGAGTGGGGAAATCCCACCATTAGAAAGGAAAACTGTCCAGCTGATCTTTTCACCCAGTAAGGCTCAAAATTTGAAGAGTGTTTGCAAAGTGCAATGTGATCAAGGGGAAACATGGTAAAAAAAATGATGTGCCTCGATGTATTAATACATCATTTCAATGTTATCCTGCAAATAGTTGATTAAAAATCACAAGTAGATATCAAAATAAGGATATTGCCTTGATACAGGGTGTTAGCAATTATTATATTATTTGATCAGAAAGAAAAAAAATGGTTGCTAAAGGTGAATCAGTAACATAGAAATAATCCAATGAGTCCATTATAATAACTATGGTAAATGTTACATTAGAATTTTTTAAATAATAAATAAAGCAAAGTATTTCCCTCTAGTCTAATGATGCAACTCTCTCTTGATCCTCAGTTTTGTGGCATTGTATGGTGAGGCCCAGAATCCAATTGTGTGCTTCCTGGAGTGTGATCAAGTTCTTTCTGAGGTTTTCTTAGATGTCCCAAAAGTGTTTAATGTTGTGCTTCACAATCAGACCTTACTTCCTACAGTCTTCAAGTGGGGACAGGTTTGTTGTGATCTCATTTTACTGAACCTGCTATTTAATTAGATTTTTTCCCTCTATTTTTGTTGGTTTAATATTCATTGCTATTCAATCCCAAACTTTGATACAGCAATGTTTCTTTAAGTTATTTAAACTTGTATAAATCTTGCTTTGGTTAAATGAATTGTGGATTTACCCTGCATCTAGCATTGATTAAATATATCTAAAACTTTATTATTTGGGATACATTTGCAAGATAGGTCTCTAAAAATAGAATTCCAATGATTCTCATGCTGTTTTCCATGTTACTCTTCAGCAGCACTGCTACTAAAATGTTAAAAAAATGTAATTGAAGATCTTTACTGAGGGGATTTTTATATTATATATTATATATTATTATGACTATTATTATTATTGTTCATCCTTCGCATGTAAGGATGACAAAGGCTATATTCAACTTGAGTAGTAACTTTGACTTGCGCTGTATTTTGTATAAAGTGATTGGGAGTTTCTCAATGTGTCAACCTCATCCTTTGATCCAATGGCAGGACTTGGTCAATATGATTGGGAGAAAGGCCAGGATGCAGAGGATGACCAGCATTGTTTCTTGTGTCTCCTTGTGCTTCTTATGTCTTCCATTTCACAAGAGTTGATGGAATATTCATTGTGTTAAAGTCAGACCCCTTGTTGGACTCTTTCTCTGGGTTTGAAACTCAGAATTTGTCTTCCCTTAGATGGGTTGCCATCCAAAGTTAACAAATGCCATCTTCCTTACATAATAATAATAATAATAAGGGGTCTTATATAGCGCCGTACCCCAGCCTAGGGCTGGGCTCACCGCGCTGTACATAAAAATTTTATCAAAAGAGACATAATCATGACATTAAAATAAAATACAATTATGAAATAAAGAACAGCAAAAAAAAAAAAAATGTATATTCACCCACCCCAACACATAACTTTTACAAGGCAAACCATGGACGGCAGCCAGCAAGATCGTTTATCGGTCAGAGGAGGGGAATCACTCAGGGTAGTATTTGGCATACTTCCCTAGTCTACACTTTTGTCAACATTCGTACATATTTAAAAAAATAAAATTACCCTAACAATGAGAAGACCATCATGTTCCACTAGTTTCTTATTGTGTCCTCTAAAAATATTCACCATAAAGCCTAGCATTCACCACCCAACCTAACTGTCACTAATTGTCCATTTTACATAAAAAGGAGATTATGTTGTTATTACTATATTTTAAAATGATTTATTTCATGTAACGTTGATAGAGCTAGCCTTGAAGTGAGATCCTAACTGCATTAAAATCAACTCTAATTTTCCTGACTAAGGTGGAAGGCTTTCAAAAGAACTTGTGTGAAGTTGAGGTGGAGAAAAAAGAAGGGAAGATACTCAGTTGGGAGCAAAAATCTATTGCTATCAGATTCACACCTTTCAGTGCTGTAAGTTTGCACATTTTTAAATCAGAAGCTCATTACAATTACAATGTGAAGATTATTTTAAGGTTGAACATGTAAGTATTTATCTTGAATTCTGTTGATTTAAAAAAACAGCCACATATTTTAATATACATCCAATGTATCATCTTCAACTGTGTTATTATTATGTTACGGTAAGGCCACCTGACTAAGTTTAATACACCTAACATCTACTCTAACTCATATCATCTAACCTCATCGTCTACATTGGCAGATCCAGTTCAATGAAGTTCAAGTGCCCTGTTTTATTGAAGGACAAGAAGAACCACTATACATCAACATCAGGTGTGAGGTCAAAACATTGCAGGTGACATACAAGACATCAACAGACAGAAGCCAAGTTAGGTATGGAAAAAAAAAATAATAATATATCTTGCATGAGCAAATATTAGTAAATGTTATTTATAGCTTCCGCTTTGTGGAAATTTATATATAATTTAATTGTACCATTAAACTGACTGCAACAGTAAGTATTAATTTCAAATTGATGCAAATTACCTGAATATTAAATGTCAATAATTTTAACTAATAAGAAATAGAGTTAGTGTTATTTAAATAGCGGGTTTCGACAATTGTTGGTTTTGATTATCACTTCATTTTCACAGCACATTCTTAACACACACTTAGCAATGTTTCCAGTGCAACACACAACTTCTGTCAGGGTGTGATTGGAGTGGTCCATTTGCTACCCAAACTGAAATGTTAAATTTTTTTTTAAAAATTCCTGTATGAGATGAAAATGTTAACTGTATTTACATCTTTCTACAAAATCAAGGGATGACATGTCACTGAACTTTGGAGACAATGTAAGACTTGGTGAGTGTGTGACCAGGTACATTCATGTCTACAACCAGACTGCCATCAGAGCCTCCTTCGAGGTGGAAGCTGATTACTTTGTGGCAACGCTACCTGCACCCCCAGACATGAATGAAAACTACACAGCTCAAAGGTAGTCTCAAACAGTTGGGTGTGGGATTTCAGGCACATAATCTCTCCTTGTTTAAAAAAAAGAACATTGAGGACCATTGGAGCTATTTATTTACATGGTGACTGTATGATAATTCTTCACAAGGGTTAAAGCCAAAATAAAATATTGTGCAACACACTGATATTGAAGACACATATTTTTTTGGTATTAGACACCTTACTTTATGTTCCATACTTTTTTTAGACTGGCCAGTCCTATGATTTGAGCCAATACAACTCCCCCCCCCCCCCAAAACAAAAAAAAAAAAAAAAAAAATTATTGTGCAACACACTGATATTGAAGACACATATTTTTTTGGTATTAGACACCTTACTTTATGTTCCATACTTTTTTTAGACTGGCCAGTCCTATGATTTGAGCCAATACAACCCCCCCCCCCCCAAAAAAAAAAAAAAAAAAACAAACAAAAAAAACCCAAAAACAAACAACACAACTGGTTGCTTCTTGTTAAGGAATGATTTGTGATGCCCCAAATGTCACCCTTATAATCATTGAACTACTATTCAATAGCTGGCTGTTAAAGCATCTTGTGCTTGTATTATGTTGAATAGTTCACTGGTTCCTTATTGATACATGTTAGTGACAATAGATTTCTTTTTTCTTAACATGAATATTCTGAAATAATTCATCTATCAATTTTTTTGTTCATCCTTCTCTTTGTCTAGCAATAGAAGAAACTTGCTGACAAGAACCCCAAACATTGCAGACCCTTTGAGCAAGGCTCCTCAGAAACTTAAAGCAGGTAAGGGTTCATCTGACTCATTGCAACAGTATTTCACTGTGCCACCTAAATGCACAAATATTAGATCTTAGGATTAGTCAATATGCCGCATTAGTTAAAGAGGAAATTTAAATGAAAATCAATCTTTATTAAAAGCATTCCTGTCTTCCTGCCATATTTTTTATTAGCCCTTCAGTCCAGTAATCACAATCCAAAATGGGCACAAAAATAAATAAATAAATTAAAGTAATGAGACATTTTCTGAATACTTGAATGAACATTTTCTGAATACTTGAACTTTTTCTGAATACTTGAACATTTTTTAAATACTTGAAATTTTTCTGAATACTTGAATTTTTTCTGAATACTTGAACATTTTCTGAATACTTGAACATTTTCATTAAAGATTTCAACAAACTTGTCCTGAGAGAGGGTAAAGGTGCAGCATTTGTCATACAGCCAGTCACTGGTCACCTGCAGCCATTTGGGGAGCAGATTATTGAGGTCACGGCCTACAATGACATGTGGGGAACTTACAAGGACAAACTTCTGATTAAGGTTAGACTTCAGATTATGCTACAAATAATGAAAGTTGCTATCAGATCAGGTTAAAAGTAATAACATGAATCAACAAAGAGTTGAGGGTTGAAATGTTGTTGTTAAGTAGCCATGATTATTGTGATCAGAGCTGCTAGATGACAGGCTCTAAGATAAAAATAATATGGAGCCTTGATTTTTACTTTTGATTTCCAGGGGGGTAGGCATGAATTATTCAGCTTTTATACTTTTGATTCCCAGAGGTAGACATGAATTATTCATGTTTTTAATTTTGATTCCCAGAGGTAGGCATGAATTATTCATGTTTTTGAAAATTAAAAGTTATTTTAAACCTTATGTTATTGTGGAACATCTGATTTTCTTTACAGGTGGGAGATCTTGAGCCGGGAGTTATCGACATGATAATGACTGTTATTGGCTGTCCCTTAAGTTTCCAGATGACCATTGGTCAGCCTGATCAAAAGCCAATAGCCAGGTAAAGTGTTTCTGGATATTCAATAATGTGATTATTTTTGGATCAGAAGAATTTCACAATGATCTGCTCTTACATGTAGTTTTTTTCCCCACTTAAATTAATAGAGCAAAATAATCATAAAACCATGTCATTTTCTGCCAGATTTGGATGTCACATGTCTGGAGGAGCTCCAACAACCAGGAAACTTAAAATAAATAATTCCAGTCCTCTTGGTAAGGGATTACATAACTTCAGAATACATTGGCCTCTATTTTTGTTTCAATATTTTTTCTTATTTAAGCTCATTCAATGCATAAGTTGTGCGAATTTCACAAATGGTCTGATGCCTAATACTTGATGACCAACGATCATGTCCTTGAGTAGGACTCTTTCCCATTGAGCTATTTCGATAAGTGTAGTAATAATCTAGTTGCCATTCAGTCTTTTAATACTTGCTATTTTTTAAAACTTTGTAATCATATTTTACGGCAGATATCCGCATTGACTGGCAGGGATTTGGTGTATCAGATGACTCGGAGAAGCTGATTGATTTCATCACCTGTTTTGGTAGAAGTTTTCCACGTGTGGAACAAAATGAAAGTAGTGAAGTCAGTGCAGAGGAGGGAGCTGGTAACTGGAATAATTCATTAAATTATTATTTTTTTACTCATCATTTAACAGATATTTTAAAAACTCTTTGAAAATAAAATAAAAATTCTGCACCCATGGCTATAGAGATAATAAAAGGGGGGGAGGGAGAAAATCATAAAATTATTATTTTATCACAAAGGAAATTTAAATATCGAAACTTTTAACGTTAGCAGCAAATGATACTACAATGTATTATATTACACCATAGTACATAAGATTGCAAATGTAAGTAAATGCAGAGTAAAATGTTATCAAATCATAGAGTTTACCTAGGACAGATCTAACATAATAGATTTTATATCTACCTAAATAGAGTTTAGATCTACCTATAACAGATCTCAATTATTACAATGAATTTGAAATTATTTAGGAAACAAATAAATAGTTTAATGTGATTTTTAACAAAAGTCTTCCATTTAGAAACTGCTGATGTTGATGAACTTGGGAAGATTGTGTCTTGTTATTTAAGGCCACATGAAGGAGACCCAATGTTACAACCTTTTAGTTTCCACCCCAAGCAGATGGTAAAAAGGATTGACATATACAATTTTATATGTTTATCATGAATGTAGATATTGTTACTTTTAAAAAAAAATACTAGAGCTTACAGATTAGCCTTTTATTCACATAAGTATAAAAAATGTTAGAGAAAACATTAGATAAAATAGTTTATAAGATAATTAACAGCATCTGCTTAAGTTAAGGAGTCTTGTTAATGTGTTGCAAGACTTGTTGGGTCTGTTTGAATCATCACTTCTGCTGCATTGTCAGGTTGTTCCCGGTTATGGGTTCAGCTATGTGAACTTGACCTTTACACCCTCGCATGCCTCAGAAGTTTTTCAAGAGATGAACATTGAAGGTTTCGGCATAGGCTACTTAAGCCTGGATAATGAGGTTAGATAATGTAGCCTACAAAGTTTGTGGTTTAAATATCTGTTAGGCGAATAAATCATTGTCCATGAGAAATAAACTAGTAGATACTAGAATAAGCCCAATTTTTCAAAGCATAGGTTATAGTGAATTCTTTATGAATATAAAGTACCATGAATAAAATAAGCAAAAATGTTATATATACAGGACAAAGACAAATCAAGAATATCCAGGCTGGAAGGCTACGAAATTGATGCTCTGAAACTTCATTTTACAGCGAGTGTCAAGCCACCATTGTAAGTAATTAATTTTATTCACTGTAAAGGTCTAAGGGATTCTGTATAGACAAAATTCATTGCCTATTTGAACGCAGAATTTTTAGACTGCATTGTACTGGTGAGTTTCTATGGTGATTATGCTTGGAATGTGCCACCCTTCAAAAATGATTAAGCCTTATTAAAAAAAGAGGACTGCCTAATACATTTGAGGCGGGAATTGAAAGCAGCCAAACATTTGAATTTTTCTATTTTGACGATAGACCAAACAAAACGATTTAGGAAATAAATACAAACAAACTTATACAATTTAATGCTGGCATTCTAGTTTAAAATTTAGTCAATCATTTTTTTTTCTCATTCCCTGAAATTAAAAGTTATTGGATTTATAAATATTAATTTGGGAGAATAAAAAATTCAGATAAAGATAAGGTGAACAGTATTATTGCCTGGATTGTTTTTAACCTTTGAACTGTTTTTATGAAGAAGCATCATTAAAACATGTGTTAATGAGGTTGAGAAAAACTCTTGTAGTTAAGTCAGGATGAAATATATATATTTAATCTTCATCTTTTTATCACATTGCTCTAAGTAATCTAAGTTAACTACAATGAATTTTTTCCTGTGACACACATTTTTTCTATTTGATTGACAGGCTCACTATAGAAGAAACAGATGAGGAGGGTTTGGTGTTTAGATCAGCCATGAGTGACATCATGCACAATGGCAAGGTGAGTTAAAAGACTTAGGCACCGTGCATATATTATGTAACACAAAAATATATATGACATTTTGGACCGACCCCCCACCCTTATAATTATAATGTTATATAACATTTCCTAATATATCTAACATTTGTAGCATCACCACCCACCCCCATGATAAAATTGAATAAAGTAAAATAAAAAAACAAGACGCAACAACAAACTTCAAGCACAGTGCCAGATGTAAAAAAAAAAAAAAATTTGCTAATTATTGTGAGCAAAAAATACATTTTAGTTTTTAATAATCATAAACTTGAAAAGCAGAAAATTACAATTAATAAAAAAAAAAAAATCAATTATGAGTATTGTAACAAAACATAGATTAAAAACAAAAAATTAAGAATAATAAAAAAAAATGAAAAAAAAAAAAAAAAAAAAAAAAACCAAAAAAAAAACTTCAAACAAAGGGCCAAAAGAAAAAAAAAAAAAAAATTTGCTAATTATTGTGAGCAAAAAATACATTTTAGTTTTTAATAATCATAAACTTGAAAAGCAGAAAATTACAATTAATAAAAAAAAAAAAATCAATTATGAGTATTGTTACATAACATTGCTCTCAACCAACCCCCTCCCACCCACATAACAAAAGGGTAAACCACCTTCCCCCTTCGCATTATATAATGTGTGCACTGCCCCTCAGAATGTGGGGAGCAAGGAACAGAGTTTCCAAGTAAATACTTGATGGAAGAATTATTAATTTTGTACGAGTTTATTTATTTATCAGTTCTTATCTTATTTACGTAAAAACCTTTCATTGTGTTAGGTTTCTGGAATAGTGTGACATACAATTTTCTTGTTTTAAATGTACAGGTGTCACAGCAGGCTCACAAACTGTCTTCGTTAAAGCTCACCAACGACACATTCACCCCCCTGACATTTAAGCTCAAAGTTAAAGATCCCTTTTTGTTAGTAGACCTTGACCCTTCCATAAGTGTTGAAGCCAGATCGAGTGCTTTTGAAACATCACCTTGTACACTGAATCCAAGGGAACACATTATGGTAGGCTTTCTAAATGTTATGCTTCTTGATAATATGTTGGTTATAATATTAAATAAACATTAAAGGTAAAGACGTTGGTGGTGGTGTTATCATGTAAAGGCCTGTATGTAATTTTTAAAGAAATTTTCTGTAGATAGGAATTAATTTAGAGAGCATGATTGCAATCTTTTCTTTGTTTTTCTTTAAAAAAAAAATCTCTTGTGATTAGGTGAATGTCGCCTTCATAGTATCCAAGGCACTGATAAATGTGATTGCTAGAGCAAGAGCAGACAACTGCCTGGAATTCCAAAAACAACTCAATATTCAATTTGAAAACGGCACTAAACAGGTAAAGGACAATCAGATACAATCTCACTCTCCGGTAATGTAAGATGTTTAGAATTAAAATTTAGATTTTCTTTTGTAGCCCTGTTTCTGTGAATGTAAGTATTGTAAGTGGATTCAATATATATATTTTGACAGTGATCAAAATCTCACTGGAAACCAGTCTATTGGACTGTATTTGTTACAAATCAAAGTATAACTAACAAAAATTGTTGTGTTTTATTATTTTTTAAAAGTAAGAGCCACAAGAAAAACATCATTGCCAATTTAAAAAAAAAATGCAACTGCTATATAACAACACAAGGATCAAGCAGCGTCCCTATGAGATCATTGAGAGCTAATTTTGTATTTACCTTGTGGTTATTGATTTCAGTTGTAATACAATGCATTGATTTTGAATTAGCCAACTATCAAATCCATACAGTATCTGTGTTGTGAGATTGGCTTGTCCATTTTTTCAGAATCAATGTCTCGGACATAGACCAAACACACCACGTTAGGATATGAACTTGTGCTTTTAATTAGAGGAATTAATGGAAGAAGGTATTTGAAAGCTTGAAATTTAAAGCTACCACATACCTTGTTCCACTATTTCCTTCTCACCGCTTGAACACAGTCCTTCATATACTTTCTTTTAATTAGCAATTTAATTTTTTAGTTGAAATGTAAGCAGTGAGATCTAATGTAGGAGGATAAAACATGTGGAGTTGCCAGGTTGGCAATAGTTTTTGAAAGTCAAAAACCTGGCATGTTTTTGAGCCATCAGGTGTGCATACAAACAGGAAAAGAAAACTGGAAAAAAATAGAAGCCAGGATTTTTTGGGGTTCTTCATAAAAATTTATTATTAAGGACATTTATGCTGTCATAGTTTGTGTCACTGAATCTAATTTTCTCATCACTACAACAGAAAGTGCCCCTGCTTGGCATTCTTGCAGTGCCTCAGTTTGAGATCTCTACTGAAGTTGTGGACTTCGGGGTCTGTCTCGTGGGACAGAGACGTCAAATGGAATTTGTCATCACTAACTATACCTCCTCAGACTGTTATTGGAGCATTGAGATAGGTTGGATGGTGCTCTTATATCTTGCCACAAAGAAATATTTGTTTAAAGTCTAATTTGATACTTATTAATGGTTTAAATTGATTTAGTTGCAACTATATTGGATGACGCCATCTTATTTTGGTCATGGGATAAACTTGTTACCAACATTTGTATATCCACAGATAGGTCACACGACTGCTATGACTGTGATGTCTTTGAATTCCAGCCAAGGTTTGGAGTACTAAAAGCCAATGTAAATCATGTCAGCAACAGCAAGACTGTAATCAACGTTTTCTTCAATGCAAGGTAAGGCATACAATATGTCATCACATAAACATAATTCTTTTTTTTGCCTATGACAATAGTCATCAAATAAATTTCATGAATATAATTTTTTATCATACTATTTTGCATAAACGGCGAACCAATATATTTCTGAGAAATTGTTTCCTTGGGACAGGCTAGAAATGTTACCATTATGGAAAGCTTTTTAGCAGCACAAATCCAGAAGAATATTCTTTTCAATGTATCCCTTTAAAGTTTCTTTCATTTTCATAAAATAATAACAACTTTGCCTTTTCTTAGACACAAAGTTTTAAAAGCCCAGGTAAATGTGTTTTAGAGTTATCTAATCTTTGTTCAACTCCAAAACAAGAATAATGTAACCCTAATCTTATTTGACCACAGACACTCTGATGCCTACGACTGCAGGTATGTTGTGACAGGTCACCTGGGCGAAATGATGAGATACATCCATGTTGTTGGCGTTGGATCATATGATGGAAAACATGAGGCCATTTTGAATATTTAATCATTGGAGCCGTATGAAGCATCTTTTTTGATAAATTATAGATCTATATATATATATATATGTATTGTGAAAAAAACAATCTACTTTAAATGAAATGGAGGATTTTCATAAATTATGTTGTTAGAAATTATGATGAAAGATGATATAAGCTCTCCTGACTAGTTGTCAGTGAATAGTTAGGTCTTGACGAAGAAATTATCATTGCAACTAACTAATACAAAACAAAAAAATGATATTGATGCTTTTATATTTTTGTTGTGACCCAAAAAAATGCGACCAAGCAAAGCATGAGCTGACTCAAGCTGAGCATGTCAATATAAAACAGAACATTTATATCAAACAGAAAAAATGAATTATTTATACTTATACTATTTATACATTGTATTGCTTATAAAAAAAAAAGTTCAGATGCTTATTAGACTGGAGAGTTGGATGAGAAATCTTATTTTTTTTGTTGCATATTTTGTAGATGTAGCCTACTTATGGGGGTCATTATGTAATGACTATATTTTTGTTTAGGATATGACCAATTGAAAATTTCTAAGATGCGATACATGCCTTTTGTTCTGACTTCGAAATCCAGGTTTCCATGTGTGTCCAGAGTGTACTGTTTAACTAAGCTAAAAGGTTATCTATTATTCTATGAAACGCTCATATTCTAATTTAATCTGATGTCCTTATGAAATAAAAATGGTGTTTGTTTATGGTACTGCGTCAACTGAACCAAAATTGGACACATTGAAGAAACTGTTCAATTTTGCTAGTTTTTTCCCCTCTGGTTACTTTGATGAAAAAAAAAGTATTCACCCACCAGTTCAAGATGTTACATTCCTTAAAATTTTGAAAAACATATTAACCTTAACATTTGAAAGGCAATTCAATAATAAATAGTTTAAATATATTAGCCTTGGAACCAGAATATTTTGTATATAGGTTACCTTAGCACAGTGGTTCTTAACCTTTTTGGAGGTACCGAACCCCACCAGTTTCATATGCGCATTCACCGAACCCTTCTTTATAGGAAAAATAAAATGTCTTTTTTTTTCCTGATTTTTTTAGACCTCCTCCGAACCCCTGAGACTGACTCACCGAACCCCTGGGGTTCGATCGAACCCAGGTTAAGAACCACTGCCTTAGCATGAAAGTAGTTACTTAATGATAAAATGACTCTTTATCTCTGATAACAGTTCAAAAGAGTTCATTTGATCAGGGTGTAGCCACACATTTTATGCAATTGAATTCTTTTGGTTGTCAGTGGACTCTAAGATGTTTTATTTTAGTTTGAGTTTAAGAAAAATTAAGACATGGATGCATTATATTTTACAGTTAGGTACGCTACCATACCAGATTGAGAACTCCTCAGCCTGTACTATAAATATAGATTTTTTGACAATGATATATTACCATATCTCTCTTTTAAGGGCTGTGTGCATATTGAACATAACAATATTGAACCTCCCCTACCCTTATAACATTATATATTTCCACTGATCACACCTAAATATATATTTCTAGCACACAAC
>CAXITT010000152.1:610249-631112 GCA_964033795.1 Lymnaea stagnalis | reverse complement strand
CCCCCCCCCCCCCCCATAAACAAAGTGATGCACCACTCCTACCCCTTCTCATTATATTATATGTGCACGCTCTCCTACACTTAAACTATGTTTGATACAATTATTACGCTGATGTGATATTTTGTTGCATGTCTTTTGTCAATATGTTTTTACAATACAGAGATACAAACCTTGCCTATATTTGAAATAAAAAAATTTTTTAAAGGAAAAAATAAAAGAAATGTTTTCTTGTTTACTAATTCTGTGTAATTTTCATTTCTGTAAATAGTTTGTCAGATAGATTTAGAGAAACTGTGTAGAATTCTCCTTCACTGAACCATTTTTCTGTGGAAGGGGAACAATTGTTTTAAATCATTTATTACTTAAATTACTTCTTAATATTATTAATTTTGTAATTTTGCATTTCTAAAAACTTCCTCCTGGGGTCTACACTTGTGCAAATAGGTTTCAATGGTAAGTTAATAATTTATAAAAATACTAATACATTTAACTCAGTTGAAATAAAAAAAAACAACCTCATCTTTTATTTAATTCTCCAAACTGGCATTTATGTATACGCCTGTTGCAAACATCTAAATTGCCAGGATTCCTTAGTGAATACAACTAAAATAGACGAACGTTTTGGAACTTGAGACACGAAGAATCTTGAGATACCCGTACCATCTGTCTTATTCTCACAGACAACGTACTTTGACATAGTTACGTTATTAACATAGTTGATCGGCTTGCTACCAAGTAATTAAGACTTCACTCGACTCACCAATCTCTGTGGTATAGACGTGTTTGTGACCATATTAGAACGATGGCTCATCTCGCCTGTGTTGCCTCTTTGTTGGTCGTTATCTTGACCACTGCGTCTAGTGGTGAGTACAACATGCCAGTCGAATGACAGAGGTCAACAACGAGAGGCGTTTAAAATAGGGTTGAAAGGGGTAAAATGTATTGTGTAAAGTTAGCTCAACATTTAATAAGTGAAGAGACTTTTGTTTAAAAAAACAAGTCGTGTTATTGTTAGATGTGTCAGACGAGGAAATGAAAGGGAGGGAAGTCAGTCATGTTTATAACGTCCCTTTTATCTTTTCTTTTACGTATATTTTTCATTGGTTCTTTTGTTTGTCCGTCGACGAAGACTGTCTTATGAAAGAAAGCAAACATCGTTTTTATTTATCTCCAGAAATACTCCAGGAAACATAATTCAAATCGAACGCTCTAATAATTAAACATTTCGTCAATTTAAAAGCTGAATTTAAACCTCGCATGTTTTCCCAATAATTCCATTAGTAAAAAACATTGAAATTCGCAGCTGTCATCTGGGATCCTTGTGGAAATTTCAATTGTCAGAATGGAGGCAGCTGCACTGCACCAGCCGATGCCCCCTATTGTCTGTGTCCAAATGGTTTCACTGGCACACACTGTCAGCTAAAAGCCCAATTTGTTGGTAAGTAATTTAACACCTCCAAATCACGAGATCTTCTAGAACCTAGAGAGACATTATCACATGTCAAATGGCCAGGTCCTGTCTTGGCAATACGTACGTTATCCTTTTGACTCATACGTTTCCACACTATCCAATGGAGAGAGTAGAATTATTTAAGCGGTATAACACAAAAAGAGAAGAGTTTTGGTAGAATTATTAGGATTATAGAAAATGTTTAGTGACAAAAATAATAATAAAAGGAATAACGCAAATTAATTCAAAGTTAACGTGTCACATATTCAGAGACACAAAGAATGAAAATTTAATGGTTAAAATTGATGTTTTAGTCAATTGAATAAGCAATTTAATTATTACAATTCAAATGAAAGTTTAAAAAAAAATGTAAGTTAAGAAACGCATTTGAAGGGATGTCATGTTGCTTAACCAATTTTTCCCACCCTTCCTTTTCCCGTCTCGCATAGTCAAAAAGAATTGATACTTTGCCCCCCCCCCCTTTTCCTCTCTCTACTGGCGTGGCATGGTATTTGGGTGGTCCCTAAGTCATCATTACAAAGATTTTGATTTGCATTTGAATTTATTTGGATCTGGCATTGGTTTATCGATCCACGTGTGCAATAGAAGCCAGTAGAAGCCAACACAATCCAATACAAGACAACAGAAGTCAGTGTAAGCAAACAGAAGCCAATTGAAGCCAATACAAGTCAATAGAAGGCAATTGAAGCCAATACAAGCAAATAGAAGCCAATACAAGACAATAGAAGACAATTGAAGCCACTACAAGCCAATACAAGCCAATACAAGCCAATAGAAGGCAATTGAAGCCAATGCAAGCCAATGCAAGACAATATAAGCCAATAAAAAAAAAATAGAAGGCAACTGAAGCCAATACAAGAGAATAGAAGCAAACTGAAGCCAATACAAGACAACAGAAGCCAATTGAAGCCAATACAAGACAGTAGAAGCCAATACAAAGGAATATAAGCCAGTAAAAACCATAGAAGCCAATTGAAGGCAATACAATCCAATATAAGCCAATAAAAGACAATAGAAGCCAATTGAAGCCAATACAAGCCAATATAAGCAAATAAAAGACAATAGAAGCCAATTGAAGCAAATACAAGAGAATAGAAGCCAATACAAGACAAGAGAATCCAATACAAGACACTAGAAGCCAATACAAGACAATAGAAGTCAGTACAAGCCACCAGAGGCAAATACAATACAGAAAAAGACAATAGATGACCTCAGTGCTAAAAGCACTTATGTCACAATAGTACCCATTTTGAGATAATCCATTTGAAATATTCTTTTTGTCTATAAAATTTGTTGATTTCCTATACGTTGGCTTGAATCAGGGACTTTGGTACATTTTAACGTGTTCAAATTTCTGCAGTACATTTGGCAAAATTTGATAAGAAAGGGTCACATTTGAATTAACTTTGACAAAACAACAACAACAACAACAACAACAAAAAACATGGCTTATGTACGTTTAGTCCTAGTTTTAAAAAGATGATAAAAATAACCTATATCTCAAGGTTAGACAGCTACGAATACAATTCCCATCACGTTAAAATTTAAAGCAAGGCCCAACCAGCATAATAGATAACACTTGACTTAGGCTTTTTATATCTGTTGATAGGTAACACAAGACATAGGCCATTTAGATCTATTGATCGATACGGTCTTTGAAACAAGCTTATTATAAATGTCATGTTCACCACCTTATTTCCCAACAAACGAAAAGAAACATTCCTCGCTAATTCAGAATCTTGTCCACAGAATTTATTCGTGACCCATGCACCAACTTTCATTGTCAAAATGGCGGACACTGCACTGCCCCCGCTGATGCCCCATATTGTGTGTGTCCATCCGCCTTCACAGGAACTCACTGCCAGGATGTAATAGTTTAATTAGAGGGTTACCGAGAAAGCTTGAAGTTCTCGTACTTGATGATCGCGTGGACGTCTTGCCTTGATGTCAATAAACAATGCTTTCGTTAAATATAGTCTCCTTCTTTTTTTTTCAATGTACATAATTAAACTAACAATATTGCCAATAAAAATACACGCCTTCGCATCAAAGAATCCCCCTCTTCACAACTCTTTCTCAGGGCCGGCGCTAGGAGGGTGCAGGGCCTTGGGCAAATTAAATATTGTGAGGGCATTGACGTTACATATCCCGGGCAAAAAGATATTAAGACACGCCATAGTCATGCATCATAGGTCTTAGTGGTACCGTCATTTTGGGTATTTGCTTACTCGCCTAGTTTCCACAATTCACCTTTTTTTTTTCCAGTTGAATTGCCATAAGACTCGGGCTTTGCTAATAATGCGACTGTCACAACAGATTCTGAAGAACACAAAGCTAAATGAACAGAAAAGCTATTTAAAGTTCGGTAACAAAAATTCGGCTAGATATGGTTGTAACAGTAATTAGGAAAGAAATAAACTTGTCTTGGGATTCGGGAATTCTCCACTTAGATCCACAATCACAACTACGGGAATCAGGGGGTGTCATTTCAGGTTTTTTCAAGGGGTGGGGGTCAAAAGCAAAACTTGGTTCGGCTTGTTAGGTTGTTAATTACTGGAGGCGCCACAGTACATATCAATTTAAATACACTCTGCAAATTCAGGCGGGGGTGGGGGGAGAGGGCAAATGCCCCACCCTGCCCCACCCAAATGACGTCCCTGACGGGAATTTCATAACACTTCGTGAGAAAGATTGAGGGAAACAAAAGAATTCAATGTGATGCTACAGGATTGTAATCATAAAAAAAATAAATAAAAATAAGATCAACCCCCAAAAAAATGTTAACAAAAAAACGTGCAGAGTGGCTTTGAACGAACAATCCTGCTCCTTGCTTTCTTGGTGGCAAACACTTGGATGTGTTCTTTTTAATCAAGGGTGGTAACAAAGTCTCCTTTAATTTATAATGTCGACAACCCATTTACTCGAAGCTGAGACATTGATGATCTCAAGTAAATTAAAAAAAAATCAAATTAAATAAAAACAAAACAAATTCTTTCCGCAATAACTGCGTTACCGGCATTGTTAACATTGCTTTGGACTTGCTACGATTAACGGCACTTTTAACATTACTTTGTAATAGATCGCAGCATTTGGAAACGGATCTGCCAGTGAGCTAGAAATAATGTAGTAGACGGTAATGCTGTTTTTACGAATCCTGGGATTATTTCTCTCAGGACCTTCAGTACTTCTAGTAAGTCGGAGCTATCTACATCTCGTGACTCAAAGCTAGTCAACGCCTTGTCCACATCAACGCAATGTTTGTTGAAATTATCAAGATTCATGGTACTAAGATCTAGAGATCATATAGAAACATGGCAAATAGCTATTGAACATCATATACTAGAAACATGGCACTGAGCTGCTGGATATCATATAGAAAACCCAAAATGTCAACGCACCATTGCAGGAAACGTCTTCAAGGGGGTGGCGTAGGAAAAGCTGAAGGCGCTGCCAACTTTCACCTAGCGCAACCCTGGCGTACATCAACCACGATGCACGAAATCTGTGTCGGCAGACAAATGTGATGCATGGTATCTACCGTAGAAGTTAAACAGCTGTTGTAAATACAGGGCCAACAGCAGTATCAACATCGATTGCAGTAGGATAACTAAAGCAAAAACGGGTTGGGGATAGTGACTACTAGCTGGCGTTGATGGATATGAAGCATGCGGCGGGTAGTGGCAGCCCTTACTAATGATGCCAACGACACAGCACATGAGGGCGACGGTTGCCAGGCAATCGTTTCATCTCACCTACTTCGTGGACAGTTAGCGAGGCGGTAACTTTAAAAGTACCCAAAAGAGGGCGACCGATCGCCTTCCAGGACAGGAAAGAGGCTGGGGATTGCGGACATTAATGCGTCTGTCCCAGTCTTGGGAAGTTCGATTGCTAGTGGTGTAAAAAGGGCAACGCTGTTGACCGGTCAGGTGCTCTGTGGTTGCTATGTCACCCATGGTCAGGTGCTCTGTGGTTGCTGTGTCACCCATATCAGGTGCTCTGTGGTTGCTATGTCACCCATGGTCAGGTGCTCTGTGGTTGCTGTGTCACCCATGGTCAGGTGCTCTGTGGTTGCTGTGTCACCCATGGTCAGGTGCTCTGTGGTTGCTGTGTCACCCATGGTCAGGTGCTCTGTGGTTGCTATGTCACCCATGGTCAGGTGCTCTGTGGTTGCTGTGTCACCCATGGTCAGGTGCTCTGTGGTTGCTATGTCACCCATGGTCAGGTGCTCTGTGGTTGCTATGTCACCCATGGTCAGGTGCTCTGTGGTTGCTGTGTAACCCATGGTCAGGTGCTCTGTGGTTGCTATGTCACCCATGGTCAGGTGCTCTGTGGTTGCTGTGTCACCCATGGTCAGGTGCTCTGTGGTTGCTATGTCACCCATCTGCCTCATAAAATTCCGGACCTGCGGATGGGGGGGGGATGGCTATCGCGGAGGCGGGCTGTTTCTAGCGTGCCGCTTCGCAGTCCGTAAGTGTGAACTATCCTGGCTTAGAGGTGGTACGCTAGGAAGCGCTTAGGGGTGGCACGTTAGGAAGGGCTTAGAGTAGATACGCCAGGGGGGGCTTAGGGGCGTTACGTCAGAAAGGGCTTAGGGGTGGTACGTCAGAAAAGGCTTAGGGGTGGTACGTTAGGATGGACTTAGGGGTGGTACGTTAGGATGGACTTAGGGGTGGTACGTTAGGATGGGCTTAGGGGTGGTACGTTAGGATGGACTTAGCGGTGGTACGCCAGAAAGTGCTTAGGGGTGGTACGTTAGGATGGACTTAGGGGTGGTACGTTAGGATGGACGTAGGGGTGGTACGCCAGGTGGTGCATTATGCGCTTAAGCTCGAAGGCCCGTTGTTTTCCCACAGTGGATTAAATTACATTCGGCATTGTTTTGCGTGATTCAAAGATTGAGAAAAGGGGGGGGGGGGGCAAAAAATTGTACAACATGAATCTTCTCTGGGGCAGGGAATTATAATATTAGACCGTTCATGGTCATCAAAGTTCATGAAGAATTCTCTCGAAGGCCCGTTGTTTTCCCACAGTGGATTAAATTACATTCGGCATTGTTTTGCGTGATTCAAAGATTGAGAAAAGGGGGGGGGGGGCAAAAATTGTACAACATGAATCTTCTCTGGCGCAGGGAATTATAATATTAGACCGTTCATGGTCATCAAAGTTCATGAAGAATTCCATCACTGAAATATTCTGCGGGAAAAACAATTGTTTTAAATCTATTATTACTTCTTCTTCTTATTATTTTTGAAATTTTGAATCCATAAAAATGCCATCCAAGCGTGTCCATATAGCTTTCAATGGTAACTTTATGAAAATATTAATACATGTGACTCAATAAAAAACTAATCCTTTAATTCTCCAAACTGGAATTTATGTATACGCCTATTGCAAACCGCTAAATTGCCAGGTTTCCTTAGTGAATACAACTAAAATAGATGCACGTTTAGGAACTTGAGACAAAGGGAATCTTGAGATACCGTTACCATCTGACTTATTCTCACAAAGTACTTTGACCATAGTTACTTTAACACAGTTAATAGCCTTACTAACAAGTAATTAAGACTTCACTCGACTCACCAAGCACTGTGGTATAGACGTGTCTGTGATCATATTAGAACAATGGTTCATCTCGCCCGTGTTGTCTCTTTGTTGGTCGTTATCTTGACCACTGCGTCGTGTGGTGAGTACAACATGCAAGTCGAATGATAGAAGTCAACAATGAGAGTCCTTTAAAATAGGTTTAAAAAGGGTAAAGTGTATAATTTAAAGTTAGCTCAACAGTTAATAAATGTAGAGCTTTTTTTAAAAAAAAACAAGTCGGTGTTATTGTTAGATGTTTCAGGCGAGCAAATACCAACACAGGAACAAGAAGGGAGGGAAGTCAGTCAAGTTTATAACGCCCCTTTAATCTTTTCTGTACGTTACATTTTCATTGGTTCTTTTGTTTGTCCGTTGACGAAGACTTTCTTTCTGAAAGAAAGCAAACATCGTGTTTTCTTATCTTCATAAATACTTCAGGAAACATAATTCAAATCCAACGCTTAAATGATTAAACATTTCGTCAATTTAAAGGCTGAATTTAAACCACGGACGTTTGGCCAAAATATCCCATTAGTTAAACATATTGAAATTCGCAGCTGTCATCTGGGATCCTTGTGGAACTTTCAATTGTCAGAATGGAGGCAGCTGCACTGCACCAGCCGATGCTCCCTATTGTCTGTGTCCAAATGGTTTCACTGGCACACACTGTCAGCTGAAAGGCCGATTTGTAGGTAAGTAATTTAAGACCTCAAAATCGCGGATCTTCTAGAATCTAAAGAGACATTATCGCCTGTCAAATGGCCAGGTCCTGATTTGGGAATACTTTATCCACGTGACTCATTCGAATTACTATCCAATGGAAAGAGTAGAATTATTTAAACGGCGTAACACAAAAAGAGAAGAGTTTTGGTAAATTACATATTAGAATTATCAAAACATGTTTAGTGACAAAATAATAATAATAAAAAAAATAATGACACAAATGAATTCAAAGTTAATGCATCACATATTCAGAGACATAAAGAATGAACATTTAATAATTCAAATTGATGTTTTAGTCAATGGAGGCCAGTACAGGCCAATACAAGCCAATCGATGCCCCATTGGAGACATTCTAATGTGTTCAAATTTATGTGATACACATAGCTAAACCTGATAAGAAAAGGTCACAACTTAGATTAATTTGACAAAAACGTGGCTTATTTACGTTTAGGACAAGTTAAAAATAAAGATTAAATAACCTACATCTGAAGGTTAGACAGCTCTGAATACACTTCCAATGGCGTTAAAAATTAAAACAAGGCCCCAACAAGCATGATAGGTAACACAAGACTTGGGCTATTTATATCTGTTGATAGGTAAGGGCTTTAAAGAAACAAGCTTATTATAAATGCCATCTTCACTAACTCATTTCCAAAAAAATATATCTTTTGCTAATTATTATTCATCACCATCTTTTGCACAGAATTTATACTTGACCCATGTACCAACTATCATTGTCAAAATGGCGGCCACTGTTTTGCCCCCGCTGATGCCCCACGTTGTGTTTGTCCGTCCGCCTTCACAGGAACTCACTGCCAGGATGTAGTTTAAGTATAACAGAGAAAGCGTTGAGTTCTCGTACTACACCGTGTGGTCGTCTTGCCTCGATTTCAATAAACAAAGATGCTGCTCTTAAACATATTCTTCGTTTTTTTTTTTTAAAGGTATATAACGAAACAAACAATAGTGACAATACAGCCCCACGTCTCCGCGTCAATGAACCTGCCTCTTCACAGCTCTCTCTCTCAGGGCCGGCGCTGGGAGGGTACGGGGCCTTGGAATTTTTGATTTTGAGGGGCAATGACGTTAAATACCCCGGGGAATATGATATTAAGACACACCATATACATATAATGGTTCCTACTGGTCATATTATGACGCGTCATATCGATTCGTTTCCTAATATTTCTCTATGTGTGTATGTGTGTGTGTGTTAGTATTTGTTCCTACAACAGTTGAATAGCTATGAGCCGAATTATGCATCTCGCCTGCAGGGTTTTGCTACTTGCGTGGCGGGCACTAACAAATTCTGAAGAAAAAAAACCAACATGACAATACAAAAGCTACTTAAACATAACATCAATTAAAGTTCTTTCGTATCTAGGTTAAGTAAAGTCAAGATGGATTTCCACAGATTAACAACGAAATTCGGCTTGTTATACACGTACTAGGAGAAAAGAGAGATATGAGTTTGTGTTAGGATTCGGCTATTCACCCTTAGAACCACATTCTCAATAATGGAATGTCGTAAAACATTTTGAGAGAGATTGAGGGAAACACAAGAATTCATTGGGTTGTCACAGGGTTGTAATGAGCAGGAAACAATCTCAACCAAAGAATGAAGACGAGTAAAATACGCTTAAGGAAATAATGGAAACAAGGTATGAGAGGCATGAAATAGAAATGCAGGACAATAAAGGGACAAGGTACGTGGAGGTATGAGATAGATAGTCAGGGCATTAAAGGGACAAGGTATGTGGAGGCATGAGATAGACAGGGCAATAAAGGGACAAGTTATGTGGAGGCATGAGATAGACAGGGCAATAAAGGGACAAGGTATGTGGAGGCATGAGATAGACAGGGCAATAAAAGGGACAAGGTATGTGAAGGCATGAGATATAAGACAGGGCAATAAAGGGACAAGGTATGTGGAGGCATGAGATATATAGACAGGACAATAAAGGGAGAAGGTATGTGGAGGTATGAGATAGATAGTTAGGGCAATAAAGGGACAAGGTATGTGGAGACATGAGATAGACAGGACAATAAAAGGACAAGTTATGTGGTGGCATGAGATATAAAACAGGGCAATAAAGGGACAAGGTATGTGAAGGCATGAGATAGACAGGGCAATAAAGGGACAAGGTATGTGGAGGCATGAGATAGACAGGGCAATAAAGGGACAAGGTATGTGGAGACATGAGATAGACAGGGCAATAAAGGGACAAGGTATGTGGAGGCATGAGATATAAAACAGGGCAATAAAGGGACAAGGTATGTAAAGGCATGAGATAGACAGGGCAATAAAGGGACAAGGTATGTGAAGGCATGAGATATAAGACAGGGCAATAAAGGGACAAGGTATGTGGAGGCATGAGATAGACAGGGCAATAAAGGGACAAGGTATGTGAAGGCATGAGATATAAGACAGGGCAATAAAGGGACAAGTTATGTGGAGGCATGAGATAGACAGGGCAATAAAGGGACAAGGTATGTGAAGGCATGGGATATAAGACAGGGCAATAAAGGGACAAGGTATGTGGAGGCATGAGATAGACAGGGCAATAAAGGGACAAGGTATGTGGAGGCATGAGATAGACAGGGCAATAAAGGGACAAGGTATGTGGAGGCATGAGATAGACAGGGTAATAAAGGGACAAGGTATGTGGAGGCATGAGATAGACAGGGCAATAAAGGGACAAGGTATGTGGAGGCATGAGATATAAAACAGGGCAATAAAGGGACAAGGTATGTGGAGGCATGAGATAGACAGGGCAATAAAGGGAC
Source organism: Lymnaea stagnalis (assembly GCA_964033795.1). NCBI lineage: Eukaryota > Metazoa > Mollusca > Gastropoda > Lymnaeidae > Lymnaea > Lymnaea stagnalis. Next base: position 620,548 of record CAXITT010000152.1, on the reverse strand, counting down.
AAGGTATGTGGAGGCATGAGATAGACAGGGCAATAAAGGGACAAGGTATGTGGAGGCATGAGATATAAAACAGGGCAATAAAGGGACAAGGTATGTGGAGGCATGAGATAGACAGGGCAATAAAGGGACAAGGTATGTGGAGGCATGAGATAGAAGGGAAATAAAGGGACAAGGTATGTGGAGGCATGAGATATATAGACAGGACAATAAAGGGACAAGGTATGTGGAGGTATGAGATAGATAGTTAGGGCAATAAAGGGACAAGATATGTGGAGACATGAGATAGACAGGACAATAAAAGGACAAGTTATGTGGAGGCATGACATAGATAGACACGACAATAAAAGGACAAGTTATGTGGAGGCATGACATAGATAGACAGGACAATAAAAGGACAAGGTATGTGGAGGCATGACATAGATAGACAGGACAATAAAAGGACAAGGTATGTGGAGGTATGAGATAGATAGACAGGGCAATAAAGGGACAAGGTATGTGGAGGTATGAGATAGATTAAAAGGACAAGGTATGTTGAGGCATGACATAGATAGACAGGACAATAAAAGGACAGGCTATGTGGAGGCACTAAATAGATAGACAAGGCAATTAAAGAAGGAGGCTGAGGGTGAAGGTTCCCACGCACAACGTTTTAGCCCAGCTACTTCGTGGCCTGTTTCCGAGACGTTAACCTTAAAAGTACCTCAACAGACTGTGACTGATTGCCTCACAGGACCGGAAAGTGGTTTTGGGATTAAGGACATTAATGCACTTGTCCGAGTCCTGGGAAGGTCGATTGCTAGTGGTGTAAAATGACAAATGCTGTTGTTGATCAGTCAGGTGATCCTTGGTAGCGGTGTCCCTCGTCCGCCTAATCAAATGTGTGGATCTGCGGACGAAGGCCCGTTGTCTTCCTACAGTGGATTAGATTAAATCTAGCAAAGTTTTGCGAGATTGTGGGGATGGGGGAGTGCCCAAATCTAATAAAACTGGAATCTTCTCTGGCGCAGGGAATGAATACGTCATCCAGCCTACTTTTGGCAGACAAGCAATTTAGGAAAACATTTAAAAAAGACGAAGGTGCTATCACTTCAATGTTCTAGTTATTAATTAATAGATGGTTACAAATACAGTAAGTACATCATTCATCATCAGGAAGTTTTAATTTGGCGTAGCTGGATGGGTAACCAACCCCCCCCCCCCACCCTCTACAAAAATTCAGAATGTTGTTTAATTAATTTGCTAGAGAAATTTAAGGGAGGGGGTAATTTTAAAAAAAAAAGTTTTAATTTTTTTTTGCAACCTCAGAAATTTATGTTAGCGGGTATTCCTTCTGAAATCTCAGCTGAACGGAAGTGTCTATAAACTAATTGGGCCGGACTGAATCCTGGCCATGGGCCCAAAATATGGTCAACCAAGCGGGAAACTTGTCAAGGTGGAGGCCAGCGAACTGAACGAGGCACCGTCACCTGTGTCACCTAGACAAGTTGATCCGTTGGCTCACCTGCGGTATGAGTGCCTCTTCGTATTCTCATTTGTTTGTGCACATGTGTAGATAATAGCACCGAGGAGTCGGGGAATGGGAGTCGCTTAGTCAATTATTTTGTCACGTTATATGAGTAAAAACGAGTAAGATTTCCGGTATATTGTATACAACACACTAGTGCTTGACAACAGTAGCCCGATACACACTACAACTACACTACATTTCGTCCAATGAAAATTAACAATAAAATAAACAAAGGGGAATGACTCCTGCATCAATATTGAATAAAAACGCAAATGACGTCATGAGCACGCACGGAGCTCAACAACATCCTGCCGATATTAGTATTGATAGTTCCCATCGAATATCGCTCACAAATTTTTCTTGAAATAACTTTCTTCCTTTAATCCTAACTGACGTTTTTATGTATTTCATTTAAAAAACGCTTGCATTCCAGAATATTACGAAAGGTAAAATTTTTAATAAACATGACATTGGGGAAGCACTGATGAAGTATCTTTTGTTGTGTGTTGCAGCCTAGTGATGACTTACTCATATCACGTGACCAAACAAGGAAGTGACTAAGCGACTCCCATTAACTCCGTAACTATACCATCGAGTCCGTAAAAAATAGTTACAGTCTTATAATAAAATTTAAGAGTTCCGGAAAAAAATGTGAAAGGGATGATATCGTCATGAGAACATTTTTTATTTCCAAAATGAAAGAAAACGAAACAAAGTCTGACATCACACGTGTCCTACACATATTGTCCCAACTGCTTAGTCCCAGCCAATGTGAACAACCCAATGTGACCCACCCAATATGATCCACCCACTATGAACCATCAATTTTGACCCACCCAATAGGAATCACCCAATGTTACCCACCCAATAGGACTCGCCTATGTTGACCGACGCAAGTGTTGCCAACCCAACACTTACCTCGTTACAAGATTTGAAAGTATATTTTTTGGGGGGTCCATTTTCAGATACACCCCCAGCATACCCCCATCAGCACCAACTGCACCACTCGTGAGGAGGTACCGGCGCATCCCCGTCCTGAAGAAACGCATCTCACGTACTGCGCATTTCACCAATGACAAGCCTCTGCACCGTAAAAGTCGATACAGCGACAACATCGTCAGTTTTGCCGATGAATACGCCAGGCAGGGTCGCCTTCAACAAAAGAAGAAGGCGCCAGGTAAGAGTTACACCGATTCGGGGCGAACCCTGGAAACGAAAGGGCAAGGAGGGATCTCAACACAAGAAAAGGGGTCTCAAGATAAGAAAGTCACGGGCCGTGTCATAATAGGCTTAAAATGATTTTTTGGTTGTTGTTTGAATTGGATGGGGATATGGGATTTATGACACTTTCCTAATCATGAAGGACTGGGATCGGTTGAAGGTAATCCGACTCTTCTTTGCCACTGAAACAAGCCGTTAACAGTTTCTTTCCTCGCCTTCCGATCTCTTCAATCTTCTCAAATTCTTTCTAGCTCTTTCCGTTCTTATCTACATCCGTATCCATTTCTGTTTTCTTATTCAGGCGGTTTTGTGTCTTCTCGTCTTGTGTCTTAAAAAATATATCCATTTCTGTTTTCTTATTCAGGCGGTTTTGTGTCTTCTCGTCTTGTGTCTTAAAAAAATATCCATTTCTGTTTTCTTATTCAGGCGGTTTTGTATCTTCTCGTCTTGTGTCTTAAAAAAATATCCATTTCTGTTTTCTTATTCAGGCGGTTTTGTGTCTTCTCGTCTTGTGTCTTAAAAAATTATCCATTTCTGTTTTCTTATTCAGGCGGTTTTGTGTCTTCTCGTCTTGTGTCTTAAAAAAATATCCATTTCTGTTTTCTTATTCAGGCGGTTTTGTGTCTTCTCGTCTTGTGTCTTAAAAAAATATCCATTTCTGTTTTCTTATTCAGGCGGTTTTGTGTCTTCTCGTCTTGTGTCTTAAAAAAATATCCATTTCTGTTTTCTTATTCAGGCGGTTTTGTGTCTTCTCGTCTTGTGTCTTAAAAAAATATCCATTTCTGTTTTCTTATTCAGGCGGTTTTGTGTCTTCTCGTCTTGTGTCTTAAAAAAATATCCATTTCTGTTTTCTTATTCAGGCGGTTTTGTGTCTTCTCGTCTTGTGTCTTAAAAAAATATCCATTTCTGTTTTCTTATTCAGGCGGTTTTGTGTCTTCTCGTCTTGTGTCTTAAAAAAATATCCATTTCTGTTTTCTTATTCAGGCGGTTTTGTGTCTTCTCGTCTTGTGTCTTAAAAAAATATCCATTTCTGTTTTCTTATTCAGGCGGTTTTGTGTCTTCTCGTCTTGTGTCTTAAAAAAATATCCATTTCTGTTTTCTTATTCAGGCGGTTTTGTGTCTTCTCGTCTTGTGTCTTAAAAAAATATCCATTTCTGTTTTCTTATTCAGGCGGTTTTGTGTCTTCTCGTCTTGTGTCTTAAAAAAATATCAATTTCTGTTTTCTTATTCAGGCGGTTTTTTGTCTTCTCGTCTTGTGTCTTAAAAAAATATCCATTTCTGTTTTCTTATTCAGGCGGTTTTTTGTCTTCTCGTCTTGTGTCTTAAAAAAATATCAATTTCTGTTTTCTTATTCAGGCGGTTTTGTATCTTCTCGTCTTGTGTCTTAAAAAAATATCCATTTCTGTTTTCTTATTCAGGCGGTTTTGTGTCTTCTCGTCTTGTGTCTTAAAAAATTATCCATTTCTGTTTTCTTATTCAGGCGGTTTTGTGTCTTCTCGTCTTGTGTCTTAAAAAAATTTCAATTTCTGTTTTCTTATTCAGGCGGTTTTGTGTCTTCTCGTCTTGTGTCTTAAAAAAATATCCATTTCTGTTTTCTTATTCAGGCGATTTTGTGTCTTCTCGTCTTGTGTCTTAAAAAAATATCCATTTCTGTTTTCTTATTCAGGCGGTTTTTTGTCTTCTCGTCTTGTGTCTTAAAAAATATCCATTTCTGTTTTCTTATTCAGGCGGTTTTGTGTCTTCTCGTCTTGTGTCTTAAAAAAATATCCATTTCTGTTTTCTTATTCAGGCGGTTTTGTATCTTCTCGTCTTGTGTCTTAAAAAAATATCCATTTCTGTTTTCTTATTCAGGCGGTTTTGTGTCTTCTCGTCTTGTGTCTTAAAAAAATATCCATTTCTGTTTTCTTATTCAGGCGGTTTTGTGTCTTCTCGTCTTGTGTCTTAAAAAAATATCCATTTCTGTTTTCTTATTCAGGCGGTTTTGTGTCTTCTCGTCTTGTGTCTTAAAAAAATATCCATTTCTGTTTTCTTATTCAGGCGGTTTTGTGTCTTCTCGTCTTGTGTCTTAAAAAAATATCCATTTCTGTTTTCTTATTCAGGCGGTTTTGTGTCTTCTCGTCTTGTGTCTTAAAAAAATATCCATTTCTGTTTTCTTATTCAGGCGGTTTTGTGTCTTCTCGTCTTGTGTCTTAAAAAAATATCCATTTCTGTTTTCTTATTCAGGCGGTTTTGTGTCTTCTCGTCTTGTGTCTTAAAAAAATATCCATTTCTGTTTTCTTATTCAGGCGGTTTTGTGTCTTCTCGTCTTGTGTCTTAAAAAAATATCCATTTCTGTTTTCTTATTCAGGCGGTTTTGTGTCTTCTCGTCTTGTGTCTTAAAAAAATATCCATTTCTGTTTTCTTATTCAGGCGGTTTTGTGTCTTCTCGTCTTGTGTCTTAAAAAAATATCCATTTCTGTTTTCTTATTCAGGCGGTTTTGTGTCTTCTCGTCTTGTGTCTTAAAAAAATATCCATTTCTGTTTTCTTATTCAGGCGGTTTTGTGTCTTCTCGTCTTGTGTCTTAAAAAAATATCCATTTCTGTTTTCTTATTCAGGCGGTTTTGTGTCTTCTCGTCTTGTGTCTTAAAAAAATATCCATTTCTGTTTTCTTATTCAGGCGGTTTTGTGTCTTCTCGTCTTGTGTCTTAAAAAAATATCCATTTCTGTTTTCTTATTCAGGCGATTTTGTGTCTTCTCGTCTTGTGTCTTAAAAAAATATCCATTTCTGTTTTCTTATTCAGGCGGTTTTTTGTCTTCTCGTCTTGTGTCTTAAAAAAATATCCATTTCTGTTTTCTTATTCAGGCGGTTTTGTGTCTTCTCGTCTTGTGTTTTAAAAAAATATCCATTTCTGTTTTCTTATTCAGGCGGTTTTGTATCTTCTCGTCTTGTGTCTTAAAAAAATATCCATTTCTGTTTTCTTATTCAGGCGGTTTTGTATCTTCTCGTCTTGTGTCTTAAAAAATATCCATTTCTTTTCCACATGTCTCACTCGTCCAAATCTTCAAGAGTGTGGAAATAGATGGATCACTTTCACCCCCGATATTTTGAGGAAACACAAAACCACACACAGTGCCGGTATTTCTAATCCTACCCAACGATTTTCAGAAAACTATATCTTAACAAAAGTTTCTTCTTGGCTCTCACATACAAATATTTCTGCTGACTCTGGGGACATTAACATGGCTCACATACAGAGCTATAGAAAACCGTATAAAAGACTAAAATAAACCCCAAAAAATATGAATAATTGCAGCTTCTTACTTCTTTCTATGAGAGTCTAGCTCCGTATTAGAATGGACTCGGCTTTTAGGGGAGAAGCTCCAACATTTTTGTAAAATATAAACAACAATAGATCATAAACATGAATGCATCGCTAAATATTATGTTTCGTTCAAACGATAGGTAGGCTGTGAATAACATAACTCATTAACAGTTAGCACAGTTAGTGTATTGTACAGTCCAAGGGGACACAACTACACCGTGGAGACTATGTTACAGGCCCTGACGCCGTTCAAGATAGCACTAAAATATTTGTTTCTTATGACACCACTGTCAATGAGAGCAGGGTGCGTGCCAGAAAAAAACTACCCGTGTTTCTGTAAACCAGACCCACTCCTTATACGATACTCCTTATCAATCGCCAACTTGAACTTGGGGGCCATTGCGACAGGCGAGTCTTACGGTAAGGGTATGCTGCATGGTCCAGTCAAGTATATGTGACATGTTGTCACTGTGTGTTCATAAAAAGTGAGAGCTCGCCCTCTACACCTCGCAAAGAGATAATAAGTAAGTATTGGTAACAAACCTACCCCCCCCCCTCCTTTTCTCCCCAAGATTATTGCAAGGAGCACATTTCAGGGGACGATCCGTTGTTGCAAATTCCCACATAACACAGCCCTGTGTTTAATGAAACACGCCCTCTCCGCGACTTTTATCCCGGTATATTTTCTCAATGTTTAACACACAGACCCTCCAACGCTCCCCCTGGACATGGTGTGCCCCAGGCTGTTGACCCCGTGGTTTGAGGCGCCCATCGTCACCGCCACCAAACACCAACCTACAGAGGCGCTGCTGAGGAAACAGCCCGTGGGCCGGTGCTACTTGAACAGTATCAACGCAAGCCTCGGCCGCGAGGGAAGAAGTCTGATCCGTTATCAACAGGTACGGTTTTGACGTCGGTACCACCTATCCACTTCAAACCTAACTCACCCATACTGCTTTCATTACCGACACAATTATTGTGAAATTAGTGGTCTTGTAATAGCCCATACAGGTCGGAGTTCGTCAAACAAAACACTCTCAAGTAACTTAATGTTATTTTTTTTTAGCTAATTCATTTTTAAAGTTCATGATTATGTTGGATGATTTAAATTGTATGTACAGCGTGGCGAGCCCAGCCCAAGGCGGGGGGTACCACGCTATATAAAACCACCACTAATAATAATAACAATAATAATAATAATAATAATAATAGTAACATCTGTTTAAATTTAAGTGTATTTTTCCTTGTTCTGCATTAAACCTTCGGGGTAGATTGGAGTGAATTTTTGTTATTTAAAATAAGACTTCAAATGACATCTTCTAAAAGTTGATCTTTTTGCGGTGTTATTTATATTTATAAGCCATTAATCCTAAAACAAAAATTGTGTCATGATGATGAATTTTCAAATAATAATCCCACAGATGAAAGAAAACCAGATGCAAGTTGAGGATTTTTTAATGTCAGCCACAGGGAAGACTCGGGGCAATTTACTTATCAGAAAGAAACAGCTGCTTCCAAAGATCACCCCCGACGGATGTGAACAGGACTTGATGAAGATTGAGAGGACTGTCACCCCAGAAGAGCTCACACTCATGGAGTTCTTCAGCGCAGGCGATTCGAAGTACAGAATCAAAAGCGACATTAGCCCAGTGGTTCCCAGGCGCGAGAGAGGATACAGCATCGTGACCGACTGGTTTGGCTGCCCTCAGGTTACGGATGTCATACGGGCGAAGCTAGGTCTCGGTTCGGATAACATTGAGAATTCACACTCTCTGATGGATCAGGTCGGCAGCATGGGGTCAGAGTTCGTCCCAATGATGGCGACCCTTGGCTTAGTTTCCGGTAGTCTTAAACCCAAAATCACAGTCAGCAGATGCCTAGAGGAGATGTCGCAAAGAGGGACGACAGCAAAGATTGAGGACGTACATTTGATGGAGGTCTCCCAGACAAGGCGCGTGAGCTGCCCGTCTCATCAAACCTATTGCGAAACGTCCTTCCCTAGTCTCATGGTTGGCGACACTGCGCTGACATGGTCGACGGATCATAGGAGACCTGACAAGCCACTGGTCATTGAACTTGGCTGTACCGCTGAGTTGGGAAGGAACGCCATTTCGTCACTCACAATGACCAACACGGGGCCCACTGTCATTCGCATCAGTTGGGTCAAGAAAGAGCACCAGGATAAGCTTGGCCTGAGCAAGTATATCACGACTCGCTTCGTCTTCGACTCTGAAGCCCGATCCATTTTGCCAAGCGAGTCTTTTCGAATTTCGTTCGCGTACCGGAGCATTCAGCTCGGCTACTACTCCGAAGATTGGCAGATGGTGACGAGGCCCATTTTGGAGAACGGAGAGCGTATAATCGTTCGTCTCTGGGGGATCACCGTAGCAACAGACTCGTTCAAAGAGGAGCGGAACGTGGTCGACGCAGTCATTAAACGCCGGGAAGCTCTCACCATTGTCAGAAAGGGTCTGGACGAGCTGCTGGAAATCCTCCCTACCAAAGAAGTTATCTTCCGTGAGAAACGAGTCTTGCCAGCTTTGCTCGGGCCGGACCTGTTCCTATATCGAAACCCGCGCCTGAACTACATGACCACGGAAGTCTACCGTCTCGGCAAACTGGTGGAGATGGCAGAGGCCAAGAAGGAAAGACCGGGGAAGTCCATCACTGGAGGATTATTCTTTGCAGCGCTTAGTGCCTATCGGTCAAAGTCGATTTCACACGAGGCGGTGGCTCCAGAGACTGCGGAGAAAGATCCGGATTCTTCCGTAGAGGAAGCCGATGACGACGATGTTAGCGATAATTCGGAAGAAACACAATCGTCAGTCCAGACGAAGTCAGCAACGAGTGTCAGGCCCAGCATCGCCACGTTCAAAACTTTGATACGTAGAGTTCTGAACACTGATTTGATGAGGCGGAACCTCGGGTCTCCCCGGAAAAGGTTGGATAATGTAGAGGAGGACGCGAGCTCCCCCGCTGAACCGCACAACGAAAAAAGCGCCACGTGGGACGTCAGGAGATTTCCGACGGCTCCGATTAACGTCGTCAATCCCGATTTCTGTGTGGATAGATTGAGGGATCTCATCATAGCGATGGAAGACAACATGGAGGAGCAGGAAGCGTACTTTTATCTCATGAATGAAAATCTTGAGAAATTAAATTTTAGGTATGTCGGACAACAGTGAAAATATTGTGTCTTCTTTTTATTTTAGCAAATTATGACTCAACTTCCTTAAGTTATCATACAGTTTTGACAATCCTTCGCCTCTCAATATAGTGACTTACCTGTCTCCAAAATTTAAAATCCTCAATAGGAAAACAACAAAACATACAGCAACAACATCTAAAAACACCACACACACACAAACACTAAGAAAACTATTCACGATCCCCCCCCCCCCCCCCCCCCCAATCAGCTCTATTCATGTCAGGTCGTACAGTCTGATGAAGGTTAACATCACTTTGTAAATGGTCTTGGAGAATTATCCAAGATCATTTATACAACTTTGTAAGGTACCTGATTTATTGAAATTTACCATATATATATATATATATAATATAAAGAATTCAGCTGTGTCAACATTTAGGGTCTCTCGGATCTCGGAATTAAAAAAAAATAACCAATGGGTCTGTTTCTCTCTTTCGTGGCAGACCTGAGCTTGCTCAACCCGATCTGAAGCTCTTTCATGGACGGGCGCTGTTAGCAGAAGCTGTGGACAAATTCAACGAATATGCTGTCAGCTTGAAGGTAGAACAATTTGCCGCATCTCTTTTACATATATTTTGTGAGCGAAATTAAATATCTGGTGATGGAGAAATTGAAGTATTTGTTCTAGTTCTGATTAGGGACTTCATTGTTTTAATATTATTGGTACATTTCACGGGAACCTTCTTAAAATAAAAGGGTATAGGAAACTAATTTTAGATTTAATTTAATTCTGATTTTCTGCTTTAACTTAGCGTGTCTGTTATGGCATGTTTGTTGTGGCGTGTCTGTTATGGCATGTTTGTTGTGGCGTGTCTGTTATGGCATGTTTGTTGTGGCGTGTCTGTTATGGCATGTTTGTTGTGGCATGTCTGTTATGGCATGTTTGTTGTGGCGTGTCTGTTATGGCATGTTTGTTGTGTTGTGTCTGTTATGGCATGTTTGTTATGGCATGTTTGTTGTGGCGTGTCTGTTATGGCATGTTTGTTGTGGCGTGTCTGTTATGGCATGTCTGTTATGGCGTGTTTGTTGTGGGGTGTCTGTTGTGGGGTGGTTGTTGTGG
>CAXITT010000152.1:527161-610220 GCA_964033795.1 Lymnaea stagnalis | reverse complement strand
GTGTCTGTTATGGCATGTTTGTTGTGGCTTGTTTGTTGTGGCGTGTCTGTTATGGCGTGTTTGTTGTGGCGTGTCTGTTATGGCATGTTTGTTGTGGCGTGTCTGTTATGGCGTGTTTGTTGTGGCGTGTCTGTTATGGCATGTTTGTTGTGGCGTGTCTGTTATGGCGTGTTTGTTGTGGCGTGTCTGTTATGGCATGTTTGTTGTGGCATGTCTGTTATGGCATGTTTGTTGTGGCGTGTCTGTTATGGCATGTTTGTTATGGCGTGTCTGTTATGGCATGTTTGTTATGGCGTGTCTGTTGTGGCATGTGTGTTGACCTAATTGTACATTGACGAGGCAGCGTGGCGGCCAAAAAAACTTGTCCCCTTATATTTTTATATTGACGTCACCGATTTAATGTGTAAGCGCTGTACCCTTGCCCACCCCCCCCCCCCTCACTATTGGGAAAAGGTTGTTCACGTTTTAATTTGTTCTAAATGATGCTATCGGGTGATGCGATTTCTAGAATTTATTATCTGCAGGGCTCCAACTCCCTTCATGTAAATAACCCGGCGGCTTTACCAGCCGGAGAGAGATTTTTTTCCCCATGATTTCGAGACTTAATATACCTTTAGGGGCCTAACAAAAGTTTACTCTTTATGTGTGTATTGGTATGCTTGCCATGGGATTGGATGAGCTTTCAATTATTCCAAGGTGATTTTCATGTTGTATTAAAAAATGTACCGTAAATCAAATTTGAAGACTTAAATATAAGACAACCTTTCTTTCGGTACTTTTGAGTTATTGCCGCGTGTTACCACATTTCAAAATGTTGCTCCGTGGAAATTACACCCCCCTTCCCAAACAAGAAACACCAACTGAAATATGTCCTACTACATGTTAATTATATGTCCATTATATGTCCATTATAAGTCCATTCTATGTCCAGGTGCAGTGTTGCTTGTCCCAAACGCAGAAGCAATCGTTCACGGACGTGAAAGAAGCCGTGAAGGCCAACAGCTCCCTGACGGACACGAGCGACGGCGAATCCACTCGTTCTTTCCTAGATGAGAACTTTAACGTATCGTTTAACGAGGAATCGAAGATGAGCGTCGCCAGGACGATACCAGGGGACGATATGCCCGAGGAGGATCTCAACGTGTCGGCTAACGAGGAGCCCCAGAGAGGTATCTCCAAAACGATGTCCAGACAAGCCGTGAACGACTCGCCGGCTCTGGAGGAAGCCTCCGTGATACAGCTACCGAAAAAATTCTCCATTAACGATGGGCATTTGCGATCTCTCAGGGGTAGCCTCATGTCAAATTCTATCTCTCGCCCAATGGCGGCTGACGTTTTCAGAGACGACACCGTGGCCAAGCTTGTGTTAGTACTTAAGCGCTTAAGCTATTTTTAAAACTACTTTCACCTTTGCTTGCGTACAGATCCAACTTGAGATAGTGTTTAGTATCTAGGGACTTTGGCTATTTTAAAACTAGTTTCACCTTTTATGCGTACAGATCTGATTTCAGAACTGTTCCTAAATCGAAATATAGCTGTTAATTGCATTTTTTTTTTAAAACGAGAAATACATTATCTTTAAGATAAATTACTTTTTTTTTTATCTTGACCTGATCTAAAAAAAAAAGGAAAAGAAAACAGGTGGGGGTGGGTGGGTATGGGGCAATGCAGGCCCGGGAACTTCCCAGAATGAAAAAAAAAATTGTTACAAAGTCATATTTAAATAAATAAATCTGAACTTGAAAGGGAGGGTAGTAACACGATAATTTCAGAACCTTAATAATGGAAGAGTTAAGACCCTTTACGTGGAACACCAGCTCACCGTTATTGTTTTTTTTTTTTTTTTAAATCATCGCCCCCCCCCCTCCCCCTTTGCACCCCCTCCCGCAATTTGTTAAAGGCCATCACTAAAATTTATTTAGGACAAGGCCTGCAAGCTATAGGAAATAATTTCCGTCAACAGGCTGCTAAAAGTCTGAAGTATTGGGCTTAAAAAAAAAAAAGAAAAGGAAGCAGCATGTTACAGCAGCGTCGAACACGTGTTGATGTTCCGAGTTTCCTGGAAGTTTTGGAAGCGAGAACACGGAATGAACTAGTTTGAATCTTTCATGACACAGGGAACGTAGTAAGAGTGCTGTACAATAACCGTTGAATAAATGTAGTGTGAGTCAGTCGTATTAATCCAAGTCACGTGGTGATCGTGGCGTCAACAGAAACTAATACAATGCCGCATTTGCTGAATTATTCTTATGCACTCACAATTCAGCAGAAATGACAAAGAAGCAATAGGGTTATTAGTTTGAAATGTGAAATCTATTTGAAGCATGAGCTTAAGCTATTTTAAAGTTGTGACTGCGGAGAAAAAGGATCCAAACACTTAAGCTCGCCCCCCCCCCAACCACCCAACATTCCCCAATCACCTAACATTCCCCAATCCCTCCCCAAAAAAAAAAACAAAACAAAAAAACAACACAAAAAAAAACAACAACACCATTTATTAAAGTTTAGGTCTAGAGAAGTTTAAAATGGAGGGGTATGTTCTAAAGAATAAAAAAAAACCCCAGTAAAGTTAATTTTATGATTAACAAGTTTGATGTGTCCCATTGATGGATGGAGAAAAATTGAGCATCTCGATCCAGTCGGAACAAAGACAACAGCATGAAACCACCAACCAATGATCCCGTAGTTCCATGTCAAGGCACGAAAATGTTACACTAATGATATTCAATGGGAGTGACATGAACTATAAGTGACATGAATTATAAGTGACATGAACTATAAGTGAAGTGACATGAATTATAAGTGACATGAACTTTAAGTGACATGAAACTTTAGTGACATGAACTATAAGTGGCATGAACTACAAGTGACATGAACTATAAGGGACATAAACTATAAGTGACATGAACTATAAATGACATCAACTATAAGTAAAATAAACTATAAGTGACATGAACTATAAGTGATATGAACTATAAGTGACATGAACTACAAGTGACATGAACTATAAGGGACATAAACTATAAGTGACATGAACTATAAGTGACATGAACTATAAGTGATATAAAATATAAGTGACATGAATTATAAGTGACATGAAATATAAGTGACATAAACTATAAGTGACATGAACTATAAGTGACATAAACTATAAGTGACATGAACTATACGGGACATAAACTATAAGTGACATGAACTATAAGTGACATAAACTATAACTGACATGAACTATAAGGGACATAAACTATAACCGACATGAACTATAAGTGACATAAACTATGCGTGACGGGAATTATGAGTTACATGTACACGGAAGGATAAGATTTAAGAGACCTAATTTGTAAACGTCATTTTCCCTTACGTATTTAAACATTTGAAATACATTAACGAGAAACGCCTACAGGAAAATTGCATTTAACCCCCCCCCCCATGTATCACCGACCTTGACCCCCATAATACTCGTGCTGCTATTGGATACCATGGACGCAAAACTCGTCATGTTCCATTTCAGAATAGCACAAAAGTCTACAACTGAGCAGCTGACCACATTGACGTGTCCGGAAATGAATGCTAAATTAGCGTTCGACTCACGTAGGTAAGCCGAACATTTGCTGCTCCTCTCATTGTTCACCAGTCATCATTTGAATCTGCCATGCCCATGTTAGACTAGTTAAGCCAGGCATTTGCTTCGGCTTCACCACCTCACACCAGAAAGTAAATCCTCTCACAAAATAGCGCATCATCCAACCAGATACTGAATCATCATATTAGATATTGAATATTCTCATCAGATAGTGAATAATCTCCACTAACTGATGTTATACTTATCAGATAGTGAATCCTCATATCAGATAGTGAATATTCTCACGTCAGATAATGAATCATCTCACCAGTTGTCAATCATCCCACCAGATAATAAACCAACTCACCAGATTGTCAATCATCTCACCAGATAGTCAGTCATCTCACCAGATTGTCAATCATCTCACCAGATAGTCAATCATCTCACCAGATAATGAATCATCTCACCAGATAGTCAATCATCTCACCAGATAGTCAATTATCTCACCAGATAGTCAATCATCTCAGCAGATTGTGGAGTGTCAGCTTGCTGTTGTTTCACTTTTAGTGCAATTTTTTTTTAAGAACACGTGGCACACATCAACACATGGCACACATCAACACATGGCACACATCAACACATGGCACACATCAACACATGGCACACATCAACACATGGCACACATCAACACATGGCACACATCAACACATGGCACACATCAACACATGGCACACATCAACACATGGCACACATCAACACATGGCACACATCAACACATGGCACACATCAACACATGGCACACATCAACACATGGCACACATCAACACATGGCACACATCAACACATGGCTCACATCAACACATGGCACACATCAACACATGGCACACATCAACACATGGCACACATCAACACATGGCACACATCAACACATGGCACACATGAACTCGAATGTTAATTAAAATTGCCACCTACCAGATACAAGTGTCATTATTACAACGGTCTGTACGGAAGGATGTATCAAGTACTGAGCGAGTTCTTGGACAACCTGGACCACGTATTAGCTTCTCTGGAGCGTCAGGAACCACTGAAGATGAACTCAGAAGTTGTATTTACCAGGTTTGTGCATTGCATTTAACACCAAGATAGTCCATACAATTTAACTCCAGGACTATCCGTAAACACTTAACATCAAAAAATGGCCCGAAACATGTAACACCAGTTTGTCTATAATACACCTGGTTATTTCGTAACGTAACGCCAACTTTGTCTCTAACATTGAATATCAGGATAGGATTTGAGCCGTTGGCCATTATTTTTGCCAATGAGGTTTGTCATTTCCCAGACCGTAGAACGTCATTGCGCTACCGTTTTTAGAACGTCGGACAAATATTTCTTAAAAACATGGCAGCTAATAGTATGTTGCAGCATATCGTTCGGACGATCCTCGTATCTAGAGTCCATGTTACATGTGCCGTACGAGCAATGAAGTCCCATTTCACAAAAGGTAAATCCTTTATTGTAGCAATAGCAGTAAAACGAAAATGGTGTGAAATATTTCGTAAAAGATAGTTGTAAACAAGTTTTCATTTAGTTGAAGGGCCGCATCGCTAACAAAGTAGTACTGAACAGTGTTGAGATTTTGTCTGACCCCAGTCCCCGGATGATTACAGCAGTTCTATCAATAGTTTCCTCCATTAAATATTGAGACCTATAGAAAAGATTCAAAATAAATGGGTTCAATTTCAATCGAGAAAAAAAGAATTTACTCTTTACAGACCTGCATCCTATACGTCATTTCTCTGCCAGACCTGCATCTTATACGTCATTTCTCTCCCAGACCTGCATCTTATACGTCATTTCTCTCCCAGACCTGCATCTTATACGTCATTTCTCTCCCAGACCTGCATCTTATACGTCATTTCTCTCCCAGACCTGCATCTTATACGTCATTTCTCTCCCAGACCTGCATTTTATACGTCATTTCTCTCTCAGACCTGCATCCTATACGTCAAATCTCTCCCAGACCTGCATCTTATACGTCATATCTATCCCAGACCTCCATTTTATACGTCATTTCTCTCCCAGACCTGCATTTTTATACGTCATTTCTCTCCCAGACCTGCATTTTATACGTCATTTCTCTCCCAGAACTGCATCCTATACGTCAAATCTCTCCCAGACCTGCATCTTATACGTCATTTCTCTCCCAGACCTGCATCTTATACGTCATTTCTCTCCCAGACCTGCATTTTATACGTCATTTCTCTCTCAGACCTGCATCCTATACGTCAAATCTCTCCCAGACCTGCATCTTATACGTCATATCTATCCCAGACCTCCATTTTATACGTCATTTCTCTCCCAGACCTGCATCATATACGTCATTTCTCTCGCAGACCTGCATCATACTATACCTCATTTCTCTTCAATATCAGCATCTTATACCTCATTTCTCTTCAATATCTGCATCCTATACCTCATTTCTCTTCAATATCTGCATCCTATACCTCATTTCTCTTCAATATCTGCATCCTATACCTCATTTCTCTTCAATATCTGCATCCTATACCTCATTTCTCTTCAATATCTGCATCCTATACCTCATTTCTCTTCAATATCTGCATCCTATACCTCATTTCTCTTCAATATCTGCATCCTATACCTCATTTCTCTTCAATATCTGCATCATATACCTCATTTCTCTTCAATATCTGCATCCCATACCTCATTTCTCTTCAATATCTGCATCATATACCTAATTTCTCTTCAATATCTGCATCCTTTACCTCATTTCTCTTCAATATCAGCATCCTATACCTCATTTCTCTTCAATATCTGCATCCTATACCTCATTTCTCTTCAATATCTGCATCCTATACCTCATTTCTCTTCAATATCTGCATCCTATACCTCATTTCTCTTCAATATCTGCATCCTATACCTCATTTCTCTTCCATATCTGCATCCTATACCTCATTTCTCTTCAATATCTGCATCCTATACCTCATTTCTCTTCAATATCTGCATCCTATACCTCATTTCTCTTCAATATCTGCATCAAATACATCATTTCTCTTCAATATCTGCATCCTATACCACATTTCTCTTCAATATCTGCATCATATACCTTATTTCTCTTCAATATCTGCATCCTATACCTCATTTCTCTTCAATATCTGCACCCTATACCTCATTTCTCTTCAATATCTGCATCCTATACCTCATTTCTCTTCAATATCTGCATCATATACCTCATTTCAATATCTGCATCATATACATCATTTCTCTTCAATATCTGCATCATATACATCATTTCTCTTCAATATCTGCATCCTATACCTCATTTCTCATCAATATCTGCATCCTATACCTCATTTCTCTTCAATATCTGCATCCTATACATCTTCTATGTCATTTCTCTCCCCCCAGAAAAAGAGCCATTTCGAGGACGGACAAAAACGTGGATGAGCTGCTTAACGCACCGTTGCCACCAAACTGGGTCAAGGTCGCACAAAGAATGGAGGCGGTTTATGCAGCCATAAAGGAAAGAAGGGGCGTAACCAACTACACCGGCGGAAGTGTTAACTAAATAACTCACCTTTGTACATGTTTTTTTTAAATAGAAATATACACCGGATTTTTACACCTCCATTTTTTATGTGTTTTAGAGCGAGACCTAAATTATCCTCTATAACAAATATATTTAATAAATATAGACTTTATAAAAAAACAAAAAAACAACCATTAATTGTTTTAGCTTGATATTCATTTTTAAAGAAATTCATATTATTATTTAGATTGTGTTGAGTTCCATGTTAGGATTTTTTCCTTCTTTCTACATTTCATTTGATCAACAGTTCGCACGAACAAGAAAAAAAAGCGAATTTCTGCTAGCTATGGAAAAAATGTAAGAAAGAACAACCACAGACCTTTCATGTTTAAAACAAAAGTCGACAACTTCATTGAAAAGTTCCTTTGTGCTATCCTAAAAATGATACAATGATAATGAAACAATAACTTTGTTTAATTATTTGTGTCTGAAAGAACTATATCTTTTTATAGAAGGGTCGCCTGATCTTACGTTTTACCAGTGAGCTTTATTTTGAAAAAGCTGTGCATAAACTGAGATATATTAACCCCTCCCCCCCCCCCCAATACACACACACATTATTAAAAAATTGATAACTATTTCTAGTGTCGTTGGAAATAAAAATCACTCACCCTCATATGGAATCACTCACCATCATATAGATGCAAATGGTAAAGAGCTACATATTTAATTAATAAATTATATTTAGCATAAAAAGTATTGAAGAATTATGTAAATCTTGACGTCATAATCAGAGGCGTAGCCAGGGTTCTTGCTAACCGGGACGGGGGCAAGGTGTCTTTCAACCCACTCTGCCAGCTTTTCACTTCACTGCTAAACATAAAAATCTATGACTGGGATGAAAAAAATCAACCAGTTTGATTTGTTTGATCTATAGTGGCGCCGCCGTCGTTTATATGACACTCAACGCTAAAATCAACATGTCACATTCTGGATTCAACCTGTACGGCTGGCATCCAGGTCTGTATGATGGCAACAGTTAAACACTTAATTCATAATTTAAAAACAACATTTTTTTTTACAAGTGATAAGTTGCAAATCGCGGGGAATGGGTAGTTGGGAAAGGACATGGAATGGGTAGTTGGGAATGGAGATGGAATGGGTAGTTGGGAATGGACATGGAATGGGTAGTTGGGAATGGACATGGTATGGGTAATTGGGAAAGGACATGTAATGGGTAGTTGGGAAAGGACATGTAATGGGTAATTGGGAAAGGACATGGAATGGGTAGTTGGAAAGGGATATGGAATGGGTAGTTGGGAAAGGACATGGAATGGGTAATTGGGAAAGGACATGGAATGGGTAGTTGGGAAAGGACATGGAATGGGGAGGCAGGAAAGGACAATATTTAAAAAAAATCAAACTTTATTATTCATAGTAAAAAAAAAATGCATACAATTTTAGACGATCCAAAACGAGTAAAGAATAAATTAAAAAGCACCTGAAAATCAAGTTTTTCGTCTAAATCAGGGGTCTCAAACCGCTACCTGACAGCAAAGTTTAGCATTAATGCGGCCCGCGCGTTGTCCACACTCTCATATCTATGATGTGACTCTCTGCGACGAACTCAGTTGAATCTCACCGACTGGTCTGATTCTGATTTTAATTATGTTTATATAAATACCTATCGGTTTTGACGTTGATCATAATGGTAAAAAACGTTTTAAAAGTGGACTAAAGGTTTTATTTGGTACCATTTTTTGAGACAAATATGGGCAAAGTGCGGTTTTGAGAAATCAAGCTTCAAACTGTGTACATCTTAGCAATCTGACACAGTATCAAACAATCCCTATTAAAATTGCCGCTAGTGTGTACCAGTGACGAGTGACGGAAGTTCCGAGCCTGTCAGCTTGGTCTCGTGAAACATGATTTGGGAGTGTTACCCAGTGGAGGGAAAGTATAATTTATCAAACAGTGCAAATAAATATTTGTGTCACCAGACCCAGTCATGTCTTTCTCAAAATCTGATGTGAAGAGAAAGGTTCGCGATGAGAGCAGACAATTTCAGAAGTGGGAGACGGACTATTGCTTTGTTGAGCACAGGGGCATTCCGACGTGCCTTATATGCACCGATAAAGTTACGGTGCACAAGGGGTACAACATCAGACGTCATTATTTAACCAGACATTCTGAGGAGTATGCCAAATACCAGGGAGATGTGAGAGAGGCCCGGGTTGCTAAACGTAAAAAATGTCTACTGAGGCAGCATGATTTTTTCAAGAAAGCAAACAAAGAGAGCGATGCAGCAGTTGAAGCTAGTTACGTGATGAGTGAGATGATGGCTAAGGCAGGAAAGTCATTTAAAGAAGGCGAGTTCATACACAAATTGCATGTTACAAGCTGCAAGTTTAGTCTGTCAGGAAAGTAAGGGTTGGTTTACCAACATCAGCCTTTCTGCCAACACAGTGACAAAGCGCATTTCTGAGCCGTCAGTTGGCATTTATGGTCAACTGTGCGAGAAAGGTAAAGATTTCCATGCATACCCAGTCGCTCTTGATAAGAGCTTAGATGTTAATGACAATTCACAGCTCGCAATATATTTCTGTGGTGTTGATGCTCTGAGTTGCTCAAAGGGATTCCAATGCATGGCCAGACCACTGCTCGGGAGATATTCTGCCACCTGTGTGATGCCCTTGTGGATGCCGGTTTACAGTGGAAAAATTATGCAGGAACAACAACCGAAGGAGCGCCATCAATGACATGGAAAATAAATGGACTCGTGGCACATGTTCAAAGAAAAATGGAAGTGGAGGGTGTAGAAGAGGCCATTGCTACACTGCATTATCCATCAGCAAGCCCTTTGCAGCAAATGGCTGAAGTTTGACAATGTGATGTCTGACGCTGTGAAATGCATCAACCATATCAGATCCAGGGGCTTGAAGCACCGACAGTTTAATGTCTGTTTTAAAGGAAAAACAGTCAGCATATGAGGATGTTATCTACCTTACCGAGGTATGATGGGTTAGTAGGGGGAACGTCTTGAAAATATTTTTTGAGTTGAGAGCAGAAATCAAAGCCATCATGGAAAAGGATGGGGTGGTTGTTCCTCTACTAAATGATCCGAAATGGCTTATGGACTTGGCTTTTCTTGTTGACATTACACAGGAGCTGAATGTACTTAACTATACAAAGCCAGAGAAGCTTGTCAGTGTTGCCTATGACAATGTCATGGCATTCATTCAGCACAAAACGTGTGCTATGGTAAGCCAAGCTTTCTGAGAGAGACCTCGGCAATTTTCAACATGCAAAGTACTCATGTACTTGGGCAGACTATTCAGTAGTAAGTATACTGATGCCATTGAAAAGCTACAGGCACAATTTGATCACAGGTTTACAGACTTCAAAACACGCAGAGCCACTTTTCACATTTTTGCTGGCTCTTTCTCCTTCAATGTGGAAGATGCTCAACCCCCCCCCCCCCCCCCTTTTTTGTTTCGCTTCAAATGGAGCTGATTGAACTTCAGTGCAATCTGAACTCAAGGCTAAGTTCAGGGAGGTGAATGGAAAAGCAGAAACGCTTGGACAATTTATGAGAGAATTGCCCTCTACCTTCCCTGAGATTTCCAGGTTGTTCAAGCGGATCATGATCCTTTTTGGGAGTACGTATATGTATTAAAGCTCTTCTCACTATGAACTTTAACACTCAAGCCACATGTTGCTCAGCTTTGTAAGAAGAAGCTCTGCCAGGTCTCTGGCAACAAGTAAAAGAAGAAAGTAAGTGAAGCCTAGTTCTTGAGAACCCTTAATGTTTTATTTATTATGAATAAAGTTTGAGCAGATTGTAACAGCTGTACTTGAATTTGTAACCATTTTTTTTGTGTGGATTACTTAATGCGGCCCCGTTTCACTCAGACTGTACCTGCTGCGGCCCCCGGCTAATTTGAGTTGAGAACCCTGGTCTAAATCCTATGTACACCCCGAAAAAATTACATTCGACCACCGACTACAGCAAGTATCCCCTGCCAGCAGTGCCAGAGACTATTCCGAGCACGGATCGGACTAGCAAGCCACCTATGTATTCACTTGACCCACCTCACCCTTAACCGGATGACTAAATCGTCCTTCTAGATCTTGACGGACGAACAACAATATATTACAATATATATATATAAATAAATGAATGGCTGTATGTATGTATGTATGTCCCGTATGCGCTCCTAAACCATTCAGTTGTTATGAGCACGCCCGCAAAGGTTTAATACTTATTACAATCATTTTACATTTTCCTTTTGGGGCCTGGGGCCCTAAATTCGTTTTTTTTTCTCAATGTTTGTTATATAAATATAGTTTCAAATAGAGCATAATTATTAGGTTTATAAATTAGTACAACCATTATACAATATTCTGTTTGCGGCCAGGGGCCATCAATTCGTTTTTTTTTCTTACATGAGCTATATAAATATAATTTCTGTATGCCTTCCTATACCATTCATCTGATTGCGATAAAACTTTGGTGAGTTGTTTTGCGCACGTCCACAAGATTTATAAATTAATGCACTCATTTACAATATTCCTTTTGAGGGCAGGGGGCCCGAAATTAGTTTTTTTGTGTGGTAATATGAGCTATATAAATATTATTTCAAATAGAGCTGTTGCATGGGTGGATATAATTTCATCAAATACATATAGCGACATTTTGGTTTGTGTGTAACATAATAAGTAGGTTTCTGAATTGGGAGAACCATTTTACAATATTCCGTTTGGGGCTAGGGGGCCTTAAATTGTATTTTTTAAAAGATATGAGCTATATAAATCTAATTTCAAACAGAGCTATTACAGGGGTGGATCAATCGCAATTTGTATGTGGACCAAATTTTGAAAAGCCATGCTTCTCCCATGGATAGCTGTACGTGGAACCCATGCTTCTCCCGTGGATAGATGTACGTGGATCCCATGCTTCTCCCATGGATAGCTGTACGTGGATTGCTCACGCGTCGAAAACACTTCTAATTTATTCGTGTACGCACCAGATGGAAAAACAAAAAAATATTGTCTATAAAAAATTACTTCAAAAAACAAAAAAAACAAAAGAAAAACGTATGTAAAACACAAACTCTTTCTTGAGTGGCATTGCAACGCATGTCGGGTGCTCGCGAGTCCTGCATACAATATAATATCGAGCAATGGGGTAGGATTAAAAATTTGACAAAACATGCAAACAAATAACGCACTTTAGAAGAATGCCAAATTGTGCCCCCCCCCCCCTACCTTTTACCAGGCTCGTTACCAGTCATTTTTTCCCACGCCATATAAAATTCTAATGACCCACACCCTTTTACACCGCAGCTTCACGTCCCCAATTATTTTAGAGCAACGAAAGAAAATATTACGCACCAAGCAGCGCACTTGCGATATATTAGAAAACAAAAGAGAAGATAAAAGAATCTCATTTAGCGCAGTTATTGGGATTTTTATTTCTTGAAATCAGTGACGTCATTATTCTTTCATCTTCCCTTTGAAAAATAGGCAAAAAACGATTTTTGGAAAAAGTGTGTGGGGGGGGGGAGGGGTTGAAAATTTGATAGAATATGTTTGTCATCGGCATCGAGTCTATGTGCCAAGTTTTAGCTCGATAGGTTGACGGGAAAATAGTCAATTAGTTGCCCAAATATTTTGCTAGCCAGCCAAGAACAAAAGCGAAGGTTATATAAAAGGATTTAAAAAGAAAGACAAGGCATGGTTCTTAATCTTTTTCTTTTTTACACTTTAAACGGGGAGATATAGCTGTCATCGCGGGGAGACAAAGCTGGCAGATGGACGCAAGGTTTGAGGTCTGCTGGAGGTTCATGTTGGGGATTTTTAGTTTGTCCTTTACACAGTAAATCCACCCACAGCGTTGTCCTCTGTTCCAGAAACCGGAATGCCTGCTGTTGTTAGCTTGCATTGTCGGTTGGTCGACAAGCATTCTATCCAGGTGGCCAGGAAAATTCATTTGTTCTTGGGCAATACTTTGACTGATTGGGATCGTACTAGCCATTTCTCACACTTCCTTATTCCGAATGTGATTCCTTTTCATTTTACCAGATGATCTCCTTACAAATCTCATCTCAAAGGTGAATAAATATTTTATCTCTCGATACTTTATTCCAGAGCCCAGGTTTGATACTTAGAATTCAAGGCGCGAATAAAGATAGCGTTGTTATAGCATTGCTTCGGTCACCATCTTTCATTCTTGGGTGTCTTAGTGGCAGAGTGATTTGGCAGCTGAATGCATTTGCCCGTTGTACTCTTGTCTCTACCTCTCTGTTCTTTGTTCCGTCCTCGTTGAAAATGTTTCTCCAGACACTGAAACGCTTGGTTAAACGGAGCAGTTAAACCACGGTCAGCTACGTCCTCTTTTTTCCTTATTTTCATTCCATTCAGTTTGCAGGTGCTGTTCAGCATATCATCAGGACTCTGCAAATGGTTCCTTATGATCGTTCGGGATAATAATAATAATAATAATAATAATAATAATAAAGTTCATTTCAAAAACACGCTTCATCCCCAAAGGCTCGAAGCGCGGTACAAAGTCAACAAAAAACATATCTATAATTAACCACATTTAAAACAAACGCAACACTACAAAAACTAATTACAAGCATAAAATCTCAAAGTCTTTCTAACCATCTGCTTTTGAAATTCACTGGGTGTCTCGGGATCTAGTCTGGCAACATTTGTAAAGTTTTCCGTGTAAAGAATTTATTATAAGTTAGAAGAGGCTATAAATCTTTGAAAGACCAAAAGCCTATTTATATCAGATCGTCTTTGAACGGAAGTCGTGGACAATTTTAGCAACATTTTCAAACATAGATGATCAACCACTTACCATGAGCACAGGAAGTAGCAAGACAATTTTTCCTGCAGTTCCATCAGTTCCCAAGATTGCTAAGAAAAGGTAACTTCACAAAAATGACATTGTTACTGGGGGAGTGGGTCAAGTTAATAGGGTTATTTTCTTAGTATTAAAGATCTGTAGAGTAAAGATCTGTATAGGTCAAATGAACCAGTCCTGATAAAACTTATTTATATTTTGCTATTTTGATATTCCGCAACCATTCCGTATAGACCTTTGGGCCAGTTCTAATGACCCCTTGGCATTGCAGGAACAAAAGAGAGCCCGTCAGATTAATGACTCCTGTTGTCAGTGATAAGGAGCTCGCAGTAGAAAGTCCCGTTGACAATGAGCCAGCGATCCCCGAACCTATCTTCAAAACCAGAAGAATTTCAGTACTCAAGAAAAGGATCGTTCATCTGAATCCGATCCAGAGCTTAAAACCGATCCCGGAGGAGACGAGAGCAAAGCCCAAAGAGGTCAAGTTTTTGTTGTCTGAGCCGGTCGTAGTCCCGCGTGAGAGTCGTAACAGCGAGAGTTGGTTGGCAACGACGCAAACAAGTTAGTAGTAAATTCAGTGTTTTTTCCTGGCACGGTTCATTATGATTTCATTAGATCAGTATACGTTAAAAAAAACTACATTGACATAAATTTATCGACCTCGTTACTTATTTATTTACCAAGTTAACAATATGCTCCCACGTGTTGAACCATCAGTTAAGGATGTTCACACTTTATCCAGCCTTACATGCACCGACATCCATCCATCTAAACAAAAAGCCATCACGCTTCCTGCACCCATCATCCTTTGATTCTTTTGATCCACAAGTAAGCCATTCACCCTCAAATTAATACCACTGGACGAAGCACGCAGGAAATAGCCGAGACAATCACTGCACACAATCTATTTCCACAGCTGCTGTTCGAGACAAACTGTTGGTGCAGTCCGATCCGTTGACCTTGTGCAGTGTCGCCGATCACAGGCCTTCAGCTGTTCCGTTCATAGAGAGGCTAGAGGCAGATCACACGCCTTTATTCCTGCATGAACTTGAAGCAAAATTCAAAAGAGAGTTACATTCCTTGGACAACTTTGAAAAGGTATTTACCCCCACCCCTTAAATAACCCCCCAACCACCCCCCCCCCCAGCATTTTTCAATAGTAAGCATTGATTCGTTCCTTGCATCGGAATGTGACCAAGGCTTTATTTGCTGGTGAATGTCCAGGTGGCTTGTGAGCCTAAAGAGAGTTACATTCCTTGGACAACTTTGAAAAGGTATTTACCCCCACCCCTTAAAGTACCCCCCAACCACCCCCCCCCCCAGCATTTTTCAATCGTAAGCATTGATTCGTTCCTTGCATCGGAATGTGACCAAGGCTTTATTTGCTGGTGAATGTCCAGGTGGCTTGTGAGCCATGTTTTGGACTGGGAAATTCTCCTGCATGTAAAGATCGCTTGCGTTTTGTCAATCCTTGCGGGTCTTGGAGGTGATTCTGCGTTTTCTAAAAATTGTAAGCGGTCTCGTTTACTCTTTGAAAAATTTGCTTGGAAGTAGACTAAATCTCTCCTACCAACGACACAGCCGTGTTGTAGGTGCTACCACGGTAGTTACACTAAAGGACTAGCTTCTTTCACAGTGAAATTTCAACTCCTGGGACTCTTATTCTAAAGTGTTTTTTTGTTATTTTTTAAATATCTGAACGATGTGTTTTTAATTTAAGCACATTCAGTTTTTTGTTGGTCTATATATTATGCGTACATTATTGTTTATTAGTCTAATACAGGGCCGTCCTTACAGCAATGGGGGCCCTGGGCACAGTAATGTATCGAGGCCCAAATAGCAGTGGGCGGCAATATTGTCTTTAGAAAGGCCGTTAATAGTAATAACAATAAATTCCCACAAACTTCACATAGACGGAGGCGGCAACATCGTCTTGCTGGTGCGTCCCGGGTACCGGTTTACCTGGTAACGGATGTTTATTGCGTACTGTTCAAATAAGGTTATGACAAGAATTATGGCCTACGTGGGGCCTATGGCCTAGGTGGGGCCTATGGCCCAGGTGGGACCTATGGCCCAGGTGGGACCTATGGCCTAAGTGGAGCCTATTGCCTAGGTGGGGCCTATGGCCTAGGTGGGGCCTATGGCCTAGGTGGGGCCTCTGCGTTTTGATCAGTTTCCTTCAGGTAATTATTTCCAAGGGGGAGTGGTGGTAGTATTTGAGGCGTGAGGGGGAAGGGCATCTATCAGCACCAAAATTAGGAATTTTGATGCCCAGGGCCAGCTCTGTCTTCGTCGCCATAGCCATACATAACCATAAATTTATTCTGGTAGTGGAGCCCCCCCCCCCCCCTGATGGTATGTTTTTAGCCCCAGATTACTTTCGTCCTTATATTGCGTGAGGGGGAAGGGCATTTATCAGCACCAAAATTAGGAATTTTAAGGCCCAGGGCCAGCCCTGTCTTCGTCGCCATAGCCATACATAACCATAAATTTATTCTGGTAGTGGAGCCCCCCCCCCCCTGATGGTATGTTTTTAGCCCCAGATTACTTTCGTCCTTATATTCTTTATAATCCAACTACGTATACCAAACTACAGGATAATCAAAAATTTATTCGTTCAAAAATGATCGTCGTATTAAATTGCATCCAGCGCTTTTTAGATTAAAATGTGTCGGTGCTATCACTTCAATCGGGGAGAGAGAGGAGATCGAGGGGGCCAAACGAAGCTGGGGTTAAGGTTTGGAGATAGGTCTCAGTAAGCACCTCATAGAAGATTTTTTTTATGGGAAGCATTATGGTGCATACACGAATTTAGTTTTGCATTCATCTACACTTAACAGCTAGCAACAGAAAAGATGTCAGTTGAAATTTAGCTTCCCTACTTATGTGTTGTGTCCGTAATTTTCATTGAAACTTTTTATTTTTTAAATCAATTATTTAAAAAATGAAAAAAAAAAACTGACAGAAAACACTGACAGAAACAACTGACAGAAAACACTGACTGAAAACACTGACTGAAAACACTGACAGAAAACACTGACAGAAAACACTGACAGAAAACACTGACAGAAAACACTGACAGAAAACACTGACAGAAAACACTGACAGAAAACACTGACAGAAAAAACTGACAGAAAACACTGACAGAAAACACTGACAGAAAAAAACACTGACAGAAAACACTGACAGAAAACAATGTTTGGTAGAAAACGTCAAAAGATTTTCTATGGTGATTTAAAAAGTTCATTTTAAAAATAAATTGTCTCTTACTGGCATAAAAAAAGAAGTTATTCCCCTTTATGAACTATCCAACTTGTGATTGGCATTTACAATATTAATTTTGGAATGTGTCGATAATATCGTGGGTCAAAATTGGTAAACGTGCTGTCAAATTTTTAAATCAAATTAAGTTGTCAAAATATATCAACATTAATTAACAATATCTAGAGCATGAAGCCTCTAAAAGGGGGAGTCTGCTATAAGCGTGAGGCCCCCTGGGAGTGTGAGGCCCTGAGCCAGTGTCCAGTGGGCTATCCCTTAAGACGGCAACTGGTCTAATATCTCGTATTGCTCGACCTTAACACAGTGATAGTTTGATTTAACCATCGTTTCCTTTTTTTTCTGTTAACATATATTAATGTACATAATATAGGAATCGACCCCCCTCCCTCCCTCCCCCACACATAAGGTTAGAAACGCGTTTCCAAAACGCCACATCTTCTCCGCACAGATTTGGGACTGAGACAGTTCACTGAAAGTACTTTGCCCAAAAGTTCCTCCATTTTTATCCGCCACTGTTTATACTATATGTAACAACCCAAGAAACGCTTTTTAAAAAATAATGATTTGTATGGTTCTTTATGATCATTTAATTAGCTTTACGTCAAAGCTCACATGGCCAACAACACACGCATTCAAGCAATAGAGATTAAACGGTTTACATTTGCAGGTGAAGAGAATGCAGCTACGAATGGAGACCTACATCATGGGGAAGACGGGCAAGAAGAGGCAGAGTCTCCTTCTGCGCAAAAAACAGCTGCTGCCAAAGATCGGCCCGTCAGGGGAGGAATGCAACATACTGGCACTGCGGAGAACCGTGACGCCACCAAAAGTAACTGACGCCGAGTTTTTTGCGCACCCTAAGGTAAACGCCGAGCGCAAAAATGGAATATGCCGCGTGGTGAGTCGCCAGGAGAGAGGGTACAAGTCAACAACAGAATGGGTCGGATGTCCGGTCGCAACGGATCCAATGCGGGCGATTCTTAAAAGCATGGCGGATGAAAGGGATGATACATGGGATAGTCCTGACAAAATCAAAAAAGGGGTACACTTTAAAGACCTTTTCCTCCCAGAGATCACGTCCCTCTCCGTGGTCGGTTCAAATATAAGGAAGCTACCAAGATATCACTTAAAATCTCTGCCCATGAAGAAGAAATATCCGAAGGAAACTATTTATCCCGTGAGGTACAGGTTGGAGCGGGACAGGCAGAGCTTCTCAGTCGTATCGATGGAGTCCTACAACGTCTCAGACACGGATCTCAATGTTGACAACAGCCGCATTCCGGGCATTTATTTCAAGGACACCTGGTTGCTGTGGAAAACCAGCAAAGAGCCTTCCAAGGAAAATCACGTGATAGACGTCGGCTGCGTCGCGGAGCTGGGGTCCCACGGCGTCAGCTCGGTGATCATGACCAACACGGGTCCGACGGTCATCTACTTCCACTGGGTCAGGCTGGACAGCACCGACATGTGCTGCAGCCCCGAGCTCAGCGAGAAGAGGTTCGTGTTCGACGCCTGCGGGGGCGTCCTCCTCCCCAACGAGACGTACCGCGTACCGTTCCTCTACCAGGCCATCACGATGGGTTTTTACTCGGAAGATTGGCGACTCCTCACGCGACCGGTTCTAGAGAACGGGGCGAGCATCGTGCTGAGGATCACGGGGTTTACTAAGCCTTTTGATCACAACGGGAGACGCAGGCTGGATATCGATGAGGTGATCCAAAGGCGCATGACCGAACATTTCATTCGACAGATTTTAAACGAGATCGTTCATGTCTTACCTGTTCAGGATGACAGTCTGAGAGAGGAAAAATTTCAGTCCGACATCAAAGGGAAGGATTTATTTGAATTTCTCAATCCCGGGTTTAAGTATAACACGGCCTCGGCTTACCGCATCGGGAAACTTTTAGCGATCATGGAGGAAAAAATACCTGTCGGTGTTATGCTATCCTTGGATGAGATTTTACTGCAAGATAAGTCTTTCGTCAAGGAAGCGGAGGAGGATGAAGACTCAAATGACGCGCCGTCGGGTAGTAATCTCAGCACCACTTCCAGTGACAAGCTATCATTGACCGATGTAAAGGAAAGCGTTCTGATCAAGGTGCACAAGCTGCTGGGGAAAACTCGTATCGAAGAGGCGCTGGCTGCTCTATTGGTGGATCTCACAAGTCCAGATCTTCCGAGCTTAAAACTGAGGCCCGAAGGAGATGAAGAGGACAGCAAAGCGGACACCAAAGAGGAGACAAAAGAGGATAAAAAGGAGGACTTGAAGAAGAGGAGCGCCAGCAGATTCAAGAGTGTAGGCAGCATAACTAAAGTCAGCCCCGCGTTGGAGAAAGCATCGGAGAGGCCGAGTTTGATCCTGCCTAAAGCGTCCCTCAACAGAGAGTCGGTGTCCGACACGGCTCTTTTGGAGCAGTACAGAGAAAAAAACAGTCTCAGCCTGCTGCCAACCTCACGGCGGCCGACGGACGATGGAAGGCGAGCGTCCCCCCAGATGCTGAGGATCACGGAGATCTCGGAGACGCTCGTGGCGTGGTCGGCCAAGCGCCTCGTCATCCCCAAGGCCCCGGTCAACCTGACTAAAACTGACGTCCTCGTGGATGATATCAGAGACGTTTGTCTAGAAAACCTAAAGGACTTTGACGAGCAGACAGTGTATTTCAACGTGTTTGCCAACGAGGTGTCGAAACTTTTCTTCAGGTAGGAGTATAACCAGTTAAGTAGCGGCACTTAAAAGATTTTTGGATCGTTATGCAGTAAGTGTGATATTATTTTTAAGTCTTACATTATTATGAAATTTAAATGGAATACGCCGCGCGGCCGCCTGCTGGACTTTGAGGTGGAAAGGTTTACATTGAAATTTGCAACAGTAAAAAAAAAAAAATGACACCGGACAGCAAAACTCAACAGATATCGTTAGTGATATCAAACAGCAGATATAATTAGATTGTCCAATGTGCCCCAATAGATTGTCCAATGTTCCCCTAATAGATTGTCCAATGTTCCCCCAATAGATTGTCCAATGTTCCCCTAATAGATTGTCCAATGTTCCCCCAATAGATTGTCCAATGTTCCCAAATAGATTGTCCAATGTTCGCCCAATAGATTGTCCAATGTTCCCTCAATAGATTGTCCAATGTTCCCCCAATAGATTGTCCAATGTTCCCCCCGATGTATTGTTCCAGACCACAAGAACCCGTTCAACACGATATGAGGCAAGAGGTGAGCAGGATGTTATTTTGTCAGCTGCTAGATGAATTCTACGATTTCGAACAGTTTGTGAAGGTAAAGTTTACAATGAGATTCTTGTTTTGCACGTCTGTCGTACGCCTGTCGAATGCCTGTCGAATGCCTGTCGTATGCCTGTCGTATGTCTGTTGTATGTCTGTCGTATGTCAGCCAAATTAATGTGACCACTGCAGGGACCAACCTATTCTTTTCCCGCCTGTATCTATAGTGACACGTAATCTGATTAGAACAGTGGTAGCTGTTGTCTGTAGAAACAGATCCAGCGATGATGTTACTGGTGATACACGTTAGAAATCCTTATATTCATATGTATGTTGTTCGTCCTTCGAAGTCAAGATGACCAAGGCTATGTTCGACGGTGAGTAGACACCATTGAGTAAAAGCCTTTATTTGCGGTATATTTTGATTGAAACAAAAGGAGAATTGCGCATCTCATCAGCCCCACTCACTCGACCTTGCCCATTTCGATCCAGTGGCAAGAGTTTGTCTTGACGACCGGAAATATGCCAAGATGCAGAGGAAGACCAGCCGGGGTAATTGCGCTCTCATTGTGCTCATTCCGGACTCCTCGGCGTCGCGTTATCTCATCTCCTCAGGGTAATGTACGAGGTCCAGCATTCACATCTGTGGTGGACACATAGCACTGAGTAACTATCCAAGGGGCCACCAGGGCGTTGTACCACTGTCCGAAGTGCCACAAGAGGACCGTGTCAACATGTTGCGGCATGAGCGTCGTCTCACCTGACTAGGTTGCCACCAGAATAGTGTGCCAAATTATCAAGTTACCCCCAGAGCGTCATCTCACCTGACTAGGTTGCCACCAGAATAGTGTGCTAAATTATCAAGTTACCCCCAGAGCATCGTGTCACCTGACTAGGTTGCCACCAGAATAGTGTGCCAAATTATCAAGTTACCCCCAGAGCATCGTGTCATCTGACTAGGTTGCCACTAGAATAGTGTGCCAAATTATCAAGTTACCCCCAGAGCATCGTGTCACCTGACTAGGTTCCCACCAGAATAGTGTGCTAAATTATCAAGTTACCCCCAGAGCATCGTGTCACCTGACTAGGTTGCCACCAGAATAGTGTGCCAAATTATCAAGTTACCCCCAGAGCATCGTGTCACCTGACTAGGTTGCCGACAGAATAGTGTGCCAAATTATCAAGTTACCCCCAGAGCATCGTGTCACCTGACTAGGTTGCCACCAGGAGCTCTTTGATTAGTCATGCTTCTCTTATCATTTCACCGTCAAAAACGATGGCGGCGGCAACGCGCGAATTTCCTATCCCCTAAAACAGCGGTTCTCAACCTGTGGGTCGTGACTCCTTTGGGGGGGGGGGTCACACGACCCTTTCCCCGGGGTTTCCTAAGACCATCGGAAAAAACATTTATTCTACCGTAATGAAGTAGCAAACAAAATAAAATTTTATTTGGGGGAGGAACTGTAATAAAAGTTCGCAAGACTGGGAAGGTTGAGAACCACTGCCTGAAAGCTACTTGACAAAACATGTATTCAAGATAAGCACTTCACAATAATTCCAATGAACTCTACCCCCACAACTCCACACACAAAAAAAAACAAAAAAAAAAACAACAACAAACAAATAAACACTTTTCCCCCCAGATTCGTCACCGAACTTTTTAAAATTCCTCTGAACTATTTAGTATTCCAATGTCCTTTCCCCCCTTTAACCCGCTGATTTATATCACACAATTTAAATTGAAACCATTTCTGTTAAACATAAGAAAATATTACGCGCCGAACGCAACTGCGTATTTTTTAAGAATGCCATTTAGCGCAGTTATCGGGAATTTTAATTTTCGAGCTATTCAACCCACCATTACACTATACATTCTTTCACGCATAGAGAATTATATTGATATTGGTTGGAGTAAGATTAAGCAGAGAGGTAATCATATTCTAATGGTTGCTTCCCATGTTGGCATTGTGCAAATTTGCCCTAATGGCTAAAAACGGATAACTATTACATTCGGTACCTTGATACTGATGCATTTCATCTATATTATGTTTTATCTCCACTGGAAAATAACCCTGGCTCGTCATCATTTCATCAAAATACATAATTCTCTATGTAACAATGTCCCTAACGCTGCCAGATGGCGCTGTACATAATTATCTATGTAACAATGTCCCTAACGCTGCCAGATGGCGCTGATTTCATTAAATTCAATTCCCGATAACTCCGCTAACTGCGATTCTTAAAAATACCGCAAGTTCGTTTGGTGCGCACCATTTTCTTTTGTTTAACGGAAGTCGTGGAATAAACTTGCGATGTCAAAAGGAGGGGGGTGGGGGTTTTAACATTAAGAGATTAAATATTAATATAGTTCAGGCGAACCTGGGGGACCCGGGGGACCAGAGGGGGGGGGGCACTTATTAATAATCTTATAAAGTGCGTTACTTGAATGCATTTTTTCTTTTTGGCCACGTAACTTCGTAGATGAGAAGTTCACGCATTGCGACCCAGGGCTTTAACTTGCTGCTACATTATAATTGCGCAGCTAAAGCTGAAGCCTTCTTAGTTTTATTTGAAAAAAAAAATTTAGAGTAACAAAAATGCTCTATTTTAGTCACGTGATACACGTCCTACCACTATGTCTGTCGCTAAAGGTAAACGTTTACACCTCGTCTTAGGGGAAGAGTTTCTTCGGGGGTAAGATCGAAGAGGAGGCTCTCTCATCAACTCACCTCTCGTTGGCAAACTCTCAGGATTCAGTGCTGGACAACTACTTCCCGTTTTCCCCAGGCGGAGAGGAGGAGGAGGTGACGTCATGGAGGCTGACAGAAGGGAGAAGCGAATGGTAGGCTGGCTGATGCAGTATACACTTTGTTGTACTATTCGGTGTATAGTTTTGGAAAGGAATCAGCATTATAAAGTAGCTACTGCAGTATTGCTGTAGTGCCTGACCACCTGCAAAGACTGTAGTATTGCTGTAGTGTCTGACGACCTGTAACGACTGCAGTATTACTGTGGTGTCTGACTACCTGTAACGACTGCAGCATTGCTGTAGTGTCTGACGACCTGTAACGACTGCAGTATTGCTGTATTGTCTGACTACCTGTAGAGACTGCAGTATTGCTGTAGTGTCTGACTACCTGTAACGACTGCAGTATTGCTGTAGTGTCTGACTATCTGTCAAAATGCAATTAACTGTTCTGCTTAATTATTTACCATTTTTATAGGATCAAACTAATTTTTTTTGGTCAATATTTATTTACAATTTATTCCCGCAAAATTCAAAACTTATCTAAATATTTATCATGACCCCCCCCCCTCCCCACCCCCCAAACCCACGAAATGACTTACAGGACGGAGAATGTCGACAAATTTTCATTGAGGAAAACCAAAGTGGTTTTACCATCAGAGAGGTAGGTAATATATGCACATAATATATGCACACACTATTTAATTTAATGCTGGATGCCATCGTGGTTGTTGTCGCGCACCAAAAGAAGTAGTGGAACAAGACACGTTTGATCGGCTTGAAAATGGAAAGACAGGACAATTCCATTTCAGTCCTAAACATATCTTGAACCACTATTTCCTTCCATTTCAGTCCTAAACATATCTTGAACCACTATTTCCTTCCATTTCAGTCCTAAACATATCTTGAACCACTATTTCCTTCCATTTCAGTCCTAAATATATCTTGAACCACTATTTCCTTCCATTTCAGTCCTAAACATATCTTGAACCACTATTTCCTTCCATTTCAGTCCTAAACATATCTTGAACCACTATTTCCTTCCATTTCAGTCCTAAACATATCTTGAACCACTATTTCCTTCCATTTTCCATTTCAGTCCTAAACATATCTTGAACCACTATTTCCTTCCATTTCAGTCCTAAACATATCTTGAACCACTATTTCCTTCCATTTCAGTCCTAAACATATCTTGAACCACTATTTCCTTCCATTTAAGTCCTAAACATATCTTGAACCACTATTTCCTTCCATTTCAGTCCTAAATATATCTTGAACCACTATTTCCTTCCATTTCAGTCCTAAACATATCTTGAACCACTATTTCCTTCCATTTCAGTCCTAAACATATCTTGAACCACTATTTCCTTCCATTGAAGTCCTAAACATATCTTGAACCACTATTTCCTTCCATTTCAGTCCTAAACATATCTTGAACAACTATTTCCTTCCATTTCAGTCCTAAACATATCTTGAACCACTATTTCCTTCCATTTCAGTCCTAAACATATCTTGAACCACTATTTCCTTCCATTTCAGTCCTAAACATATCTTGAACCACTATTTCCTTCACCCGGCTTGAGAAACAGTCCCTCATGTATTTTCCCTTTGTCTCATATTTCCGATGACAATTACCATAACCATATCTTAATGAATAAGATTCTCCATTTATTCAAGAACTCTTCTGATACATCTTTTTCCCCACCCTTAAATTTAAAAGGCGCACTAAAAATAATAAACTGGGTTGAGTTACGTAATGAAATAGTAGAACAAGGCAGTGGCTCCGCCCCTGGAACAAGGTCTGTTGAAGCGTGACTCAACAGACATGACAATACCATGAGAACGTTTCGGTTAGAATGCAGTCCTTCAATTATGATATTTTGATGTAAAAAACACGCGTTATCTTTTATAAGGTATCCGGAAACTAGAAAGGAACCAATTTGTTTCCAATCAATTGGTAGAAAAGGAATATTTGTTTTGAACTGTAGTTAGTTCGAACGAAAATAAGTGAAAAAAAAAAAAAAAAAAAAAATGAAAAGTTTCGATTTTCCCGATTTTTCACTCACAAATTCGCCCCAAAAAACAGTTTTAAAAATTCTCAGTTGAACAAAGTTAATTTCGAACAGCATTCCCTTTTACAGATGGGCTTCGAACACAATGATTAAATTCCCGTTAACCGTTTTAAAGCTGCGTTGCTGAGTCTTCAACTTTTCTTGTGGTGTGTTCCCAGACTAAAGCATCAGTACCATGCACTGCTGGAGGCGCAGATGTTACATTTACTGACGGACTACTTGGACAAGCTGGGCATGTTGTTTTGTGGCTCCGCCCTGGAGCAGGATTCGAATAAACTGCCGGAGACCTTCATAAAGTATACAACACATTTTAAAACATGTGCAACACAGTGTACAACACATTGTAAAATACAGTGTAAAACACACTGTACAACACATTGATTAATATGTAAAAAACCTTTCAACATCGTCTACAAAACCAAACTGACTCATATAAGAACTGACCCACGTAAGAACTGACTAACTCAGAGTCAAACAAAGATAGTCAGACAACTATCATTAAAAATATAAAAAAAAGAGTCATTTGTTGTTCATTGGCTCCGTATACAGGCACGCATTGATTACAAGCTGTCTGTTCTCTGTAACAACTTTTTCTCTAGTAACTTGCCCTTCCTATCTCTCTTAACTGCTTACTTCTTTCCGTCTATTCAGACCTTGGACAGCTCCGCTCCTCCGCAGACACGCGTATTTTTTCTGTTCCCAAGACACGCACTAAAACATACGGTTAATGATCTTTCTCGTTCTGCGCCCCCAAAAAATGGAATTCTCTCCCATTACACATCCGCAATATACCGACCATCACAGCCTTCAAAACTTCACTCAAGACACATCTCTTCAAATTCTGCTTTTCCGACCCATTCTCACTCTCTCTGACCGATAAACAACGCTCAGTGCTGCTGGGTGCCGTCCATGGCTTGACAGGGGTCAATGGTACATGGGCGAGCGAGGTCAAAGCAGCTGTTTTTAAATGAATATTTCATGTAATTATTTTTTAAATGTCATGTTTGCTACTTTTTATGTGAAGCGCGAAAAGCCTAGCCCTATGCTGGGGTACCACGCTAAAAAATAAGACCATTTTAATAATAATAATCAACGAATTAGGGAGGGAAATGAGACTCTACCATAATGAGTACGTGGTTAAAATACTCAACTTTATTCATATAAATCAATAAATGTTTATATAAAACAAAAATGCTCAAACATAGTTTTTAACAATTTATTCAGCAGGGGAAAAAATTATTTTAATCGTTTCTTGACTCAGCAAATCAATAGATGTTGAGGATAACATTTATTTGAATCCATTGAAAAATTAGAAAAGAAAACAAAAACAAACAAAAAAAGCCCAGTATTTTTTTAACGTTATTCTTTTATTTGACTTTTGTGTGCGATGTCATACCATCATTGTACGAGGTACAGATTTTTGCTAAATAAATTTTTACTATTATACGTAAGAAATGTACGTAATAACATCGGGTTGAGTCGACATCATGAGCTGAAAACCGTTTTCTACTCCCTTAAGATCCTAAGGAGTAGCAGTGGATACTTTGGTCCAGATTGGTCAAAGAGCCTTGTTATGTTTTATAACCAACATACATACTTTCAAACATCCATGACATCTCTTCTTTTTATACACTAAACACTTTCTTTGCTTTCCAAAAAAAATATATCTCAAACTTATATCACACAATATTAAAATCTTTGTGAGAGTAGTGGATCTCCTTCCGAAAAATAGGATGTTATAGTGATATTGCCAGCACCGCTTATTAACAACTTCTTCCGTTTCAAAGCAGAATCTCTCAATTCGCATGCCATTTAGAGAGCACTTCATCAAGCACTCAGTGCTGCAATGCACTTTTTTTTTTTTTTTAAAAACATAATCACTTTACACGTGCGTCAGTAAAATAAGTAGTGGAAAAACAAACTTTAATCCATAGAAAACAATAGTAACATTTGATCGTTTTTAGAGAGTAAACCGCGCACTCGCGTAGCCTGACGATCAGTGTCATTTTCCGTTTGTTCCAGGGTGAAACAAATCGGAATGAACAAAC
Organism: Lymnaea stagnalis; assembly: GCA_964033795.1. NCBI lineage: Eukaryota > Metazoa > Mollusca > Gastropoda > Lymnaeidae > Lymnaea > Lymnaea stagnalis. The sequence goes on along the minus strand of CAXITT010000152.1, from coordinate 582,856 downwards.
GCATCGAGGACATGCTGGAGACCCCCACAGCTCCACAATGGATTAACATCGCCAAGAGGATGGCCAGGATAGCCAGCAAGAACGCGGACAGTGACTAGTTTTTGATGAGTGGCGATAGTAGGCAGCGATTGGTAAGTAGCCATGTTGGAGGTGGTGGGTACTGATGAGCCAGATAGGACGTTTTTTTAAAAAGAGGCGTTTCCTTTGAAACCTTGGGGGAGGGGGTGGTGGGGTCGACCACCAGCAAAGTTTTATGGTTGGGGAAAAGTTCAATCACCGTTTCGGAAGCTGGAGTCAGTTTGGGGGGTGGGAGGGGTGGGATGGGGGGTGGAGGGGTGGTGTGGGTGGAATGCAAACTGTTGAATGTTGAAATATGGCAATCTTGATGATAAACGAATGTAAAGTATGGATGAGTTATGACGTCATTGTTAGGTAATTGATGAAAGTTTACACATTCTTTAAATGTATGTTACTTTGAATTGGTACTTTGAAGTGTTACTTTGAATCGTTTCTTTGCATTGTTACTTTGAATTCTCACTTTGAATTGTAAAGATTTTCTAAATTTTCATTCCATACGTTCATTTACAATCTTAGGACTAAATTTGACACCTGATTATTTGAGATTCTCCATGCGGATCAATTGTATCACTGGCTTAACTGCTTTAAAGAGAGGGAAATCTTTAAAAGTCGGCTCTGTGTGTGAGGATTGTAGGAGGATGACTAGAGACGAGACCCTGTGAGACCAGCGACAAGTGCCAAGTGACAAGTCATTGACGTTTAAATCTGTTAGAACATTTATTTAGCTGATAATTGTAATGAATAAATTAAATAAATCTTAAAAAACTTATTTTTTACAACAAAAAAAAAAAAATCAGGTTTGTGATGGACAGAATGGTTGCAAGTGATGAGCGGTATCAAGCATTACCTGAGAAAGGAAATGGCGATAGTCTTAATGATGAAATCGATATGCACTGATGTTTATATATATATATTGAAGACACATTCGCTTAGAGGGTACTCGGGGAAGCTACTCACGCATCGAGATGGGTTGAGGAAATATTAAGGTGTACATTGAAATGAGCTCGGACGAGACAAGCAGTTTGTTGTACGGGTCAAAGTTCAAGTTTGTGATTACCGTGACTGTAGAGCGTTTTTGAAGTGGATGAACGTAATATGTAATATAATATGTAATGTAATATTTAACTTAATATGTAATGTAATATGTAATATAATATGTAATGTAATATAATATGTAATGTAATATGTAATGTAATATGTAATGTAATATGTAATGTAATATGCAATGTAATATGCAATATAATATGTAATGTAATATGCAATGTAATATGTAATGTAATATGTAATGTAATATGTATCGTAATATGTAATGTAATACTAACGTAATATGAAATTTAATATGCAATGTAATATGTTTTGTAATATGTGATGGAGTATGTAATGCCACGTGAGCGAGATGACATGTGTGTGTTTTTTTTCTGCCCAGGCAAAAAAAGAAATCGTCGATATAATCCTAGAACGAGGATGGCACGAAGTGCTACAATTCAAAGAAAGCAATCGCCGAAAGAAGAAGAAGAAGAAATAAAAAGAATATTTTTGTAATTATATCAAGCTAGACAGACATGTTGTATTGACAGATGGATGGGTGTGTAGATAGCCAACGGCGCAACGTGTAGTAATTACACTTTAAATTCATGTATTTATGTATTTGCTCCATGTAATAGGCCTGCTCAGACTTTGTGAACATTCTATCTTAGTACCCTTTAGAGGGAAGATGAAAGCTAAAATCAGATTGTTCTCCCCTTTGATTATCTAAAGAGTGTCGAGACGTCCCCACTACATACTTGCTATTTCTCCAGTAAATCTTTTGGGTCATTGAAATGCTCCATCAATTAACTTCTGTTTAACACTTCACAACATAAATTCAAGTCTGTTCAAAACAGAAAAGTTTGGTTACAGTCATTTTGAACGAAGAATTTTAAAATTCTTTGTTAAAAAAATTATAATTTTACAATCGTCAAAAAAGTTTTTTTTTCTACAGTCCTTTCTGAAGAATACGTGATTTTATGGCCACGTCACGATTCGGCAGCGTAAGAAACAAATGAAATTTGTTACACATGATTTTTTTTTTCCTTGTTGGTGTTCGATATTTAAGAGCCAGTGAGTCATGCTATATCTGTGCATTATCTAAAGCCCGCATGCCAGACTTGTGACAAAGATTTTCAAATGAAGCGTTCACTAATGTGCACGTGGCTTTGGTTTCACATACCACATATAATGATCGTCCAATAAAATGGCAGGGGGTGGGGTAGCGCTGTCAGTAAACGACTGGCTACTTTAGTAGTAAGAATTTGTGTGCTGGGGCAAAATATTTAGAAATGGCCCCGGGGGTATGGGGCGAAGAGCTTAGAGTTAGGCTCCTTTATATAGCCGAGTCTGCCCGGGGAGTCGTAGGACTTGGGTTTAATGTCCACCAAACGTCTAACCTCCCCTTTGTCTCCACAAAAAATTTAACGCTTTCCCTATCAACCAGATCAGCTAAATTGGTCGGTAAATCTATAAAAGCGAGACTCTATTTTCATAGCCATCATCCTTATTTTGTGGAGCTTTGGAGTTCTGTTTTCTCCCAGGTAAGGGTCTTTAAAACGAGTGAAGTCTGTTATTTCTGAACTATTTTTTTTTTACATACTGTATCACCCAATGTACCAAAATGTAACAAGACGGAAGTCGTTGATGAGTTTAAAATGTGTACATAAACATTTAATTTAATTTTAAAAAAACCCAGTAAAATGTAAAATGAATGTTATGTGTTATGTGCTTATCTTTCACCTTTCATTATATTTTTTTTTTGCAATAAACTGTTTTAAATCATAAACGAATTTTTTTTCAATGTTTGAGATTCTTCCTTGAATATTAAAACAACAACAACAAAAACAAAGATTTTTGAGTTATTTTGGGGCCATAGTTGCTGCTAAAATTATGTGTAAAGTTTTCAAATGAAATTGTGTATGTCACAAAAGAAGAGACAGACCAAGACACAAATACAGTCAAAGGGGCAAAACAGAATAATCTTCAATAAATGAGTTAAGAGATCTCTTAGAGTCTGAGAAACATTGAAATAGAAACTCATTTAGTTAAAGATATTATGACATAATCATGTAATGAAGTGACGTATTTTTCCCCATCTCAGCTTCCGACGAGATTATGGGGGTGCATCACGTGTTTTTACTGGCCGCGGCCATCTTGGGACCAGCCCATGCCCAAACGCACGCCAACCCTCAGCCCTACCCAGACGTGCTCGGCGTGCAGCCTTACAACAACTACGCCAACAAGCCTGGATATAACCCTAGCGCCGCACCCAATACATACAACACTTATGGCGGGCAACAACAACCAGGCAACAACCAATACAACATCCCACAACCTAATTACAACCCACAACAAGACTACAACAATCCATACAATGGCCAGCAGACCGGCGCAGTCCCGTACACTGTCCCTTACACTGGCCAACAGCCCCCCTACGGTCCGCAAGACTATCTAGAGCAACCTCAGAACACATATCAGCAGCCTTACCCCGACCCAAACCAGTACCCATCTTACCAGTACCCATCCAACCAGTACCCTGCCATCCAGTACCCAGCCAACCAGTACCCATCCGACCAGTACCCAACCGACCAGTACACATCCAACCAGTACCCTGCCATCCAGTACCCAGCCAACCAGTACCCAACCGACCAGTTCCCATCCAATCAGTACCCATCCAATCAGTACCCTGCCATCCAGTACCCAGCCAACCAGTACCCAACCAACCAGTACCCAGCCAACCAGTACCCATCCAACCAGTACCCATCCAACCAGTACCCAGTCAACCAGTATCAGACAGGGCCTTATGCAAGCCAACCAGGGCCAGCCCCCACCAATACCTACCAGCCGTCAGGCAAAGGTTTAGATGTCTACCCAGACATTCCTACCGGAGGTTACGTCTTTTACGACGACGGTTACTATGTTGAGCGGGTCACAGCCGCCCCACCTGCTACGACTACCACACCTGCTACAACTACCACACCTGCTCCATCCACTACCCCATTAACCACCCCCGCCCCATACATTCCCCCATCAGTCACCCCTGCCCGCCAGTACCTCCCCAGGCCCAGCAACTACGACTCTGATGCAGCAACTAACCACAATCAGCCGTTGCCGTCGGCAAGCCTCGCTCCTTCCTCCCCACCTGCTCCTTCCTCCCCACCTGCTCCTTCCTCCCCACCCGCTCCTTCCTACCCACCCGCTCCTTCCTACCCACCTGCTCCTTCCTACCCATCCGCTCCTTCCTACCCACCTGCTCCTTCCTCCCCACCTGCTCCAGGCTATGCCAGACCTTCACAGCGCTATCGGGATCAATACAGAAAACCTTTCCTACCTTTGTACAATGACAGCAAGTACCCTGCTGTCCCTACTAACTACATACCTGTTGATCCCAACCCATCATTCACCAATTACGAACCTCGTTACCCATACAATAAGGGCTCAAACTATGATTACCCCCCTGCACCGGGTAAGTGCTGAATTATCGTTAGTCGATTACAAAATAAGATAAGATGTGCCACAAAAGCTCACTTATCAAATAAATAGTTTTGCCTTTTCTTAACGTTTCCTTTAGAGCAGTGGTTCTCAACCTTCCCATGTCTTTTTCCTGTTTGGTTTTTCCAATCATGTTAAAATCACTTCCTTTCTACTTCTCCTTACTTTGTACTTGTCTGGTTCTAGCGCCCTCTATAATTTTTGTTCTGTTTTAGGTAGGATATGTATATTGATATTATGTAAATTTAATTTATACTTATTTAAATGTGTTTTGTTTGTTTGTACTGATGAAGGCATGTGCCGAAACGTTTAATTGTGTATAATGTATAATTATTAACCAGGACAATCACAATTTGTTATGACAAAAGATACTAAAGTTTTGATATGTTTAAAAAATGGACCTACAAATTAGCATTATGTGGCGCAAATATAAAAAACCTAACCAATTTTCTCATTCTCACCACTTCTTTGTTAACTCTAAATACTCTCCACCAGTTCCACCCGTTGAATGTGACCTGAAGCCTTCCAGCACTCGTGGAAAGTTTTTCAGCGACAACGTGGAGATGGATTGTCCAGCAAAGCTCATCTTCGACCCCGTGAAATGCTATTGTGACTATGATCCGTAAGTAACTCACTATTAAGTAACTTTGCCATTGTATGCTTGTACTTAGTTTGTGTCGTGTTGCGTTTGTTTTAAATGTGGTAAACTATAGATTTGTTTTTTGTTGACTTTGTACCGCGCTTCGAGCCTTTGGGGATGAAGCGTGTTTTTGAAATGAACTTTATTATTATTATTATTATTATTATTATTATTATTATTATTATTACGGACGCCTGTTAAAGTGGAAATGCTGCATACTTTTTTTCCTCCTTTAAAACATACCTGCAGCCTCGTTTTGACCCTCAAGCACGTCCAATACACGGGTTGACTTCTCTCGCGCATCCTTGCAGTATTCTCATCTAGAAATGCGCTTATTTAATAAATGACAAAACGCTGGATTACTTGCTAGGATTGAATTTTATTTATAAAACATAGTCTGGATGAAGTATCACTGCTTGGTTGTTGATAGTAAAACTGGTCCAGCCAGAGCCGTCTCGCGACATTTGGGGGCCCATTGCTATTTCTCTGGTTGATGTCTCATAAATTAAAAATTATAAGGTTATCCCCCCCCCCCACACAACTTTGGGCCTCTGACATCTACGAGATTCAGTGAAACTGAAGGGGGTTGCATGACCCAAGTGACCGCTCTGATCCAGGTGACCATCGAGGTGTAGCTAAAGCAAAGAATCAGTTTTGTAAGACAGCATATCGTCCTTTACTGGACTTCGGCCTTTGAGTCAAGAAACGTGATCGACAATATCCAGACAATTTTAGTGGCGTCACAGTTGACATTGTGCAACGGCCTGAGGAAAAGACGGATATAAACAATAACCATAGCAGTCCCAGTTTTAAGTAACCACTTGCAATAACCATAGCAGTGAAAGTTTTAAGTAACCACTTGCAATAACCATAGCAGTGAACGTTTTAAGTAACCACTTGCAATAACCATAGCAGTGAACGTTTTAAGTAACCACTTGCAATAACCATAACCGTGAACGTTTTAAGTAACCACTTGCAATAACCATAGCAGTGAAAGTTTTAAGTAACCACTTGCAATAACCATAGCAGTCCCAGTTTTAAGTAACCACTTGCAATAACCATAGCAGTCCCAGTTTTAAGTAACCACTTGCAATAACCATAGCAATGAAAGTTTTAAGTAACCACTTGCAATAACCATAGCAGTCCCAGTTTTAAGTAACCACTTGCAATAACCATAGCAGTCCCAGTTGTAAGTAACCACTTGGAAATACTTGACAACGATAAGAAATATTAACCATTCTTAAGCATGAGAAGTCTTAAGAAAAAAACAAAAAACAAATTAAAACTTAAAATTACAACAACTTTTGTTTATACATTTTTTCCCCCCAAGTTGAAATTTTGATAACTTGGTTCCGTCTTTAGCATAGGTCCCACGTCATGCGATTTACTTTTTACGTTTTACCTTTAGAAATGTGACGTAATCCATCATTTAAAAAAAAAAAGAACAATTTCAGTATAACGAAACAACAGGTGTCCGATCTCTCTTGTCTTCTGTGAAGATCTCGCTCGACACTTTTACTGTTGGTTATGTTATAACAGTAATAAAAAAAAACCAACCTTAGTTATGTGATATAAATACTTGTTTCATTTGTTCCCAGCCACGTGAATTCTTACTAGACTAGCCGTTAAAGAAACATCAAGAGAAGACGCCGAGAGAACGTGGAGCTGGGTGAAGGGTGTACAGACGAAATGGTTTACTTTTCCTGACAAAAATGTCATCATCTGCTGTGCGGTGATAAAGCAGTTTTACTGTATAATCTATTTTTTGAGTTCAACAGATACATAATACAACTGTCAATCTCAAGATTAAATAAACTAAAAATAAACTCATTGAAAAATACAGGTTGTGTGTCAGTTGCGTGTTGTGTTTTTTGTTTCTTTGGTTTAGATATTAACGTCTTGATTTTAAAAAAAAAATAATATTCAGAACAAGATATTTTGTGGCTTGAATAAAAAAAAGTAAGACAATAAAGTGGACGGTTGAATGACTCAGCTCTTGACTCAGGCATACAACTAATAAAGTTCAATACTCAAAAGGGTCGAGATTCAATCTCTTAGGACCCTGGACACGATTTCCACGGCGCGCCTCATCTGCTGGGCGCTACCGTAAAGGAGATCATTGAGGCAGGCCTCCGGATTCCTACCGTCGGCCCCCATCCCACTGTTCGGACACGTGACCACCAAGTGGGCTACTGTCTCCTCTTCGAGTCCACATTGTCGAGTCGGTGGAGATAACTGCGCGTCACGCAGTGCCCAGTTCTCATCTGTGTGATAAGGCTTTGTTCTCCACGACTAAGCTTCCACCATGGGTCGCTTTTGCCCGGCCGCTGCATTTTCTGGTAAAGCTGTCGTCCAGTAGTGGCCGTGTCCCACCTTCTGTGCCATTTCTCCTTGAAATGGGCTTTCACCCAGGCAGTGACTCCGAGCTGAGTCATGGGTTTGTCTGGTTGAGGTAGGGCTGCGCCTTCTTTGGCTAAGAAATCTGCCCTGTCAGGAAGCGACGCCTCTGAGCGCGAAGTGATAAACTGAAAGACTACCTTAGAGCCATGTGCATGGATGGAGCCTACTGTTTCCAGAATGGCTGTGATCTTTTTTGAGCCCACCGATCTCCCCCCCCCTCCCATGAGTTCGAGAGCAGAACGAGAGTCGGTGAAGACCACAACGTCCGGGAAGGACTTTCGTTTCGCTAGCCGTTGGTTTACCCTCTTGAGAGCTACCAGTATCGCCTCGATTTCCGCATCGAGGCTCGTTGCATTTCTACCGCATGGGCCTGATAGCTCCTCGGGTGGAGCCATCTCTGCGGGATACTGGATGAGGACACCGTAGCCGCTACGCTTTTCCCCCGTGAAACATGAGCCGTCTGTGAAGACTTTAACCAGGCTGTTCGGGTAAGCTTCAATCGTGCGTCGTACAGCCTCTGATGGTTCTAATTGAGGACTGCCTTCGCTGGCTTTAGTGTCAATCATTTCCAGTCGAATGTCAGGTAGGGGAAGACTTTTGTGTGGCCCCCGCGCGGGGATCACTTTCACCTTTTCCCTGTTTCCGGGTAAAATAACGTCTTCTTCCAGACTGTGCACCGTGTCCATGAAGGATGGTCGCTTCAATCTGGACTTTTTTACCCATTCGTCCTGCAATTGGAAAAAGGGTTCTTCTCTTTCCATGCGGCGGTAGCTTTCTACCGTCGTAAGGACTGCCTTCTCCCGCCTGACCTCGAGCGGTTCGACATTGGCCATGATCTCCACCGCCGCATACAACTAAAAAGTAGAATTTAACGACTGCTTGGCAGTCCGTTGATCGAAGTCTATTTTTTCCGAAATGCCCAGCCCCAACACCTTCCACCATCTCATCCCAAAATTCTAAAATTAGGAATAAGGGTTAATGTAGGCAAAGGGGGCGTGTTTTAGAATTTGATGCTCCTAATTTACGAAATCCACAATTCCAATAAAATATAAATATTCTCTTTTAAAAAATGCAAACAGGGACCGCACCCTCTAAATCTGACGCCTGTCTAACCACGACTCTTCTTCAATTTTATAATTTGAATTAAAAAAAACCACAAGTTTTTGTTATAATCCCCCCCCCCCCATAAAAAATGCCAACAGGGACCGCACCCTCTAAATCTGACGCCTATCTAACCACGACTCTTCTTCAATTTTATAATTTGAATTAAAAAAAACCACAAGTTTTTGTTATAATCCCCCCCCCCCAACCTTAATATACTTAGCAATTTACTGCAAATTCCACTTAGCCCCGCGGGTGAGGGGGGATGGTACCTCCCACTTTGAGAACCACTGCTATATAAAAATAATCTAATTTGAACCGCCCTTTTCACATCAAAGCCAGTCGAACGCATCGTTTCGTGTCATTGATTACATGACAGTACATTCTCCGGGAAGAAGAAAAAAAAATCATTTATGTTATCTCGTCATCGGACTGACAGGATTATATTTGAATATTTTAAAGCAAGGTATGCCGGGTAAACAACGCAAAGCTGCAATAAGGATGATATAAATAGAAAGACATCCTTAAATTAATTCGGAATGTATAAAAATTTAAAAATAAAATGTTTTTTCCAACTGAAGAACCACGACATCAACTTGACATAATCTGCGATTTCTATTTATAGACACACTGTTAGTTTTTAAGATTCAGAGCTTTACTGAATTACGCATTGTGCTCACTAGACACCCACCAGCAATGATGTGACCCCAAATAAAGCTTTTGACAGGGTCATTAGAGGTGGCCTGTGGAAAATCATGAAGATGTATGGATGCCCAGACAAGCTCACCAACATCATCCACCAGCTGCATGATGAAATGATGGCCCGAATGCAGGACAATGGTCAGTCATCTCAAGCATTCCCCGTCACAAAAGGTGTGAATCAGGGCTGTGTCCTGGCTCCCACACTCTTCAGTATGATGTATTCTGTAGTGCTGTCTGGCGTGTTCAAGGACTCCACCACGGGCTTGCCAATCCGGTTTTGCACTGATGGATCAGTCTTCAACCTTAGGAGGCTTCAAGCTAAAACCAAGGTCAAGCATAACACGATCAACGAGCTTCTGTTTGCGGAAGATTGTGCCCTCAACGCTGCCTCAGAAGCCGTCATGCAAACACAGCGTTGATATCTTCTCTGACGCCTGCGATAGCTTTGGCCTCACAATCAACACAAAGAAGACTGAGGTGATGTATCAGCCAGCTCCCAGTAAGCCCTACGTTGAACCCAACATCATCATCAATGGACACCGTCTTAACCCTGTGGATAAATTTACTTACTTGGGCAGAACCCTCTCCAGATCTGTCGTCATGGATGATGAAATGAATGGCAGACTCGCAAAAGCTAGTGCCATATTTGGCAGGCTCCGCAGCACTGTTTGGGACATGAGAGGTATCAGACGAGAAACGAAGATCAAGGTCTATAGCGAGCAGTCCTCTCGACATTGTTCTACGGATGTGAAACGTGGACAGTCTACCAGCGTCACGCCAAGAAACTGAACCACTTTCACACAACCTGCCTCAGGAAACTCCTCGACATCAGGTGGCAAGACAAAGTTCCTGACACAGAGGTCTTTGCTAGAGCGAACCTACCTAGTATCTTCACCTCCCTGATGCAGTATCAGCTCCGTTGGATGGGACACGTAGCCCGTATGGAAGACAACCGGCTCCCAAAACAGATATTCTTCGGAGAACTCTCGATAAGCAAGCGCTCCCAAGGAGGCCAAAAATAGCGTTACAAAGACTCATTGAAAGCAACACTTAAGCCTTCAGCATCAACCCTACTCAATGGGTGCAGACAGCCCAGGACAGAGCCAGGTGGTGAGCAGCTGCCAAGAAGAGGGCTAAATCCCATGAAACTAGTAGGATAACCACAGCTGAGACACGCATGCTGGCCCGAAGGAGCAACATTAGGTTACCATCTGCAGCAACTATAACCTGCCCGCGGTGCCACAGATTATTCCGAGCACGGATCGGTCTAGCAAGTCACCTACGAGCTCACCGTAACCCACCCTTCCACTTAACCGGATGACTCGATGGTCCTAGTCAACTTCGACGGACGAACAACAACAACAAGGTGATAGTGCAAGTGCTAGTTGTAGTCAGCAGTGAGTAAGGTGATAGTGCAAGTGCTAGCTGTAGTCAGCAGTGAGTAAGGTGATAGTGCTAGTGCTGGGTGTAGTAAGCAGTGAGTAAGGTGATAGTGCAAGTGCTAGTGGCAGTGTGTTTTGATAAAAGGACGTAATATTAAACCTGTTGTTAATCAGAGTATCGAATGTAAATAAAGGACTTAAGTATTTTCAACATGGAGTCTGTGAATCCTAGGATAGTATTTGAGTCCCGAGACAACGTGGAGTCTACTGTTGTTTATTAGTCTTAGTCTCCAGTGAGGAAAATAAAAACAGATGGAATGCACTTTTGATCCCAATTAGTTCCCCATTCTTTTAGGGGATGTAACCCTTGAATAAATATGAATTTGCGAAAAAAAAAAGTAACAACGTCCACCACTGCGGCCATCCTTGGATTAAAACAACAACCACCAGGCCCCTTTAAACCGAGATAAGCCAAATTAAAATTAAAAATGTGCCGAAGGGAAAAAAATGGGGACATTTACAAACGCATATTTTTAAATCAGAGATCTATATAGATACAACCACAACTAATAATTAATAAGGGTACACTTTTTAAAGCATTATACAATCTAATTCATGTATAGCTAAATTAAAAAAGATATACCTACACAATGTACCAAAATAATAAACCTAAATAATATATCTAAATAATAAACCCCAATTAACATACCTAAATTGTATCTCTAAAAAGTACTTTAAAAATCTACATAAATAATATACCTAAATTATAAAACTTAAATAATATTCCTAAAAAACTACAAATAATATACCTAAATAATATACCTAAATAAGGTACCTAAATAAGGTACCTAAATAAGGTACCTAAATAATGTACCTAAATAATGTACCTAAATAATGTACCTAAATAATGTACCTAAATAATGTACCCAAATATTATACCTAAATAATGTACCTAAATAATGTACCTAAATAATGTACCTAAATAATGTACCTAAATAATGTACCTAAATAATGTACCTAAATAATGTACCTAAATAATGTACCTAAATAATGTACCTAAATAATGTACCTAAATAATGTACCTAAATAATGTACCCAAATAATGTACCCAAATAATGTACCTAAATAATGTACCTAAATAATGTACCTAAATAATGTACCTAAATAATGTACCCAAATAATGTACCCAAATAATGTACCCAAATAATGTACCTAAATAATGTACCTAAATAATGTACCCAAATAATGTACCTAAATAATGTACCTAAATAATGTACCTAAATAATGTACCTAAATAATGTACCTAAATAATGTACCTAAATAATGTACCTAAATAATGTACCTAAATAATGTACCTAAATAATGTACCCAAATAATGTACCCAAATAATGTACCTAAATAATGTACCTAAATAATGTACCTAAATAATGTACCTAAATAATGTACCCAAATAATGTACCCAAATAATGTACCCAAATAATGTACCTAAATAATGTACCTAAATAATGTACCCAAATAATGTACCTAAATAATGTACCTAAATAATGTACCTAAATAATGTACCTAAATAATGTACCTAAATAATGTACCTAAATAATGTACCTAAATAATGTACCTAAATAATGTACCTAAATAATGTACCTAAATAATGTACCTAAATAATATACCTAAATAATATACCTAAATAATATACCTTAATAATATACCTAAATAATATACCTTAATAATATCTCTTATTTATATTTTGACTCTGGTGCGTTCTGCTTCTTCTTTAAAACAAACTGCCCCCCTCCCAACTCCACATGTTTTATATTAATAGTATTGAGTGAATAAAGGGTGTCACGCAATGAGCTTAACTTGAGACGTCTGAACTCCGGTAAGCAGGTGGATTTTTCTTTCCTTAAAAAACAAAAACAGACCAGCCCCAAGCGGTGTAGCTAAGGAGCAGTGGGAGGACAGATTTTTCCGGTGCGCGCCACTACTCGATGCACCAGAAAGGACTTTGATGGTATTTTATTGATGGAAAGAATGGGTTTCAGGGTTTGGAAAAAGGTGGTTGGGGGGGGGGGATGAATCTCACTACGACCTAGGGCAGCAGTAGATTTCGTTACATATTATAGAAAAGGAGAAATTAACTCTTTTTTTTGTTTAACCATTGGTCTCAACGGTGTAAAAAATGCACCCGGTTAAATGCTAGTTCATTAATGATTCACTGAAATAAAAAAAAAAAACTTAATAATATACTAAATAATATACATAAATTATATAATTAAATAATATACCAAAAATTATTTTGACGTTTACATTTCTTACAGTTGTTTTTACATTTACTCTACTAATTACTTTTCTTTTTGTAATTTCTTAGTCTTTAATTTATATATCATTTCATAACACACGAATTCCGGTATGAAGTCCTGGAAGCAGAGGTGTACCGACGGTATTGCCAGACACGACACATACCATGGGCGTCACACGACAGGGCGCGCTAAATCGACAGGTCATGCAAGCAATGCGTACATTTAAAAAAATGTTAGCAAATTTATATAACTGAAGCTTAATTTTTGCACCCTTACTTGCTTACATTTTCTTGAAGGAAAAAATGGACTTTGGTGATCTTAAAGAGAAGTTTTCACCAGCAAAGGTCACCAAAACACCAAAAGAGGTCAGCAAAACACCAACGGTCACCAAAACGTTTTAGATATTTTGTAGGAGCCTAAAAGATATTAAGGCCTTTAAACATGTTATAATATTTAAGAGAAACACGCCAAATGCGATGGCTAATATGGGGAAAGATATTAGTTCATCTGCCGGGCCCACGTTAGTTTGTCGTGACCATTAAAGCTCCTTGGAGTGTTAAAGACTTCAACTGTACATTTCATGTTTTGCCTTTGAAAAAAAAATGTAATACACAAACTACGCGCCGACATTTACCAAACTTCATAAACACAGATCAAAGACCCATTTTTGTTTGTCAGTAAACAATGTTATTTTGCTTAAAGTATATAGGAAAAAAAACACGCTTAGTAAAATAACAAACACTAAGTGAACTCATTTCAATGTCTGCTTGTTAAATAAGAATTTAAGTGAAACATGTAATAAATGGCAAGCTCGAGTCAATTAAAACAACTAAGAAGAGAAGTAAAGAAGTTCAGTGGCTGGAAGTCTGAAAGTCTGGTTTACGGCACTACCCATCAGATGAGGCAGGTCTGTCATATACTTGCCGAGACCATTAAAGAGCAATAGCACGGTCCAAAAACAGTGTCTGTAATATTTCAGTGGCTGGAAGTACAGTGTAAAACCAAAAAAAAAAGAGAAACTCAGTTTCACCCGTCTAAATGTGTCAACACGGGGAAAACTGATTAGAGCAAACGCACCAAATTTTATTATTACTTTATTTTCTATATAAATCAATTCATGTGTGCTCTTAGTATACCAGAACTGCAACATCCAATGCCCCACTGATGTTATCAATATTGAAATGTTTCGAAATGCGACAAGGTTCTAATTTGTATATTGTATAGGTGGTTTTTGAACAGCTCGCCAAGGCGGCTACCTGTTTCCCTGCACATAATATAAATCAAGTTGCGTTGGTGACTTGTGGAAATAAATTCATCCTTGATTCTAGACACACCCAGAAGAAATATGTTCTGCTTCACTTTGATCTCATAAGAGAATGTTGTACAGCGGTCTTGGTTACAGCTTTGTGCACCAATGTGTGCTTTAAGTGTGAAATGAAAATTGATTGAATTAAACAAATAGTTGACTTTATTCAGTAGCAATATATTTTTCTGGAATCTTTTAGATCAGGGGTCTCAAACTCAAATTAGCCGGGGGCCTCATAAGGTAGAGTCTGAGTGAAACTGGGCCGCATTAAGTAATTCATAGAAAAAAGTTATTAAAAATTCAAGTACAGCTGTTACAACCTGCTCAAACTTTATTAATAACAAATAAAACATTAAGGGTTCTAAAGAACTAGGCTTCACTTTCTTTCATCTTTTACTTATTGCCAGAGGCGTGGCAGCGTTTCTTCTTACAAAGCTGAGCAACTTTTGCTTGAGTGAGGACGCAACTGAGACCCTCAGAATAGCTTGAAGATGCTAATTAGTAAGTTTTTCCCTGAACTTTGACCTGTTAAAGTTCATAGTGGAAAGAGCTTTTCCCGCAGACAGGTACTCCCAAAAGGCACAAGATCCGCTTGAACAACCTGGACATGTCAAGGAAGGTGGGGAGTAATTCTCTCATAAATTTTCCAAGCGTGTCTGTATTTTTCTATTCACCTCCCTGAACTTGCACTGAATTGCACTGAAGTTCAATCAGCTCCATTTGAAGAGCAAAAAAAAAAAAAAAAAAAAAAAAAAAAAAAAAAAAAAGGGGTGGGGGAATATTCCACATTAAAGGAAAAATGGTGTCCCCGAGTCCATGAGTATTTTGCATTTTAGAAAATAAAAGAGGTTTCACTCGGAATCCTAGCCATTCCATTAAACAAGTTTTTGCAAAATCCCCTGACATTGTCATAGCCAACCCTGGATCCTCCCCCTGCCCTTGTAAATTCTTGTTGAGATCAGCTCCTGTGAAATGCCAACAAAAAAAAAAAAAAGAAAAAAAAAAAAAAAAAAAAAAAAAAAAAAAAAAAAAAAAAAAATAGGGGTGGGGGCATATTCCACATTGAAGGAGAAATGGTGTGCCCGAGTCCATGAGTACTTTGCATGTTAGGAAATGAAAGAGGTTTCACTCGGAATGCTAGGCATTCCATTAAACAAGTTTTTGCAGAATGCCCTGACATTGTCATAGGCAACACTGGATGCTGCCCCTGGCCTTGTAAATTCTTGTTGAGATCAGCTCCTGTGTAATGTCAACAAAAAAAAAAGCCAAGTCCATAAGCCATGTGGGATCATTTAGTAAAGGAACAACCACCCTATCCTTCTCCAGGAAGGCTTTGATTTCTGCTCTCATCTCAAAAAACCTTTTCAAGAGCTTTCCTCTCCTAAGCCAGCGTACCTCAGTGAAGTAGATAACATCCTCATATGCTGACTCTATTTCCTCTAAAAAGGCAGGGAACTGCCGGTGCTTAAAGCCCCTGGATCTGATATGGTTGATGCATTTCACAGCGTCAGACATCACATTGTAAAACTTCAGGTATTTGCTGCAAAGGGCGTGCTAATGGATAATGCAGTGAAGTGCAATGTCCTCTTCCACACTCTCCTCTTCCAGTTTTCTTTGAACATGTGTCACGAGTCCATTTATTTTCCCGGTCATTGATGGCGCTCCGTCTGTTGTTGTTCCTGCAAACTTTTTTCCACGGTAAACCGGCATCCACAATGGCATCACACAGCTGGTGGAATATCGCTTGAGCAGTGGTCTGGCCATGAATTGGAATCACTTTGAACAACTCCCCCATCACTTCAAAATGCATGGAAATGTTTACCTTTATCGCAAAGTTGATCGTAAATGTCACCTGACAGCTCAGACTAAACTTGCAGCTTGAAACATGCAATTCTTGATGAACTCGCTTTCTTTGAATGACTTTCCTGCCTTAGCAATCATCTCACTCACCAAGTAACTAGCTTCAACTGCTGCATCACTCTCTTTGTTTGCTTTCTTGAAAAAAATCATGCTGCCTCAGTAGACATATTTTTACTCGGGCCGCAAGTTTGAGACCCCTGTTTTAGACCTATATTTCTAGAAGATATCAGTTTCCTATCGCTTTGCATTTGACCAGATCACATTTCGTCTCAGTTTACACAAACTAATGACTGAGTCTTTTATTAGCTGACAATTCTTCAGAAACTGAAACATTCTAATTAAATCCCTTATTTAAACCCAACAACCCATAATCTTAAGTTTGATTTCTTAAACCAAACAAAGCCTTTCTCCGAGGTAATCGGTTCAATTCACTTGTTGTATCTTGTATCTGCCGACTGTCATTAGACTCCACAAGTCGGAATTTAAAGAGTTTAATTGTCCTTCAAATAAGAAGTTACTCCTAACTAAAGTAAAACTAATAGTGGCCTTTGAAATTATTTTGACACCAATCACTGTAAATTCGGAATATAAAAATTAAAACCTATTTCATTACACGGGTAATGTAGAAGGATTTCATCCAAGTAGCAATAATTAGAAAAGCAATGAATGAAGAAAGCAGTTGTCCAAACATTTGACACCACATTTCGCATGCTGTGTTCAATTTGTTAAAGCAAAAAACAAATGTTGTTTATATATATGGGCTATTTTTAACCCAGACGTTCTGTTTATCAAGTGCCTATGTGCCAAATTTTAGCTCGATAGGTTCACGTAAAGTGAGTTAATTAGCCGACCGGAGATTTTGCCATCTACCCACGAAAAAAGAGAAGTTAATCTAAAGGATTTAAAAATACCTCAAGATTTTCCAGTAAAACAACACTTTTTCTATGCCTTATATTGGTTATTGCCTTGATTAAAGCTTTGTCATCTTTATATTGAAATAACCCATAAGTATGTTTTTAGTGTAGGAAAATTTTTGCGAGGAAACCCAGTTTATTTTATGTTATAGAGCGTAGACAAATGGGTCAATTAATTAGTCCACTACAGAGAAGTGCGTCCACGTACGATTCATCTGTTTACAATTGTGTCAAAATATTTGTCTACTGTAGAGGGTCGACCACATGTAATTTTACTGCGCATTTTGACAACAATGTTTTTCTGCTGCATATTGTTACCCACCATGTACCCCTAATTTATAATGGGGACCACCAGGTATTTCTACTGTATATCGTGGACCATCGAATATTTTTACTGTCCATTGTGGACCACCGGGTATTTCTAATCCATATAGTGGACCATCATGTATTTCATCTGTTTGGTGGACCTACATGCATTTATTTTACATATTATGGACCAACATGTGATTTAACTGTATACATTTGACCATCATGCATTTCTCCTCAAATAGAAATGAATCATTGTCAAAACACATGATTAGCTACAGTGTTGTTTGAAGTTGCAATAATAGGCACACGATGATCTCTTAGTCATATCGGTGAACATCTTCTCCTTCTGATTCTAACAGGCATATTATCTGGCCTATAGGCGTCGATTTTTTAATCAGTGGTCCTTAAACTGGTTCAGCTTATTTCCAAAATAAAGCTCTTTCCCGATGAGCCCTAAACGTTATAGGCGTAATTCTATTCTCTAGAAAAAAATGAACGCCTTATATTTATGGTAAATGAAAAGAACTATTCCATATTGTGTACGCGTACTATTAAAGAAGGGTACTAAGATTTATAGGTTACAGAACCGCCGCGTCAGGCATAATCTAACGTTTAACGGATCATGCACTCCGCTTCATCTAAACCTGTCTAATACAACGGCTGTCTTCAGTACATTAACTTGATCCAAAATCTCCACGAATGACGTGTCTTCTTGTTCTCACTATAGTGAAAAAAATATTTTAAAAAATAAGAAACAACAACACCCCCCCCCCCCCAAGCTATTAGAAATAGGGGTTTGGCTTAGTGCAGCGAGAACTACAATTACACCGTCTAAAACATCTCTGGTAAAGCTTCAGGGTAACATGCTCATGGGGGGAAATGTATCAGACGATTTGAACGAGATCCATAAGGCGTATCACGATTTAGGGGTCGTTCACAAATTAAGTCACGCTCAGGGGGTGGGGTGGGGGGAGGGGGGAAGGGGGGGGGGTCGAGAATTTTTGACAGGGGGAGGGAGGGGGGGGGGGGTAAAAATTGTGACGTCACATTATTATTCTAATTTTGAAAAAAACTTTAGTCAATTAAATGTAAAAAAATATTAATTGGCAGTCAAAAATGCCTCAGGTATTATAATTTGCGCAAACTCAGTCGCGAACACCTTCTGCACTTGTCGAAAAATGACGCAAAAACTATTGTGGCCATTTTACAATCCGCTCGGGGAGGACTTCGTTGTTTTACGTCATAGTTTTCTTATAATCCTATATCTTAATAATTTTTGGGAAAATCTTAAAGAATAAAATAAAATCTTAGTCTGGTTATGAAAAATTTATGAATGTTTTGAATTTTTTTAGGTGTGACGTGACACTAAGGTAGGGGGGGGGGTGGGGTTGAAGAATTTGTGACAATTGGTGGCAGGGTGGAGGGGGTCTGAAATCGTAATTTTTTGCGTGATGTACTTTGCGACAGAGGCGTAGCGAGGGTGTTTGGCGCCCGGGGACAAGATTCGCGTCCGGGGACAAGATCCATTTTAAAGCGCCCCCTTTTCTTTTTTTCAAAACTCAAACCCATTATTTTTACCAATAATATAATATCAAATCACATTTTGGCGCCCCTAACTAGCTTGCGCCCGGGGACATCTGTCCCCCCTGTCCCCCATCGCTACGCCTCTGCTTTGCGAACAACCCCTTAGAGGAGAACATGGAATAGGTGATAGTATTAGCTGGAGACAACGCGCTCGTGGGGTTGTACAGGGTTGGAGTTGTTAGAGGTGGCATAGGGTTGGGGTTGTAAGGGGTAGCACAGGGTTGTGTGTGGTTTTAAGGGGGTGGCATAGGGTTTGGGGTTTTAAGGGGTGGCACAGGGTTGGGGTTGTAAGGCGTGGCACAGGGTTTGGGGTTGTAAGGCGTGGCACAGGGTTGGGGTTGTAAGGCGTGGCACAGGGTTGGGGTTGTAAGGCGTGGCAAAGGGTTGGGGTTGTAAGGCGTGGCACAGGGTTGGGGTTGTAAGGGGTGGCACAGGGTTGGGGTTGTAAGGCGTGGCACAGGGTTTGGGGTTGTAAGGCGTGGCACGGGGTTGTAAGGCGTGGCACAGGGTTGGCGTTGTAAGGCGTGGCACAGGGTTGGGGTTGTAAGGGGTGGTACAGGGTTGGGGTTGTAAGGCGTGTCACAGGGTTTGGGGTTGTAAGGCGTGGCACAGGGTTGGCGTTGTAAGGGGTGGCATAGGGTTTGGGGTTTTAAGGGGTGCAGGTGAGGTAATGAAATTTGAAATGACAAAGAATGCGCTACAGATTAAAAGAAAATTACAGAACTGGTCTAGGATGGGAAGATAATCCCAAAAAAGTAGATGTGTTTAGGGCTTTAGATCTGAGCCGACGGTGCTTCCAGTACCTCAACACTTGTATGGCAATCTGTATCAGGGAATGGAGGTTGACCACTTGTCCTTATAGACAAAAATTGTTGGTCATTTAAATAAAAAAAAGTTTTTATGAAATTCTATAAACAATTTCTAATATTTATAAAATGCAGAATAAATTTGAAATTCAACAAAACTTTAAAAAATAGAGCAATTACGGTAAATCCAATTCATTTTTTTGGGGGGGGGGTGGGGTGGTCAGCTCATCAAATAACACTAGGCTGGGACCTACAACTCAAGGCAGAAATAAACGTTTTTTGTTGGACTGTGTTATCATCAACTTAAAATGCAGAATAAATTTGAAATTCAACAAAACTTTAAAAAATAGAGCAATTACGGTAAATCCAATTCATTTTTTTTGGGGGGGGGGTGGGGGGGTCAGCTCATCAAATAACACTAGGCTGGGACCTACAACTCAAGGCAGAAATAAACGTTTTTTGTTGGACTGTGTTATCATCAACTCATTAATGATGAAAATCGGAGCGTTAGATTATTGAAGAATTATTTTTCTTAAAGACATCAGTTGAAAATGACCGAGGAAAACGATTTAAGATCTTAAAGTATGCCTAATGTTTTGAAATAAGATCTCGTGGGCCTATATAATACCCCATCTCTTTTCAGAAATTGCCGGATAACTCATAAAACACCAGATACAAGGCTGCATATTTATAAAGTAGGGGTAAGTCTATTCCAGTTCTTTTCAAAACAACAAGATATTTTACTAGACAGCAATGTCATGTTTGTAAGGTGCTCATGTTAAGGTGTTTGTGTTAAGGTGCTGACAGAGCCTTTCTTAAAAGTTTCGGGGCCCTAAGCATGGAGCATAGGTTGGGGGCCACGGAAGAGGGGTCCAGGGGTTGAGCTCCCTCGAGCTGAGGAGAAACCACCCAAAGCTCCCCCCTGCTGCTTCCTTTCCCCTGCCTCCGAATTCAACTCTGAGTGATAAATTTCAGGATGAGGAAGGTAATGTGAGTGAAGTACCTGGGTGTTACCATTCCAAGAGAGGTCCGCTGGGACGAGCATATTAACAATGTAGGTAACCAAGCAAACAAGACCCTAGGGTTCTTAAAGCGAAATCTAAAGATTGGCAACTACTGTGTGAAAGAAAGAGCATATAAAGCCTTTATCCGTCCGATTTTAGATTATGCATCTTCAATCTCGGACCCATTTACCAAGAAGAGCATTGACAGGTTGGAGGCGGTCCAGCGACGAGCAGTATGCTTTGTCCTAAACCGCTACAGGAATACCTCTAGTGTTGGCAGCATGCTAGAAACACTAGGCTGGTCACAATTGGAGGAACGACGACGACAATCCAGGCTCTCTATGATGTACAAGATAAATAATGGGCTGGTCCACTGTTCCAGTATTAAACAGAAACTCGTCCCTCTCCCCCATAGACAGTGACGAGGCCATGACAGGCAATTCAGGCTCATACCAGCAAGAAGCCAGTATAGGAGCTAATCATTCCTGCCCAAGACAATTAGGGACTGGAACAATCTTTCAAAAGGAACGGTTGAGGCAACAACACTAGACACATTTGTGTCTATTGCCTCAAGCCTTCAAACCCCTAGTACATGATTCCTTCACAAAGTGGCACTGGAAATCAGTGAAATTTCTTCATCAACACCAGGAACAGAAACATTTCAAATCCCATCTACATGCATAGGAGCCAAAATGATCAATAAATTGATCGTGGGCCCTTAAGATATAGAAGAAGAAGAAACAGACGGCGGCAGTGCCAGTTAAAAGATATCGGAGCCCTACGCGGATGCGTAGTTGGCTTATGCCTAAGAACGGGCCAGGTGCTGGTGTTCAGGTGCTTGTGTTAAGGTGCTCATGTTAAGGTGCTAGTGTTAAGGTACTGGTGTTAAGGTGGTGATGTTAATGTGCTGGTGTTACGCACTGGCCTCTAAATGAGAAATTAATCTCCGATTTTAATTTATTGGCTCGTTGTAAATAATGCCTAACAAAGGACGATACCATAGAGTCAACAATATTAAAGATATGACATCCAAAACAGTTGCTAGTTACAATTAATAAGATTTATTTAATTATTAATATAATTACAAAAAAAAAATATCATTACAAAATCATCAACTTACAGTATGGTAGATCTTGTACCGGTACACAGTAAACACAGTTAGTACAATGTGCCAATAAATATTGATGAATGAAGAATGCGAATAAACACATATAAATACACACAGAATACACATGTCTCGTGAAGTTAAAACTATCTATCTGAATCTCCCTCCCTATGACTGTCAATCCTTTATATATGTGGGTCTACCGAAGCGTAAGCCCTGCCTTCCAGAAGCTGCTCAGCATTTGTTTACATTTCTAGAACAAATCGAGATCATTCGAAAAGATACTAGGAGACAGTCTAACCATGTTTAATTGGTAAACACGATAGATCAAAAGAACTAGCCCCGCCCATCTGTGAAGCGAGCGTCTGCTTAAGAATCTAATTTAAGGTCAAGGAAAGTTCACGCACGTGGAAATCGTGTAAAACGGTATACAACTGGTGTTAAGCTGCTCGTGTTTAGGTGCAAATGTTAAGGTGCTATTGTAAATGTGCTAAAGTAAAGGTGCTTGTGTTAAGCTGCTTATGTCAAGGTGCTAGTGTTAATGTGTTGGTGTTAAGGTGCTCACGTTAATGTCCGGGTGTTAATGTGCTAGTATTAAGCTATACAGATGTCCAGAATACCTGTAGATAGAATCTCATCGATTTACGATTAATAAGTAAGAAATTTAAAATAAGTACGATTACATTTTTTTACTGAAAGAATCAAGTTAAACGTCAATATTGAGCTCTTGTTCAACTCAAAATGTTCATTAACATTGTTGCAGGCCATCTGAACCGTGATGTTAGTGGAGAGCCATGGCAGCTTTCACTAGTTTGACATACATTAAATAAAAACAAATTTGACAGATAGACGATAGTTTTAAGTAAGACAATAGTTGTAAGTAAGACAATATTTGTAAGTAAGACAATAGTTGTAAGTATGACGATAGTTGTAAGTAAGACAATAGTTGTAAGTAAGACAATAGTTGTTAGTAAGACAATAGTTGTAAGTAAGACAATAGTTGTAAGTATGACGATAGTTGTAAGTAAGACAATAGTTGTAAGTATGACGATAGTTGTAATGACTTTTAAACGGGGTGTGACAGTTCAAATTAATTTTTCTTTGCTTTTAGAGGGTATAGAAACGTAAGATTATCAAGTTATGAGGTCCTGACATGTCGCTCAAGGTGTCATGAGCTTCTTACAAGATACTCAAATTATGAGGTCCTGAAATGTCAATCAAGGTGTCATGAGCTCCTTACAAGATAATCAAGTTATTAGGTCCTGACCTGTTACTCAAAGTGTCATTAGTTCCTTACAAGATTATCAAGTTATGAGGTCCTGGCATGTCAATCAAGGTGTCATTAGTTCCTTACAAGATTATCAAGTTTAATTTTTTTGGCAGCCGTAAAATTCATTTTCGTTGTTTATTTCTCCCACAGATCTGCCCCGTGCCTACAGATATTAACCGCGGAGATCTGGTTATGACGTCGGAGCACACGGCTACGTAACTCAAGCGTGTGTCACGTGTCGTCTCCTCAACGTTTCAACATAACACATGAACTAATAAAAACGATCTCTACTCCCTTCGTTTTCCATCTTGTTTTTAATGTTTTCTTTTTAACATATATACTTGAAGTTCAAGGGAGTTAAATTCCCAAATCTCTCCTTGCCGACTGTTAACCTTAGAGATGTTTTTTCTATTTTAAAAGTTTGAATAATTTCTCTTCCTTTGCAGCCATCGCAAATGATATTTTAAAGAAGTCGTAAATGATATTATTCAGTCATCGTAAAATATTTTTTATCAGCAATCGTAAATGAAATTGTAAAGCCATTGAAAAAAATATTTTTCAGCTAATATAAAACTTCTTCCAGACCTTGTTAATGATTATATCCAGCTTTTTGTTCCGTAAAAAGTCTCCATAAGCTTTTAGTTCGTTTGATAATTGTCAAGTGGATAAACATAATATAAAATAAAAAATCGTGTATATAAATATAGTAACTTTTGTAAACATTTTAAAACAGATTAGATTGAAATGCTCTCCAAATATTTCATTAAAATCTCATGCTCAAAACCAACAAATGGCCATGGGCTAATTCCTAACTAAGAATCAAGTGAAGTTAAAAGCATCTAAATGTAGCAAGTGGCTCAGTGGTACCGAGCTTGATGCATAGCTAAAAGGTTGGCTCGTTGGTACTAGTCTGTTCCAGTCACCAGTGAAGATAACAGGTGGAATGCACTTTTGATCCCAACTAGTCCCCCAATCTTGTAGTGGATGTAAAGCTTGAATAAATATAAATTATCCACACAAAAAAAGGGAACACCCTCCACCACTGCGGCTAGCCTTTGATTAAAACAATAATCAGGCCTCTTAAATCCAAGAGAAGACAAATAAAAATTAAAATGTGCCAAACGGGGAAAAAGGGGAGAAATTTTCAAACTTATATTTAAATAAGAGATCTATATAAATACCATCATAACTAATAAAAGGAGTAGAAATTTTAAAGCATTATAAAATGTATTATAGCTTAATAAGTATCAAAATGAACAAAAACCAAACGTAAATAATGTACTTAATAATAAACCTTAATAATAAACCTAAATGATATACCTAAATAATATACCTAAAATGTTCTTTAAAAATCAACATAAAATAATTTACATAAATCAAAAACCTAAATAATGAACCTCAATAACATACCTAAATAATTTCCTAAATGATTTACCTAAATAATGTACCCAAAATATATCTCTTATGTATATTTTGCTTCTGCTGTGTCCTGCTCCCTCTTCGAAACTGTCTCGCCCCACCCAACTCCAATTTTTTTATATTAATAAAACTGTGTGGAGAAATGCTGTCAAGCAGCGAACTTCATACGTGACGCTGGAACTTCAGTGAATAGGTTGATTTGTTTTTCTTTACTCAACAAAAACAGCCCTGTCCAATAGGTGTAGCTAAGGTCACCAAAACACCAAAGGTCACCAAAACACCAAATGTCACCAAAACACCAAAATACTAAAACAACCAAAAACACCAAAACGTTTCGAATATTTTACATGTTAAGATGTTAAGGCCAAAACCCAATCACAAATCTTGTAGCGTTGAACCTTTTGATTATTTCCATCAATGTTTTGATGAACAATTCTACACAGACACAGACTTTTCACCAATCTGCATACTGGTTCCGTTACAGCCGAAGAAATACAAAAATTTCTTGGAATTAGCATGGAGATGTCTTGCCTGATGTATCCCTCAATACAAATGTACTGGACAACTTCAAATAGGGTGCCAAATATTGCAGAATCGATGGCTCCAACTAAACAGTGTTTACTATGGTCAAAAAAGGAAAAAAAAATATAGAGAGGAACAGTGTCCATTTCTAACAAAACAATGTAATCACAACATGGGAGGTGTCGACTTGTGTGACCGAACGTTGGGGCTATTACGCTACTTGAGCAATAAATTCCAAATGGTCAATCAGAGTAATATTCCTTATGTTGGACCAAGCTACTGTAAAGGCATAGTTTCAATACTGGGACCGAGAAGACATGGAGCAACTAAGCCTGCCTGAAAAAAAGCACTCCTCCATTTGATGACGTCACTTTTGAAAAATATAGAGGGGAAAAAAAAAGAGTCCCTGTGCCCAATCCAGGTTTTCACTAACAAGTTGCCCATCTCTCTGATATTCCAGATATTGATTCAAATTCTTTTTCAAGATGTAGCAGAGAAGAATCTTCAGCTAAATGCAGGGTGCGCTGTTCAAGTAGCAAAGCATTATTGTGTTTGGTTTCCAAAAGGAACTGCTTCAAACTCTTTCATACCAAATGCAAGTGAATGAATCTTTTGTAAGCTAAATTCGTTAACTTTGAGATTAACATCTGACAAATCAGGATCAAATTGGTTATGTCAGAGGGAGCGACTTTCACTTTTTTTGTTGTCTTTGGACAAAGGTTCTTCGTCTACAGATGATTCATTTTCAGAGTTTGATTCATTGTAATCAATGTCGTCATCTATATCGATTTCATCAGAGGATGAGGATATTTATCTGATATATATTTCTCTGGGGAAAGTCATTGATTCATGTGCCGAGCCCAAGTTAGGTGACGTGGCCATGAAGGCTCTTTGGAGTATGTACGACTTGAACTGTACATTTCCTGACTGCCTTTAAAAAAAAAAATTGTTATCAACAAACTAAGCGCGGACATTTACCAAACTTTAAAACTTAGATTAAAGACATAAACAGTTTGTGTAAACAGTATTATTTTTCTTAAGCTAAAGAGGGAAAAGAGACGTTTGGACGTTTCGTAAGTAAAACAAACAACAAACACAAAGTGCACTCATTTAAATAGCTATTGATCAAACTAGAATTTAAGTGAAGGAAAGAATAAATGACGAGCTCGTGTCAGTCAAAACAACGTAGAAGAGAAGCAACGAAGTTCAGTGAAGGGAAGTACCGTGTAGAACCAAAAAGAGACGATATTTCATCCCTCTATATGTGGCAATTGCGCTAAAACCAACTGGAGTAAACTTTATTTTTAATCTATTTTCCATTTAAATAATTTCGTGTGCTCTCTTAGTATACAAGAACTACCAGAACATCCCCCATTGTGGTTATCGATATTCAGATTTTTGAAATGCGAAAGAGTTCTAATTTTCTATGTTTAATAGAAGTTTTCTGAACCGATCACCAAGGCAACGGGCTGTTTCCAGCACATAAAACTTTCCGCACTTTAATTATTTTTTTTGGTGTGGTATAAATCACGTTCAGTTGGTAACTTATGGAATTGAATTCATCCTTGTTTCTAGACACATCCAGAAGAAATATGATCTTCTTCACTTCGATCTCACAAGAGAATGCCGTAAAGTGGTCTTGGTTACAGCTTTGTGCACCAAAATGTGCTTTAAATGTTAAATGAAAATTGATTCAATTAAATAAATAGTTGTCTTTCTTCAGAAGAAATATATTTTTACTGGAATCTTTTAGAGCTATATTTCTAGAAAGTTCAAGTTTCCAATTGCTTTGAATTTGATCAGGACACATTCCGTCTCAGTTTCAGGTTCACTGACTTCACCTCTGACAACTCCATGAGCAGTTACATCTGGAACAATGATAAAATGCTTCACTGTACCTCGGTGTAACACAGTTCAATATAAACAATCATTCTTCCCACGAACAATAATTGCTTGGAACCCATTGGACAATGCCGCCGTGGACTCGACATCAATCGAGAGTTTCAAGGCTGGCCTGTCACCCGCTAGGGGCTGTTAGGATAGCCGCATCGTTTCCCAAACCGTTGCACACATGCCAGGACTTGGTTGCTGAAGCAATCTCATTTCATCCCCTCTTTAAGCCCAGTAAGGCATGATGTTAAGTTTGATTTCTTTTAAACCATACAAAGCCTTTCTCCGAGGTAATCGGTTCAATTCACTGGTTGTATCTTGTATCTGCCAGCTGTCAATAGACTCCGCAAGTCTGAATTTTAAAGAGTTTAATTTTCCTTCAAATAAGAAGTTACTCATAATTATAGTAAAACTAATGGTGGTCTTATTTTTTTTTTTTTTTTACAACAAACACTTTAAATTAAGAAAATAAATATTAAAACCTATTTCATTTCACGAATAATGTAGAAGAATGTCACCCAAATAAAACAAATGAATGAAGAATGACAGTAGTTGTCTAAACTTTTGACATCACATTTCGCATGCTGTGTTCAAGTTTTTAAAGCAAACAATGGATCATTGTCAAACACAGAACTAGCTACAGTGTTATTTTGGCTTAGTGCGGTAAGAAATAAAATAAACCCATCTAAAAACATCTCTGGTAAAGCTTGAGACAATGATCCTCAAATAATCCCTGTCATTAGGGCAACATGCTCATGGGGAAATGTATCAAACGATTTGAACGAGATCGAGAAGACGTATCACGAAATAGAGGACAACATGGAATGGTTGATAGTCTCTTGACTTAGGGATGGGATGATGAAATAGTATTAGCTGGAGACGACGCGCTCGTGGGGTGGCACAGGATTGGAGGGTTCAAGGGGTGGCATAGGGTCAGGGTTGTAAAGGTTGGCACAGGGTTGGGGTTGTAAGGGGTGGCATAGGTTTGGGGATGTAAGAGGTGGCATAGGGTCGGGGTTGTAAAGGGTGACATAGGGTTGTGGATGTAAGGGGTGGCATAGGTTTGGGGTTGTAAGGGGTGGCATAGGTTTGGGGTTGTAAGGGGTGGCATAGGTTTGGGGATGTGAGGGGTGACATAGGGTCACGGATGTAAAGGGTGACATAGGGTTGGGGATTTAAGGGGTGGCATAGGGTTATGATTGTAAAAGGTGACATAGGGTTGGGATTGTAAAGGGTGGCATAGGTTTGTCGATGTAAAGGGTGGCATGGGGTCGGGGTTGTAAGGGCTGGCATAGGGTTGGGGATGTAAGGGAGTGAAGGTGAGGGAAGGCAACGTGAGTTGACAAAAGATTGCACTACAGATAATAGGAAAAGGACAGAAGTGGTTGTTCAAGGGAGGGTAATCCTACGAAGTAGATTTTTTTAGAGCTTAAGATCTGAGCCGACGCTGTTCCCTCTACCTCAACAATTGTATGGTAACTTGCATCAGAGAAAGGAAGAAGACACGTGTCTTTATAGACAAACATTGCTGCTCATTTAAATATAGATACTTTCCATTTAAATAAGAAACTTATTTTTTTCTTGTACCATTCTGTTAACGACCTCTTACAATGCAGAATACATTTAAGCACAACTTTAAAATAAAGAGCCCTTACGGTAAATCCAAAGCAATTTTTGTGGATTCAGCCCCCCCCCCCCCCCCACTCCCACAAAAATTTTTGGAATCACACCCCCCCCCCCCCCACTTGCCACAAAAAAAAAACATTAAAAAAAACAACTCAAAGACATACAACTCAAGGCAGAAATAGCAGTTTTTTTTGTGTGGATTGGTGTTATCACGAACTCATTAATGATGCAAATCGCCTAAGATTGTTGAATTTTTTTTTATTTTTTTTTTTTGGAGACATCAGATGAAAATGATGGATGAAACCTTTTGAGATCTAAAAAAATATGCCTAATTTTTTGGAGTTCGATCTCGTGGGGCCTATATAATACCCCATCTCTGTTCAGAAATCATCTGGTAACTCATCACTTATCTGATACACAGCTGCAGATCTATAAGGTAGAGGTAAGTCTATTCCAGTTCTTTTCAAAACAACAGCATATTTTTTTTTAGACTGAAACTCAGCAAAGTCATGTTTGTAAGTTGCTAGTGTAAAGGTGCTTGTGTTAATGTGCTGGTGTTACGAGGCTCGTGTTAAGAATATCCGTAGATAGAATCTTGAAGAAAGCTCGCTTGCTGGGACAGACATTCACGTTCTCATGCCCATCAATTTTACCTTGAATTAGTCAGAAAATGAAAATAAATACAACGTAACTTCTTACTGAAAGAATCGAGTTAGACGAGTTAGACGTTGAGAGCGACTTCTGGTTCAACTCAAAATATTCAGTAACATTGTAGAAGGCCATCTGAACCGTGATGTTAGTAGAGAGCCATGGCAGCTGTCATTAGCTTTGACAGGCTGTAAATGAAAATAAATTTGACAGGTAACGACTATAATAATCGCTGATTAGAAATCGGTCCAAAATTGTAGGCTCATATATTTTATTACCTAAGCATATGCTAAAACAATGAATAACAAAATAGCTACAACAAAAGACCAACATAACATTTGATGCTGAAGTTGCAGTGCTGGGTGGCCGTGTGGTCTAAAGTGATTCAGTCTCAAATTTGTGGTCTGAAAATCAAAGCCTAACAAAGCCCAGTGAAGCAATAACATCACCAGCACCCAGGGTGGATGGGACTCGTTAACCTTGGGTCTAAAAAAAAGGAAAGTTTGAATTCAAACCCGGAGATGGGGTCCCGGAGGGGGATTATATTAATAAAATGAATCATTCAATGAAAATCATGTCCTTTTTTTCAGCGCGTAGTTGATTAAAAAAATACGGATGTATAAAAAGTATTCATTGATGCTATGCTTTCTATGTGTTTCTTTATACGTACCCATACTATGTTTTTATTTCAATACTAGAAAAGTGGGATGAAATACGTTTATTTCACATTAACGCAAAGCTGTAATATTCTAATTTTTACCCGTGTTTAAAACGAGACATTGCCAGTGGCGTCCCTAGTAGGAAAAATGGGTATTGCGAAAAGGGCGACTGCCGCGGAAGGCACTCCGTGGGCGCAATATAATTCTTTTTTTCTTTTTTTTTAATAAACAAAACTCTATTTGCAAATATATCTTTATATAATGATTAATGAATGGAAGAAATAGAAATTAAATTGAAAATAAAGCTATAATCATAAGGGAGTAATACCTGCATTAAATAAACAATATTTCTCTAGGTTATTAAAATAATATATATATAATATTTTATATCTTTCAGAAAATGAAAATATTGATGAAGATAGGTGGATTGAAAAAATAGTTTGGAGAATGTAGCTGAAAATGAAACAATTCTGTAGTAACCGTTTTTGTAATATTCACTCAGGTGATCTCAGGAGAAACAAAGAAATGGCTAGCTTCCAGCTTTTCATAACTCTGTCCATGGTAGGTTGGACTCTAGGCCAGCCAAACTACATAGGTCTGCCAATCTACCAACGTCAGAAGACCAACTCAAGGCAACTTCCTTACCCAAGTCAACCAACTTTCCCAAGTCCACCAAGCTCCCCAAATCAGCCTAGTTCCCCTAGTCAGCCTAGCTCTCCAAGTCAGCCTAGTTCCCCTAGTCAGCCAAGCTCCCCAAGTCAGCCAAGCTCCCCAAGTCAGCCAAGCTCACCAAGTCAACCAAGTTCCCCTAGTCAGCCAAGCTCCCCAAGTCAGCCAAGCTCCCCTAGTCATCCAGGCTACCCTAGTCAGTCAACCTACCTAAGTCAACGAACCTACCTAAGCAAGCCAACATACCCAAGTCAGCCTAGTTCCCCTAGTCAGCCTAGCTCTCCAAGTCAGCCAAGCTCTCCAAGTCAGCCAAGCTCTCCAAGTCAGCCAAGCTCCCCAAGTGAACCAAGCTTCCCATGTCATCCAAGCTCCCCAAGTGAGCCAAGCTCCTCAAGTCAGCCAAGCTCCCCAAGTCCGCCAAGCTCCCCAAGTCCGCAAAGCTCCCCAAGTCAGCCAAGCTCCCCAAGTCAGCCAAGCTCCCTAATTCAGCCAACTTACCCAAGTCAGTCAACCTACCCAAGTCAACGAACCTACCCAAGGAAGCCAACCAACCCACGTCAGCCAAGCTTTCCAAGTCAGCCAAGCTCCCCAAGTCAGCCAAGCTCCCCAAGTCAGCCAAGCTCCCCAAGTCAGCCAAGCTCCCCAACTCACCCAAGCCCCCCAACTCACCCATGCCAAGCTCCCCAAGTCCGCCAAGCTCCCCAAGTCAGCCAAGCTCCCCAAGTCAGCCAAGCCCCCCAAGCCAGCCAAGCTCCCCAAGCTCCCCAAGTCAGCCAACTTACCCAAGTCAGTCAACCTATCCAAGTCAACGAACCTACCCAAGGAAGCCAACCTACCCACGTCAGCCAAGCTTTCCAAGTCAGCCAAGCTCCCCAAGTCAGCCAAGCTCCCCAAGTCAGCCAAGCTCCCCAAGTCAGCCAAGCTCCCCAAGTCAGCCAAGTTCCCCAAGTCAGCCAAGCTCCCCAAGTCAGCCAAGCTCCCCAAGTCACCCAAGCTCCCCAAGTCCGCCTACCTACCCTCACAGGCCAACCTATTCAAGCCAACCAAACTATCCAAGTCACCCATCACCCAGTTACAACCCATATTCTAACCACCAAGCTCAAGATGTCTACAGCCCAGGAGAATGTAAGTCTACCAGAATGAACGCTTCACAATTTTTTTTACTGAACTACTAATTCAATACATTTTTCTTTCATTAATAACTTTTTTCTATATGATTCGCAACTAAAATGTCTGTTATTCAATTGATTTGATTGTATAACCATCACAAGAGTGACTTCAATGTTTAGCTCACATATATTTAGCATTTGAAATAAAATTCCCTTGATGTTCTGCTCTAACTTGCATAGACAATCTATAACGGTGGTCTTTAAGACATCTTTCTCACAGGTCATTTTACTTTGATCGATTGATTGGGTACATGATTATTTTCCGAAATTATTAAACCATAGAACCTTATGTACAGAGATTATATTTCTGGTCATGCCCGATCTATCAAACTCACACATTTATGGTGCCCCTTAGATTTTGAATCCCATTTAAAATTATTGTGTTAGGTCTTGCTTGACTCTCTTTCATCATTTTAAATAAAGTCTAGAAACTTGTTTTGTTTACAAATGTGTAACATGATGTTGTTGTATTGCGCACCTTCAGATGAATGTGGCCCCAATGATGATGGGAAGACGTACGGTATCACTGATGTTTGTTTCGGGTACAAGGAATGTGTCGATGGAGAGCTTTTGTATCGTCAGTGTAACGACAACGAGAGTTTTGATGAGACATCTGGAGAGTGTGTGGCTGACCTGTCGTGTGTCACAGGTAATGCGTGATTGATGGATTCTTTGAAAGAAAATATAGAATACATTTTTGAAAATTAAGTTTGATTTGTTGAAGAAAGTCATCTTTCATAGGAAGAGTGGCGAAAATATTTCAAATATTAGAAATGATGACACAGTTTCATATTGTAACTTGTAAAAATATGAGAAATTTTCACATTGTAACTTGTAAAAAGATGACAGTTTCAAATGGCAAATTGTCCATTTTTCTTTGTCTGCAGCCTGTAAGGACCAATGGGCCCCTCACCCACATGACATCTATAAGTTCCTCCTTGATGGCTATGAAATGTCCTGTCCATCAGGAACTTATTTCGACTACAAACTCTGCACATGTCAACACAATAGTTGTAAGTAAGACTGTAGTTGTAAGTATGACAAGAGTTGTAAGTTGAATGATAGTTTTAAGAAAGACAATAGATGTAATTGAAGCATTGGTTTTAAGTAAAATAATTGTTGTAAGGACTTTTAACTTACATGTCAATCAAGCCATGAGATTCTGACATGTCAATCAACTCATGAGAAGGCTGCATGTCAATGAATCATGAGAAGTTACATGTCAGTCAGGTCACGAGATCCTTACATGCCAAATAATTCATGTGGCATTTACATGTCAATCACGTTGTCTTAAGCTCTTTAGAATTGAATTAATTAATGCAGGGCGTTGGGATTAGTGCAGTTACTATATAATACAAAAATATGTCATGACGGACCCAACCCAACCCTTAATAACGTTATATAACATTACCATTCACTACCTACCAAATATTTATAAATTTCTAGCAGTCAACATGTTAATCAAAAAGTAGAATTTTTTTTTGTACAATAATGGGATAACCAAAAAAAAATCTATATTTTTTATAATCGAGACTAATTTCGTAAATTCTACACCACGAAATTTTGCACACAAAAAAAATCAGATTGAATGAAATAAAAATAAATAAAAGAAATTCTCGTATGACATTCCTTTCTTCCATACCCACCCAATATAACACAACATAAAAACAATGATAACTTACCCTCTGCCACCTCCACGTCATATACAATTTGCACACTCCCTTATGGGCGCCTCACAAGATAATCAAGTTATGAGGCCCTTACAAGTAAATCAATTTGTAGTGGTAAATTATAGAAAAGAAATTCGTAATGGCCTAAGTAAGTTTTGAAATTATTGGGCAATGACGTAATATCAAGTTTAGTAGATTCTCATGCTTAAAGAAAAAATTCCATTGAATAGCTTAGGTCCAAAGCCTTAGGAGTATTGGTACTCCGAGGAAATTAGAGGGTTCATCATTACCAGCTCCTCATCAACAATTCAAAGGTGAAAGAGGGGATTAGATAATTTAGTTTAAGAGACGACAAAACTTGACAGTGGGTAAGCAAAGAAACAGTTCTTCGCTATCTTGTAAATTATACAATTTGAAATAAAAAAATATTCTTATCTAATATTTTTTCTTAGTTTACTAAGTCAATTTAAATCTAAGATACAGTTGATACAATTAATAATATAAAAATAATTTTATGTTTTTAATTATTTTCTTAGTTTACTAAGTCGATTTCAATTTACGAAAAGTTGATGATTTCTCTTCGTTTTTAAGTTTTTAAGTTTAATTTTTCGGCAGCCGTAAAACTCTTTGCTTTTTCCTCCCACAGATCTGCCCCGTGTCTACAGATATTAACAGTGGAGATCTGGTTGTGACGTCAGAGCACACGGCTACGTGACTCATGTGTGTGTCATGTGTCGTCTCCAAAAGTTTTTAATATATGGACTGAAATAAACCATCACCAATCACTACGTTTTTCTCCTTGTTTTTTAATTGATGCATTTTAATGAATATACTCGATGCTCAAAGTAATGAAATTGCCAATCTGTCCTTGTCGACTGTTAACCTTAGAGATGCTTTTATCCATTTTAAATTAATGAATGAATATCTCTTTTTCTTTACATCAATCGGAAATGATATTATCCAATAATCGTAAATAATTTTTTCAGCCATCGTGAATGATATTATGCAACATTCGCAAATGATATTTTCCAGCCAACCTAAATGATAGTATCCTAGAATCGAAAATGATTTGTTCCAGCAATAGTAAATGATATTTTCCAGCCATCGTAAACGATATTATCCAGCAATCGTCAATGATATATTCAGCAATCATGAATGATATTTTCCAAAGTTATTTTTACTATTGATTCTTTGTTCTGAAATTATTGATGTCGCAACCCGACCAGAAGTTCTTATATGAGCAGCAATTAAACATGATATTTGGCAAGCTATAGACTTATAACGACGGCGAGTTATATCAACCAAACAAAACTGCATACAGCTTGAAGAATTTTTCAAGGCAAAAATAAACATTTAAAAAAATAATTAAAATTGAGGATACATCCAATCAACAACAGTACAGTTCCTTAAGATTTGCTCGGTCAAGGTCAGCTCGGTCAAGGTCAGCTCGGTCAAGGTCAGCTCGGTCAAGGTCAGCTCGGTCAAGGTCAGCTCGGTCAAGGTCAGCTCGGTCAAGGTCAGCTGGGTCAAGGCACACGCTCTCTTTCCTTCCCCCATCCCCACACACGTAAGGATAGAAAATGACAGAAATTCTTTTGTTCTCGAATTTGTTAGGATCTGCCGGCGTGCTTTCCCAGCTGTCATCAGTCCTGGCTGTTGAAATTACAAATGGCCGCCCTTAAGCTTCAAGTGAATATTCATATCATTGAGGAAGTGATGTTTTGCGACACGTGACTGTTTTTAAACCGTTTATACTAACTTCGCTTTTGTTTGTGTGTTTAGGGCAACATTTTCGGCCAGTTCATTGGCCCATTTGCGCGTCAACGTATCGAGCTGAAATTTTTCACATAGACTTGTTGCCGATGACAATACATTTCATAAATTTTGTCCTGTTTTTAAGGGGAAGATGAAGGAAAAATGACGACACTGATTTCACGAAATAAAATTCCAGATAACTGCGCTAAATGAGATTCAATTTTAAAAAAATATCGCACGTGCGTTTGGTGCGTACTCTAATATGTTCTTTTGTTTTTCTCAAATAGTTGGTGAAATAAATCTGCAGTATAAAAGCTGGTGGGTCATCAGAATATTCATATAGCACAGGGGCGTGAACAAATGAACAAATGTGCGGTTGCGAGCATTGAAAAAAAAAAAGGGGGGGGGGAATAATTTGTTTATTTTTTTTCTTCAGCAATACTTAAAATTTCTTACGCTTAATAAATGGTTTTCTTTCTTTTTTTTTTTTTTAAATCTTAATCAGAAGTTGTATTCATGTGCTGAAAATGAATCCCATATTTTTTTTAAATTTAAAGAAACCCATTTTTTGATTCAATTAAAGAATCCCATATTTGGTCCTATTAAAGAATTCCATATTTGTTAAAATTAAAGAATCCCATATTTGTTCCAATTAATGAATCCCATGTTTGTTCAAATTAAAGAATCCCGTATTTGGTCTAATTAATGAATCCCATGTTTGTTCCAATTAAAGAATCCCATATTTCTTCCAATCAAAGAATCCCATATTTCTTCCAATCAAAGAAGCCTATCCTATCTAATATCATCTTTAAAACAATGTAACTTTCCTAGTTAACTCTTTACACTGAGGAAGCATTGTAGCGAGACATTGTGCCACCAGGGGCGGGGCGCCGCTGAACATGCTAAAAGTTGTCGCCGACGAAAGAAATAGTTAAAATCCCATTTTAACCAAGTGGTTTTATTTATTGTTGTAGACTAATGGGTCAGTAGGTTAATGGGTCGGTAGGTTAATGGGTCAGTAGGTTAATGGGTCAGTAGGTTAATGGGCCAGTAGTTTAATGGGTCAGTAGGTTAATGGGCCAGTAGTTTAATGGGTCAGTAGGTTAGCGGTTCAATTCAATAGTCCACTTTCAAGAAGCGTGCCCAAATATGATTAATATGTTCAGACGTATTTCGATTTATCTCTCTCCTGCATTTGGTGAACAAACATAATGTTTCCAATATGTAGGGTCGACCAATATGTATTTCTGCTTCGTATTGGTATTTCTATTGTAAACTGTGGCTCAACGTGTATTTAACTTGTATTGGACCATCATGCATTTCTCCTAAGAAAGAAATGGGTCATTACCAAACCACGTGACTAGTTATTTAACACTATTGCAATTTAAGTTGCCGCAAAAGGCAAACGCTGACCTTGTAGTAAGATCAAAGAAAATATTTGCTTCGGTCCGTTAATTCTAATCTGGCCTGAAAATATCCTGGATTGTCACCCTCTAGACCGGAGGTCCTCAAACGTTTGAACCGTTTCGTCCAAACACTTTTAGGGACCGTTCTATAATAGTTAAAAGACAATTTCCCATTGAAGTTATATGGCATATATCGAATTTGTAGTAAAATAAAACTGACTTTAAAAAAAAATGAAAGCGAAAATGTAATAATTATAAGGAATAATAATTTTAATCAACATAAACTTATTAGTATTTCAATAGTGAGAATGGACCTGTTTTTGGCTAATGAGATGGTCAATGTTAAGTATGGACCTATGGACCTGTTTTTGGCTAATGAGATGGTCAATGTTAATGTGGAGCTGTTTTTGGCGAATGAGATGGTCAATGTACAGCTCCATATTTATCACTGATTGTCGTAACAAGTTATAAAAGTGTGCATCGGTCTGGATCTGGTTGGAGATTTCAGATGTGGCTGTCCTGGCTCTGTTCACAGCCATAAAAGCTGCCAATGATGGTTGCTATTTTCGGTATACGGTTCTTGAGATTAACACATGTCTTAGTTTGTAGAGATCAATGTCTGCTTGACTTGATTGCGTCTTTCCAATCATCAACTCTGTTGTTCGGCCAGTTCGGCCAGTTCAATTCGGTCAACCGGATCAACAAGTTCAAGGTCAAACAATAAATGAGTTTAATAAAAAAAAAAGAAAAGCTGTATGTTCTTTTCATGGAGACGAAGGTCTTTAAATCGAATTGGAACCTCTTTTTGCGACATCTCTAGTACATCAACACATGTTCTTTTTTTTACAATGAATCTGCTGGTTTTACGAAATGGGCATTTTAATGGTTAAGGACCCCTGTGTGCTATTAAAAGGGTTCCTCAGACTTAGCAGTTACGGAACCGCCGCACACGACGCGTAATGCTCTAGTTTTTAACGGGTCACATGGTCGTCTTTGTGTAATCATGTCTAATCACACCGTCCTCTCACCGTCCTCTCACCGTCCTCTCACCGTCCTCTCGAGAGGACATCGGCGGAAATCATAAATCCACCGAATAAAATGTCTCTGTGTTTGATCTCACAATAGCCAACAAAATAAAAGAAACCAACATAAAGCATTTTTTAAAGAATAATTTAGACTAGATTAAATATGTATAAAACCCTTTGCTCCATTTTAACTTTACTAATTTTATGAGACTTTGGTTCCTGACTTAGACGAAGCATGACGTCCAACCGCTAAGCTTACTTTTATATATCTCTTAACCCAAACAAATAGACCTGCTGGATTATGTTCAAATCTCTGCTGCCCGAAAACAAAACACTATTATCAGTAGATTAAAAATAAAAACATAATGTCTTGAATTAAATAGATGTTTAAATTGCTGACTTTTCACATCCGGAAATTAAGACGAAACAAAATTTGTGCGAAAGGAAGATTTTTCCGAACGGACATTTTTCTTAAAAACTACACTTTAAATATATGTAATTTCCACTTAATATCTCTCCCATCAAGAAACATCTTCAATTTTTTCTGGATTTCTTGTGACATGAACAAAAAAGTTTTTTAAAAATGTACTGTTGCACTGATATAATTTTGCCATCTTCAAATGGCAGGTTTGATCTGGGTTGCTCTGTTCATGGAAGAAAAAAATTGCTTTTTTTTAAGATGATTATTCTACTACTGTGCTTTGTTGCAGAAATNGGGTTGCATCCAGGTTGGATAGGGTGGGAATATGTTGGTAAAAAAAACTCATAAAGAATATTTTAATGTATGCTAGCACTAAGTTATTGAGGTCACGGTAAGTGTATGCTAGCAGTAGGTATTGGGGGGAAAAGCTGATCAGACGATCTCGCCGAGATCTCGGAGTCACTGCCCGATATAGACTACAAACATGGGATGGTTTATCTTCTCGTGAATTTGGGACGGGTCGGAGGAAATCTAATCAGATTGAAAGGGCGAGCTGTGGGGGGTGTGGGGGTCACAGGGTTGGGGCTGTAAGGGTGGGGGGACAGGTGAGGAGACTTGTAACGACCAAAAGATATGCGCTGCTGATAATGAGCAAATGTCATGCAGTGGGTGTGGGGAGAGGATAATCCCATACAGTGCAGATCATCTCAGGTGGATCAGATTAAAGCCATAATCTCAACTATACATGGGTTCTGAGGTTTAAGATTTAAATCGACTGTGCACTAAAAACTGCACGAGGTATTTGGAAGAAAATGAGAAACAAAAACAAAAAAAATGGAAGTTTAATTTCGCGTTCAGCTACATTGACGTCATGAGGAATAGTAAGATGGAGCGCCTCCAGTGGCGTAGCGAAGGGTTGTGTCACCGCGGACGGGGCAATAGCCTTTCCATCCCCTCCGTTTTTTCCCCCACAAAATATATATATATATACATCTGGCCGAAAATGCTGCTTCCCAGTTAAGTCTATTGTATAGTGAGAGTCTATTCACAAATTTGGAAAATCATTGATTTATGGCTAATAACGGCACCACAAAAAACGTGAATTGAAAAAAAGAAACTTGATGAGCCCATCTGAATTGTTTTGGGGACCATTGTTTCGAACCCGGAAAGCCAATGATGATCCCCTCTACCACGATTCCACCCCAGAAAGCCAATGATGATTAAGAAAGTAATAATCAATCAACAATGTGGCGGCATTCCATTTGATGTGTCTGATTTTAATAAACACGGGTTTTAAATGTACGAAAACAAATTCATAGCAGAGGAAGCAAGGAAATTGTGATTTTATCACAAATACATTTATAATTTAGATTGATAAAGCTTAACTCTTTAACCTGGTCGTTCGGACTAGTTGAGTAGAGAGCCGTTTCAGAACATTGAACTGTAAAATTATTTTAAAAATAAATAAAAATAAAAATAATTTACTAATCACGTTCAGGACGAATTTTATTTTAAATGAAGAAAAAAAAAAGTTGACCCCTATTTAAAGTGAAAAACAACTTTAACAACATCAACAACATCAATAACAAAAAAATAGCAATAACAATCAAACCAAAGGAAAAAAACAAACTGTTTATCAAAGTCAACAACAACAACAACACATTCCAGAATTCATCCTTTTCAGTTGTGTAGAAAAGGTTGCACGCTGGGGAGTGCATTAAAGTATTCAACAAAAAAACACGCAAAACGTAATAAACTTTGTTTTTTTTTTCTTTTTCAAGAGAGAGAGATTGCTATCGCAGCTACATCATTCACTCAAACATGTTCTCAGTTAATCCTCATTGTTTCACAACAGCTACATCATTCACTCAAACATGTTCTCAGTTAATCGTCATTGTTTCACAATATTAATCCACACCGTCCCCCTTTTTTGGACTTGAACAATCGGACAGTTATTTTTTTTTAAATAACAGACCATCCTTCCTATGAATATCAAATATTGGCAGTAGGACGAAGACCATTTTATCTGCTCCCAAATCGTAAGATTATAATTAATTCATAAATGATGTCAATCCAGGCCCCGAGATTACTGAGGGTATAGTTTTATTTAGGTTTTCTTTCTTTCTTTTGGCCGACATCGCACGCCATTGGCCGAATGAAAAGATGAAGACGATTGAGGAGCTAAAAATATGCCCTACCTTTTGACGTAAGAACTTTGTGTGGAGTATATAATAATAATCCCACCTCTGTCCAGACATTACTTGATAACTGGCCACACGGCTGATACAGAGATTTAGATTTAAACTGCAGGTAAGTCTCTTACTGTTTTTTTTTTTTTTTTTTTTTTTTTTACTTTTTTT
This sequence comes from Lymnaea stagnalis, assembly GCA_964033795.1. Lineage (NCBI taxonomy): Eukaryota > Metazoa > Mollusca > Gastropoda > Lymnaeidae > Lymnaea > Lymnaea stagnalis. The sequence goes on along the minus strand of CAXITT010000152.1, from coordinate 542,338 downwards.
TAATTTGTTACTTTCCCCCCCAGTTAATTTCAACAAGCCGTTTTTTTTAAATGGGTGACTTCATGTTCAAGGGCTGGTGTTAAGGTGTTCATGTTAAGGTCCCAGTATAAAAGGGCTGGTGTTTAGGTTTTCCTGTTAAATTTCCATTATACAGGGGCTGGTGTCAAGGTAAGGGTTTACAGTAGTCCCGAATTTCTGTAGACAGAATCACGAAAAATCGTGACAGACATTAACAGTTCTTATTGCCATCGGTGTACATTAAATTTGTCCGAAAATGAAAAAGAGCCACATAATTACGTGGAACTCTTTTAAAACCAAAATCCGCAACTTACAAAACAGCCACTTAGAGATCAACTCACAATATTCAATAATTTGTTAGCTGGCCATCGGAACAGTATTGTAAGGACGAGAGCCATTGAAGCGATCGTACATTTTGACGGCTTCTAATTTAACATATTTCATTGCAGCCAAATTTAGTTCCTAAAATGCGAAGGTTATTTTTTTTTTAAAAATAAATAAATTAAAAATTAAAAAATTCCTGTATTTCATCGGCGTGATCAAAAGCGAAAAATAAAAACGTCTTTAAACTCTGATTTTTATCATTAAATAAACACCATTTCTCAAAAAACATTAACATTCAATGGATTAAAATGTTGGCAGTAGGAAGTAAAGAAAATACTTTGAAATGATTGCCTCATCTATAAATCAAGTTCGCCTAAACGCACATGGTTCTTTAGTTACAACACAAAGGAATATATTTATCGTACTTATAGTGTGGAAGTGCCTAGTATTCATCAGTTTAAAATCAGAAAGTTTTGTTTAACGCTGATTAATTTTTAACGATATTTGTATGACCAGGGGTTTCGGCAACAAAAAACAACAACTAATTTTATTGATTTTCAGCTTTGTGTTGATACGGCCATACAAATAGATGGACCGCTTGATGGAATGTACATATTTAATAACAATTTAATTAAAAACAAACTAACATAAGTTAAAATTGTTTAAAAAATATATATAATAATAATGGAATATAATAATCTATGATAATAATCTATAATAATAATTCCCGAGATGATCTTGTCCGCCCCGCTCTCATTGCGCACCGTGCTGCGCACTCATTCCTTGCTTCCCCAGGCGTGCGCTTGATGACGTAGGCAACACATGCACACAAGCGAACGTCTACGTCAATGAGTTTCAAAAACGATGTTGCCACATTGTCACCTCCTCTTCATATTTGGCAATGATGATAAACTCAGAAATGTGGAAATAATTGTTAAAATATAGTTGGCTTAAATACCAGATTAGGACACAGACACTAGATATTGTAAAAAGTAACAAGATCCGTGGTACATACAGGCAGAAAAACCCTCCAATTCTGTGCATCTGGAAATATTATTATAGATTATGCATCTCTTCCCGTACTTTACACGCGCAATATGATTGTGTTGCCCCAGCTGGTAATTGAATATTAATATCTTTATTGAATCTTTAACTTCATATGAACTTTTATTAGACACTGAAAAATATGAACCAAATAGCTCCGATCGTTAAAAAATATGTTATTTAGTTTGTTGTTGTATTATAAACCAGGCCTGCACAACTCAAAATGTAAGGCGGGCAGTTATACTTTATGAAAAACTAGCGCGGGCTGAAAGAAAAAAGGAAACGGAGGGGGGGGGGGGGAGAAGCTATTGAGAAAAAAAAAATAATAACTAATATTTCGTTAAGTCGCGGATAGCAAGGGGGGGGGGCTGGCGGGCCGTATTAAAAACCCGCGGACCGTATGTTGTGCTGGCCTGTTATAAACAGATCAATAGTATTATGTAGTCACATCTTTGGCATTTTCATACAGGTGCTCTGAGAAGACACAAAGAAATGGCTAGCCTCAAGCTTTTCATCACCCTGTCCATCGTGGGTTTGGCTCTAGGGCAGTATGACACATACCAACCAGTTGCCGCAGTGAAAAACCCAAGTCGATCTCAATTAGCTCCTCAGAGTGTTAGTTATGGGTACAATAACGCCGAGTACTTGCCATTGTATCAAGCAAGCAACTCCCCAATATTTTATAACCCAGTTGTGTCCCCCGGCGCTACTTATTCCCCTTCCCCAGCATCAAACTACGTACCAGTTGGCAATCCTAGCCAGCAAAATTATCCAAGCCAGCCTTCTAGCCCCACCATTGTCTACCCAAGTCAACCAACTTACCCAAGTCAACCAACTTACCCAAGTCAACCAACCTACCCAAGTCAGCCAACCTACCCAAGTCAGCCAACCTACCCAAGTCAGACAAATTATCCAAGCCAGCCTTCTAGCCCCACTATAGTCTACCCAAGTCAGCCAACTTACCCTAGCCAACCATCCTACCCAAGTCAGCCAACCTATCCAAGTCAACCAACCTACCCAAGTCAGCCAACCTACCCAAGCCAACCTACATACCCAAGTCAGCCAACCTACCCAAGCCAACCTACATACCCAAGCCAACCATCAACTCCAAGTCAACCAACCTACCCAAGCAAACCTACATACCCAAGCCAACCATCAACTCCAAGCAAGCCAACCTACCCAAGTCAGCCAACCTACCCAAGTCAACCAACCTACCCAAGCCAACCTACATACCCAAGCCAACCATCAACTCCAAGTAAGCCAACCTACCCAAGTCAACCAACATACCCAAGTCAGCCAACCTACCCAAGTCAGCCAACCTACCCAAGTCAGCCAACCTACCCAAGTCAACCAACCTACCCAAGCCAACCTACATACCCAAGCCAACCATCAAATCCAAGTCAACCAACCTACCCAAGTCAGCCAAACTACCCAAGTCAACAAACCTACCCAAGTCAACCAACCTACCCAAGCCAACCTACATACCCAAGCCAACCATCAACTCCAAGCAAGCCAACCTACCCAAGTCAGCCAACCTACCCAAGCCAACCTACATACCCAAGCCAACCATCAACTCCAAGTCAACCAACCTACCCAAGCCAACCATCAACTCCAAGCAAGCCAACCTACCCAAGTCAGCCAACCTACCCAAGTCAGCCAACATATCCAAGTCAGCCAACCTACCCAAGCCAACCTACATACCCAAGCCAACCATCAACTCCAAGTCAACCAACCTACCCAAGCCAACCTATATACCCAAGCCAACCATCAACTCCAAGCAAGCCAACCTACCCAAGTCAGCCAACCTACCCAAGTCAGCCAACATATCCAAGTCAACCAACCTACCCAAGCCAACCTACATACCCAAGCCAACCATCAACTCCAAGCAAGCCAACCTACCGAAGTCAGCCAACTTACCCAAGTCAGCCAACATACCCAAGTCAGCCAACCTACCCAAGTCAGCCAACCTACCCAAGTCAACCAACCTACCCAAGTCAGCCAACCTACCCAAGTCAGCCAACCTACCCAAGTCAGCCAACCTACCCAAGTCAACCAACCTACCCAAGTCAACCAACCTACCCAAGTCAGCCAACCTACCCAAGTCAGCCAACCTACCCGTCTTCTAGTTACAATCCAGAATATAACTACCAAACTGAAGGTGCCAACAGCCCAGGAGCATGTAAGTAGATAAATATAAGCGCGTCAGAATTTCATGTTTACTAAATATGTTCATCCTCTTTTTTGTTTTGTTTTGGGGGGGGGGGGGTGAGCTAACGCCTCTTTAAGTGCATGTTGTCTCTGTTACGCCTATTGTTAAGCCGAAACCAAAAGCTAAACGTATTTTCGGCCGAAACCGAAATATTTAGATATTTCATAAACTCGTTCATGCACACGTTCTACGTACGTCGAAAATTCGCGGGGGGAAGTATCGATATTTATATAATTTCTATTTCACAATGAGATTATCGTGACAGACATCTAATGAATACTTTGGGCGTTACCATTTGAATTAAAAAGTAAGTTAAAGTTTTAAAAAATGTATGTTAAAGTAATATGTTAAGATATACAACTTTTACACGGGGAGGGGGCGGATGTTAAGATATACAACTTTTACACGGGGAGGGGGCGGTGAATCCATGCAAAAAAGACCCTTGGGCGCGCTTTGATTTAATACTATATTTACAATGCTACCTGGACATATTTGGTATCGCTCGAAAGCTTAGCCAATGAATTGTTAATTTGCATGGCCTGCTCCTTTTTTAAATACCACAGACATTCAACCATACAAATACCGAGGATTGAGGGGTGGGGCGACCCATGGCGCCGTAAACGATCGCGTCCATTAGCTTTTTCATCTTGCTCTGACCAATCCCCCCACCCCCCGACGTTGACATGAGAGAGTGGGGTTTTATTCCCAACCCAGGAGCAGTGTCCATGTCCTCCACTAGCCTGATACCAGAAACTAATGAAGAAAGCAGTGACTGTTGTGACAGCCGCACATTGTGCCAATGTAATCCGCCTACGGGAGTCCATCTCCGGGTTTGAATTCAGAGTTCCTTCTCTTAGATGAGTTGCTATCCAAGATTAACGAGTCCCATCCACCCGGGGAAAACAAACATTAAACCACCGGATATCGTACGTTTAGGGGTCCTTCTAAATAGAATATACATAACATATTTTAAGCATTTCAAACTGTCCAGTTCGCGCTTCTCTCGTTGAGTTGATGGATACGGTACATGAAAAATATTTAGAATATCATCTAAAACAATATTCCGAAGCTGATAATTTACTGCTGATATAGCAATGACACAAAGACATGAGAAATGGGTCGGGGGGGGGGGGGGCGAGGGCCTTTGGCTTAAATGGGGGTAGTTCGAGGCGGTTAATTTTTTTTTTTTTAAAAAACCCTTTTGAAATATAAATTTTTCGGTTCCGTTTTTCTTTTCATAATCTTAAAGAGTGAGAGATTTTAATTTTTGATTTTTTTAAAGAGACGTCCCCCATAGTTTCAAAAACAATTTATTTAAAAAAAAATGAGTAACACGTTGTTGTATCACTGCCCATCCTCAGATCAGTGTGGCCCCAAATACAATGGGAATACGTACCCTGTCGCTGGTGTTTGCTTCGCGTATATGGAGTGTGATGATGGAGAGGTCTTGTATCGCCAGTGTAACAACAAGAACAGGTTTGACGCGAAGTCCGGCAAGTGTGTGGCTGATGCCTCATGTACCACAGGTAAGGGGGGGGGGTCATTCACAGGACCTTTTGGTTGAATAATTGATTTTTTTGCATTTATTATTTTTTTTTTAAAATGTTTTTTGTGTAAACGTTTTTACGTAATTAATGAGTTGACGTCATTCACTGTCCCTGGACTTGTAACAAAGATGAAACAGTTTCGCAATGTAACTAGTAAAAAGAAGATACAGTTTTACATTGTACCTTATTAAAAATGATACAGTGTCACATTATAACTTACATAAAGATGATACAGTTTTCACATTGTAACGTTTCCCTTGGTCGCTGTCTGCAGCCTGTTATGAGAAATGGACGCCCCATCCTCGTGACATCTACAAGTTCCTCCTGGACGGCTATGAAATGTCCTGCCCAGAAGGAACTTATTTCGACTACAAAATCTGCACGTGCCAGCATAACTATTGTAAGTAGTAGAAGTCAAAATGTAACTTTTTTTACCGCTTAGCTTTCGCACACATCTCATAACACACCTCACCACACACACAGTAAAATTATTTTTAAAAATTTAAGCATTTTTTAAAAACAATTTTAGACCATGATTGATTTCGGTAGATTCGTAAGTTTTTAAAGAAAAGTCCATGTATGATAACTACCAAATCTTTGGGTATTCAGAGGAAATTACAGAGTGTCAATGATCATAAGCTAGTTCATGAACAGCTCAAGGATCATAAGCTAGTTCATGAGCAGTTCAAAGATGATAAGCTAGTTCATGAAAAGTTCAAAAATCACAAGCTAGTCCATAAACAGTTCAAAGATCATAAGCTAGTTCATGAACAGTTCAAAGATCATAAGCTAGTTCATGAACAGTTCAAAGATCATAAGCTCTTCCATGAACAGTTCAAGGCAGACTGGGATGGCCTGAGGATTGCAACGACAGAGCTGAGCTCAAACATTCAGGGATTCAGGGTACAGCGACAACAGAAGAGCTGTGGGTGAAGTTTAAGACAACAATCACTTATGCAGTGAAGAAATTCATACCACACAAGATCACCAATTCTAGAGATAAATCAGCCATGGGTCACGGCTGAAATCCGTAGGCTCATCCACATGAGAGACCGCCGATACAAACGAATGAAACATATGTCTCAATTGAACTGAGAGAGGAGGTACTGAGGCTCCGGCGAACCCTTCAACGCTTATTGCGCAGATCATATTGGAACTACATGAACGGCATCTTCTCAGAGGAAGACACCCCGACCAAAGATGTCAAGAACAAGCGCTTCTGGAGCTATGTGAAGCACCAAAAGTCCTCAAACGCTGGAGTTTCTCCCCAGAGGTGGGATGACCAATAGACATCTGACCCAAAAGCACAGGCTGACATACTAAATCAGCAGTTCCAGTCGGTCTTTGGTGACGGTAGAGAGTACTCTGAGTTCCTTCTGAAGACCAAAATGATGAACAGAGCCTACCCTGCCATGGAAGATATCCAGATATCAGAACAGGGTGTGCTTGCCCTCCCCTAAACCATTAACCCCTACAAAGCCTGTGGTCATGACAACATCAAACCACGAGTGCTCAAAGATTTGGTCAAAGAAATCGCTCCTACATTGACAATCCTCTTCCAATCGTCGCTGTGCACAGGAAATGTTCCAGCAGACTGGAGAACAGCGCATGTCACTCCAATCTACAAGAAAGGGGAGCATTCCAACCCTGCCAACTATCGTCCGATATCCCTCACCAACGTGGTCTGCGAACTGTTGGAGCACATAATCGTAAGCACAGTCATAAAGCATCTTGAAAGCCAAAATATACTCAATGACTGTCAACATGGCTTCCGAGTCAATAGATCATGTGAGACCCAGCTCCTTGAATTTGTAGAAGACTTGATGAAAAATCTGGAGAAACACAAGTAGACTGACGTGCTGGTGATGGACTTCGCAAAGGCATTTGACCGTGTGAATCATAGTTTGCTTCTACTCAAGCTTCAGAGATATGGGATCCAAGGCCCTACTAAAGCATGGATATCTAGCTCTCTGAGCCACCGATGCCAAGCAGTAGTGATTGATGGTACAAGCTCCTCCTTTGTCTATGTGAAGTCAGGGGTCCCCCAGGGATCAGTGCTAGGCCCCTGCTTGTTCCTAGCATACATTAATGACCTACCCGAGAAACTGACATCACAAACAAGGCTGTTCGCAGATGACACAGTGGTGTATAGGACGATAGCCAACAGATCTGACTAGGACCAGCTACAACAGGATCTCAATCAGTTAGCTGAGTGGGAGATGAGCTGGGACATGGAATTTCATTCTGCCAAGTGCCAGACACTATCAGTCTCTAGAAGTTGTACTCCGTTACACTACCAATACGAACTGCACGGCCATATACTTGAGCCAATTTCCTCCGTAAAGTACATGGGTGATACCATTCAAAGAGAGGTCCGCTGGGACGAGCATATTAACAATGTATGTAACCAAGCAAACAAGACCCTAGGGTTCTTAAGGCGTAATCTAAAGATTGGCAACTCCTCTGTGAAAGAAAGAGCCTATAAAGCCTTTGTCCGTCCGGTTTTAGATTATGCATCTTCAGTCTGACACCCATTTACCCAGAAGACCAGTGACAGGTTGGAGGCGGTCCAGCGACGAGCAGCACGCTTTGTCCTGAACCGCTTTAGGATTACCTCTGGTGTTGGCAGCATGCTGGAAACACTGGGCTGGTCACCATTGGAGGAACGACGACGACAATCCGGGCTCTCCATTATGTACAAGATAAACAATGGGCTGGTCCACTGTTCCAGTATTAAACAGAAACTCGTCCCTCTCCCCCATGTCAGGCAGTTCGGGCTCATACCAGCAAGAAGCCAGTATAGGAGCTGCTCATTCCTGCCCAAGACAATCAGGGACTGGTACAAGCTTTCAAAAGGAACAGTTGAGGTGACAACACTAGACTCATTTGTGTCTACTGCCTCAAGGCTTCAAACCCCCCAGTGCATGATTCCCTCACAAAGTGGCGCTGGAAATCAGTTGAATGTCCTCGTCAACACCAGGCACAGAAACATTGCAGATCCCCTCTACATGCATAGGAGCCAAAATGATCAATAAATTGATCGTGGACCCTTAATATTTAAAAGAAGAAGAAGAAGATCATAAGCTCGTTCGTGAACAGTTCAAAGATGTGAGAAACGATAGGAGTGTTGATAGGAGTGTTGATAGGAGTGTTGATAGGAGTGTTGATAGGAGTGTTGATAGGAATGTTGATAGGAGTGTTGATAGGAGTGTTGATAGGAGTGTTCGCTGTGTCAGATTAGGAAACATGGCAAGGGATATAAACAAGCAAATTTTGTTTTCCTTATGAAAAAAATCAACAGCTAAAACTCTGTTGTAAGATTGTACTGTTTTCTTTTTTTTTTCAATCGATACATGTAGTATCAGTCTTTCGAGATGTTTTCTCGTTTTTTAATAAAATTATTATCATTATTATTCAAATTCAAATGCAAAAAAAAACAACAAAAAGACAACTATTTCGTGACAAAAAATTTAAAGTTGTTGCTTATGTCTCCCACAGTTATGCCCCGTGCCTATGGCTATAACAAGTAGGGATGTCAGGACAGATAGCCCTGATAACATAACGTGACCCATGCGTGTGTCTTCTTAAGACTGTGCCAACATTTTCAAGGCCATTCCCAAAATATTGTGCTTGAAATAAACATTTTTTTATTAACTTCCACTCACCGTGTTTTCCATTTTTGTTTTTAAAATTTATGATTTTGTTTGTTTCGTTGTTTAAAAAAAAACGTTATTTTCTTCGTTGTTTGAAATAGTAATGCTTTTATAAATAGCACGAATCTATTTTGAGCAGTGGTTCCCAACCCGTGTGCCCAACGCGTACACTTCTCAGGGACAACGCGGCCTTTCCACGAAGCTCCTAAATGCTATCAACTTGTAAGACATAGTTTAAGCCAAATGGGCTCAACCGTAGAAAAGGGATTCTGAAAAAAAAACGGGCCAGCGAGTCAAAAATGATGGGAACCACTGTGTTATAGATTACACAAATTTATGGGCTGTAACTGTGGAACTGCAGCTAAGGCTTCTATTCTTAACTGGGCCGTACTAAAGTGGGCACTTGCCCCCCGGGCGCTGTCACCAGACAATACTTTCAAATATTGCCTTTAACATACATCGTTTGTTGATGAATGTGAGGGAGGGGTGGGGCACTATTTTCAGGTTCGTCCCGGCTTCAGCTTTCCTCGGCACAGACGTGATCGTGCCTAAACTTCAACACAATTCAATGTCAATATCTATATTTTAATATCCGACCCATTGCTCTACGATTAGGTGGCCAAGATCAACAGATTGTGTTTGATAAATTTGACACATTTCTTGTGTGCATCACTGTGAGTATGCACAATACGATAATTTTGCCATCAAAGGGAAGGTAATATTTTATTAAACCGTGTTTAACAAAAATTCGCAATAGAAGACTCCTGTTACGCTTTTCTTTGTGTGCATTGATTTAAACACTTCTGAAGTGTTTTTGTACACATTTTAAATGATTTTGAACACTTTTGAAAACTTTTAAATGCTTTCGCACACTTTGGAACAATTTTGAACACGTTTAAACACTTTTGAACATATTTGAATTCTTTTGAACACTTTTAAACAACTTTTTAAAAAATATTAAAAAATTTTGATCCTTTTTGAACACTTTTGAACACTTTTTATCGCTTTCAAACACGCTTGAACACTTTAACACCACTTTTAAACTATTTTGAATACTTTTGAATACTTTTTTAATCTAGCGTGTTTGCCGTCGTCCAAATCCTGGATAACGATCGCTGAAATAACTTTCCATTTAGATGTTCAATAACAAGAAACTATTTTTAAAATAAAACAAAAACACAGCCAGATTAAATCTGAATCCATCCATCCCCCTAGCACCGTAAAAGTTACTGAATCTATCGAATACAACGAGGATACTAATTAACGAATTAGGAGCAAAGTCTCTAAGATTTGTGTATAAAGGTAATTTAGAGATTTCCGTATTATTAGTTAAAGCTTGTGAGAGAACAGAGTCTTTTGAGATAGAGTCAGGGGTTCGACTGGGCTGTCACCTTGCCTGTTACTTATTGTCATAGATTGGATAGTGAGAGGTGCAAAAGAAATATGGGGAGGGGGATGTAATACAATGGACCCTTTCTAAACATTTGAAGACCTGGATTTCGCAGATGGCATCGCTCTAATATCCAAACGCCATCAACAAATCCAAAAGCCACAACTGCAAATCTTGATTCAATGTCCTGACAGATAAGACTTGCAACAAAGGGGGGAAAGAAACTAAAGTAATGAGAATAAATGCAAACAGCGCATGAGCTGTAGCAATAAGAGGGAAAGGACTAGGAGAATTAGAAAATGTTACCTACCTGGAAAGTATATTGAGTGAGGATTTGAGGGGGGGGATACGGAAGCAGATAGCAAGGAAGTATATCGTAACTGCCCATATCGTAGAGAATTCAGCCTGGGTAGTATACGGGCGGGGGACTCACATTACGATGGCTGTCTCTCACACGAATCAAGTTAGCAAACGAACAGGGTGTCACAAATGACCAGGACTGTACGAGGGAACGATAGGGGCTGGTACAGGGACACCGTTACAATAGAGGAGGCAGGGGTCGACTTTGGCATTATAGATGTTTTATGTGAAGAAAGGGAAGACATAGCCTGGGAACCAAGCCGACAAGGGGTACATTGCTAAGGGATAGAATGGGTTTTACGAATAAGTTAGTGTAATGACTTTTGTAGTTGCTGTTAAATGAGGAATGTCCATGGACGTATATTTAGTAAAGACGGGGGACAGGAGGCAGATAGCATGGAAGTATATTAGTAAGGATGGGGGGGGTCGGAGGAATATAAAAAGAAGGTCTATTTAGTAAAGATGGGGATCGGAGGCAGACAGCAAGGCAAGAGTACAGAAGGCATGATGAGCTTTTACCTTAGGCTACTGTTCTGCTATATTGCCCCGGTAGATGGAAATAAAGCAAGACAGATTGTAAAAAAAAAGCTAAAAACACCCGTGAACAGTTACTTGCGTAACATTAAATGGTTCCAGAACATCCCGAACACAGCAGTTATGGAAATAACAGCACAAATCCCAGGGCATCAAGAAATCCGTAGAATAAAGTGGAGATGAATAGAGGTCATACCATGAGAAAACCCATGGCAAATATAGCGAGACAAACCAATGGTTTAAACCCCTACCAAATATAACAAGACAAACCAATGGTTTAAACCCCATACCAAATTTAACCAGACAAACCAATGGTTTAAAACCATACCAAGTATATCAAGACAAGCACTGGTATTAACACACACCAAATATAACAAGGCAAGCACTGGTATTAAAAGACACCAAATATAACAAGACAAGCACTGGTATTAAAAGACACCAAATATAACAAGACAAGCACTGGTATTAAAAGACACCAAATATAACAAGACAAGCACTGGTATTAACACACACCAAATATAACAAGACAAACATATGGTTTAAACCCCATACCAAATTTAACCAGACAAACCAATGGTTTAAAACCATACCAAGTATATCAAGACAAGCACTGGTATTAACACACACCAAATATAACAAAACAAGCACTGGTATAAACCAATACCAAATATAAAAAGACAAATCCTGGTATGGAACCATCAAAGATTAAGAGAAAGACCAAAAAACACCCGGCGAAGAGACTTGGAGAAAGATGTATTAAAGATATAAAAAAGTTGGAAAGCGCTAGAGAAGATACAGACCCGAAAGCTTGAAAATGAATAAAGTTAGTTGTTCTTGATAATCACTATGAGGTCAAGAGTGGACAGTGCATCTGCCAGTCCCAAAATTAGGTGGATTAGCGAGCAGACCAGCCCCCTCCCCCCCCCTTTTCCCCCCAATCCTTCCTGATTATAAAATAAATTCATTCCGGTTTTGGCGTCATTTGGGATATTCTTTTGATCTCATCTTACCATTCTCCTGGAATCTATTTAGTCCAACTTAATATTTACATAATTGCAAGAAAAGACATTGTTGTTTTTTAAATTTATTGTTGTAAAAAAAAAAAAAGTTAGAAATGAAGGGCCACCTATGGCTTCTGAGCAAATGTTGTGTGGGTGAGCAGTTTGGTGAGATGTTGGATACATTTAAAATGCAGGGTTGCATTATTTGCGCATACCTGAACAATGTGTGACTGATCTCAGGAAAAGTTGAGGCATAAGATTCAATTGATTAAAAGGTTTCTTTGGATTAGCCAACTTCTTTAACTTTCTTCAAACAATTTTTAAATGAATATTTGGCGTCTTTGGACAAGCTTCTTTTATATAAAATTCATATTATGTTCTTGAAATCCCTGGATTTTCTTTTTATTTATGATATAGCAAGAAGGCAAAAAAAAAAATGTTTCTGTTTGATACTAATGTAGATATAAAAATATAAAATGCCTGCGATAAGACAGGAACGATTATTTATTATATTTTAATAGAGAAAATAATTTTTGAACTAAATATATCTGCATTTTTTTAAAAATCCTGTCAGCTGTGCAGCAAACGTGTCACAAAAGAAATAACTTAAAAGACAGAAGAAAACACAACAAATTCGATTGAAATAATAATTGATGCGGTGGGGAAAAAAACAACTCAATTTTAAATTTAAAAAAAAAAAAATTTATCAATTGCTTATAGTTTTCCTTTTTTTAAAAAAATCAGCTCAACATTTCATAGCCTCGACTACATTTAAATTTCTACTAATAGCTAGGCGTGTGTCTGTAAAGCATGATATTGGTTAAATTATTATATTATTGATAATGAACAACCTGACTTACCTTAAAGGTATGTATCGTTTTAGAAAGAAATGAATGAAAATTGAAAATAAAATGCGAATATGTCTGATACTGAGCAAGAAATATAGCGAAATATAATAATTATAGGATTTGATATCGATATAAAAAGTAGTTTAATACCGTATTTTTTAGAGCGTAGGCCGCACTTTAACCCATAATGTAAAGTTTTAAGGGATTTATCAGATAATTAAAAATACCGGTACTTACAAACAACTGGATGTTACGGTAGGGCTTATTAATTAGGAGCGGCCTATATTTTTAAGTCCGAAAACAACAAGGTACGGTATTTAAAATCGAAAAGTGAATCTTGTTTTTCGCCTTAATTATTAGGATAATCAAATACATCCATTTGAGAGATATTTAATTGTTTCACTATTTCACTTATGTTTATGGGTGAAAGGTAGCCCTTACTACTCTTGATTTTTTTTAAAAATAAGAATTTGATTTGTTCTTTTTAAATCTCAATGTTTTATTGCTGTACACAGGCATCTCTCCGGAATAAGTTGGGTGGGGGGGGGGAGGGGGGGTTGCCGTTCAGTTGTAAAGGGGGGGTATCCCCCCACCCCAGAGGAGCCGGAAAAACCCCACTATTTACAATGTATGTTTGTGTATGACTAAAGGTGGGTTGGATATTATTGTACGGTAATTTTGGGTGTTGACATAAGTCATATAATTTCACTTAATTTTATTGGACAATGCAAAGAAATTCTTTTTTTTTTTTCCTCCTATTATCTCTTAAGCTTTAAGTTTTGTAAACTGTTCACTTTAAAACATTTACCCGCGACTGTTCAATTAGTTTATTTAAATATACGAGGTAATGAAATGATAATTTGTTTTTAGCGTTCCATATCTATTTAGATTGTCTGTGTTTTTGTTGTTGCTGTTGTTGTTATTGTGCGTATGCCAAGATGGAAGTATTATGAATAAATTACACACACTGAAGATCCAAACACCCTCGCTACGCCTCTGTATACATATTTATTTATGATGCACTAAAATACTGATATATGCATGTGTATACATCAAATTTAATATATATAAACGCATGTTAGTGACAACGTTATCCCGTGAGACACACTTGTGTGCTTTATCATGTCTTACGGTGGACAGACGTGTGTGCTTTGTTGTGTACAATGGTGGACACACTTGTGTGCTTTGTTGTGTACAATGGTGGACACACTTGTGTGCTTTGATGTGTACAATGTGGGCACAGGCGTGTGCTTTGTAGTGTACAATGGTGGACACACGTGTGTGCTTTGCCGTGCATAATGGTGGACACAGTGTGTGCTTTGCTGTGCACAATGGTGGACACACTTGTGTGCGTTGTTGTGCATAATGGTTGACACACTTGTGTGCGTTGTTGTGCATAATGGTGGACACACGTGTGTGCTTTGTCAAGCACAATGGTGGACACACTTGTGTGCTTTGTTGTGTACAATGGTGGACACACTTGTGTGCTTTGATGTGTACAATGTGGGCACAGGTGTGTGCTTTGTAGTGTACAATGGTGGACACACGTGTGTGCTTTGCCGTGCATAATGGTGGACACCCCTGTGTGCTTTGTCATGCACAATGGTGGACACAGTGTGTGCTTTGCTGTGCACAATGGTGGACACACTTGTGTACGTTGTTGTGGATAATGATAAACACACTTGTGTGCGTTGTTGTGCATAATGGTGGACACACTTGTGTGCCTTGTCAAGCACAATGGTGGACATAGGGATACGACTAAAACCAAGTGCACGGCTGGTGTCCCCTGGCGTCTCTTCTCTTTCACGTTGTCTAATCATTTACAATTTAAACTCTAACGTGATACTTATCTTCTGCCGTTGATTCACCACCACCAACACCATCAGGTGAAGCACTGTTTGAAACCATAGTTAAAAGTCCAGTTGAAATAGTTATCACAAACGATACTCAGCTACTAATCACAATGAAGTCTGGGCGCTAACTGGTGGTCACGTGATTTAAAGTCAAATTCGGGTGCCGGTCGTTGTGTATTATTCCGCGAGCTAACCTATTATATTCCATGATAAAATAGTACTTACTTGAGGCACACTAAGAAAAAAATGGTACATTAATAAATTAATTGCATTTCTTTTTTTGTGGCTCGGGGACGACCGCCTTAAAATGAACCACGTAAAACGAGAACCTGTACGACCGTCATTGTGGGGGGGGGGGGGGGTATCAAAGCTTAGCTCCCCAAAAAAAACAACGGG
>CAXITT010000152.1:509498-526608 GCA_964033795.1 Lymnaea stagnalis | reverse complement strand
GGGGGGGGGGGGGGGGGGGGGGGGGGGAGCTGTCAAGCAGCGGGCGTCATGCCTGACAGTTGAACTCAGGTAAAAAGTTTTTTTTTTTTGTTTTTTTTACGGGAGGAAACTATTGCATTAATCGATAAAATCAATAAAACAAAGAACCAGCTGTATGATGTAGTACTGTCAGTAGATATATTGTTAAAAACCGACTAAGAGCATTTTTCTCTGGTAGGAAATAATTTGGAAGAAGAGGAGGCTTTCACATACTAAGCAGAACCATTGACATAATTGGTGGCTGAGGAATGGATGTCAGGGCTAGAATTGGAAAGTTTAGGTCAGCCTTTGTGACATTAAAGAATATGTGGGAGTCAAATGAGCTGAATCTGCGAAACAAAGTCAGAATTTTCAAAACAAATGTCAAAGCATTCCTACTCTATGGAGCCAAAACTGGGAGAACAATAGGGAGCACTACGCAGAAAGCACAAACCTTCATAAGCACTTGCCTTAGAAAGATCCAGAACATTAAATGGCCAAACACCATCACTAACAAAGACTTACGGAAAAGCACATACCAGGAGCCTATCGCTGAAGACATCAGAAGGAAAAGATGGAGATGGGTAAAGCACACTCTCCTCAAACCATTAGATAACATCACCAGAGAATACCTAACATGTAATCCACAAGGAAAAAGAAAGAGAGAAAAGCCTAAGAATACGTGGAGACGTGAGTTAGTGGCATACACAAAAGGTATGGGATGCACCCACCGGGAAGCAACTGGAAAGGAATGCACAGGACCGAGATGACTGGACAATTTTTGTAGATGACCTGTGCCCCAGACGAGGTAAAAGGAATTAGTAAGTAAGTAAGGTAGGCTGCAGGACTGTCTGTATGCCCATCGTTTATAGAAAATGAGAAGTTAACTCATTTTTTTTAACACATGGATTCATTGCTATTTTCTCAACATACCCGGACCCTGTGTAAAAATAACTGCACCCGACTAAGACCTAGAAATATATTGTTCAACCCAAGTGTGAGACTTAAGTTTGTGTCTAACATCTTACTGCATTCTCGCATAGTGACATCTAACAATGCAAAATTGGCCAGTGTCATTGATACCATACATAAGATATGAATTTATACTTGACACAAACCGCAACATTTTTTTACAACCATCTGATGTCATGAATTTCTGTTTCATCCAATAAAAATTTTCCCCGAGCAATGGTTGTTCTTTTGACAATGAGATTCATTGTTGTTTCTCCTTTCAGTACGCTGGGGCGCTATGTCTCCGATGACGTCAAAATCCTTATTGGCTCCACGGGCTGGATAGACCCAATGTCTCTGGCCAGATGTGTCCCGAAGGCCCATACCTCGCCGACCTCTGCATAAAAAACATCAATGACTTACGCAAAGTGCTCTTAAAATAAAGAGAGCAGATCACTATCACCGGAGGTAAACAATAAAAAATTTACATTAAAAATTCATAGGTTATTTTTTGCAAAATAATCTTTTGGTGGAGATCGTGTACCTTCTGATGACAATGATGAAATGATTATTTCTAGCAGAGAAATGTAAGTTTGTGTTGATTGTGATCTTACGGTTCATGTGATTTCTGTGACTGAAACATTATGAGGTTCTCGGGAAATATTGTCACGTTTTACGCCATGTGTTTTTTAACGTCGGTGTTTAACGTCGGTGTTTCTAACGATAACAGAAGCACCATGATCCTAGTCCTATTGACTACTCTAAGTACTATTGACTACATCAATCGCTATTGATTACACCAATTCCTCTCGGGAAAAAAGCAATGATCATCGACTACACCATCCATACTAACTACGCAATTCCTACTAACTACAAAAATCACATTTTGACTATAACAATCCCTAACTATATCAATCAACTTTGACAACACAAATCTTCTCTGATTAAAACAGTCGTATTTCACTATACTATTACTTCTCACTACACCAATAACCATGGACTAAACTAATCACTTTTGACTACAACAATCTCTGCTGACTAAAATAATCCCTATTAACAACAAAAATTTGTATTGACTTCAACAATTTCTAATGAATTAACAATTTCTATTGATTACACCTATTTCTACTACCTGCACCAATCACTACTGACTACACAATCACTATTGACTACACCAAACCCCATGGACTACACCAAATTCCATGGACTACACCAAACCCCATAGACTACACCAAACCCCATGGGCTACACCAAACCCTATTGACTACACAAAAACCCATTGACTACAACCAAATCCCATTGACTACACCAAACCTCATGGAATCACCGAACACCATGGACTACAAAAAACACCATGGACTACACTAAATCCCATTGGCTAAACCAAAACACCACTGACTACACCAAACACCAATAACTACATAAAAAACAATGGTCTACACCAAACACCATTGACTACAACAAACACCATGGACTACACCAAACACACTATACTACACCAAACCCCATGGACTACAACAAACCCCATGGAATTACCGAAAACCATGGACTACACAAAACACCATGGACTACACCAAACCCCATTGACTACACCACACCCAATTGACTACACCAAACCCCATTGACTACACCAAAATCCATTGACTACACTAAAATCCATTGACTACACCAAACCTCATGGACGACACCAAACCTCATGGACGACACCAAACCTCATTGACTACACCAAACCCCATTGACTACACCAAACCCCATTGACTACACCAAACCCCATTGACTACACCAAACCCCATTGACTACACTAAAATCCATTGACTACACCAAACCTCATGGACGACACCAAACCTCATGGACGACACCAAACCTCATTGACTACACCAAACCCCATTGACTACACCAAACCCCATTGACTACACCAAACCCCATTGACTACACCAAACCCCATTGACTACACTAAAATCCATTGACTACACCAAACCTCATGGACGACACCAAACCTCATGGACGACACCAAACCTCATGGACGACACCAAACCTCATTGACTACACCACACCCAATTGACTACACCAAACCCCATTGACTACACCAAAGCCCATTGACTACACCAAATCTCATTGACTACACCAAACCTCATTGACTACACCAAAATCCATTGACTACACCAAACCTCATGGACGACACCAAACCTCATTGACTACACCAAACCCCATTGACTACACCAATCCGCATTGACTACACCAAACCCCATTGACTACACCAAACCCTATTGACTACACCAAACCACATTGACTACACCAAACCCCATTGCCTACTCCAAACCCCATTGACTACTCCAAACCCCATTGACTTCACCAAACCCCATTGACTACTCCAAACCACATTGACTACACCAAACCACATTGACTACATCAAACCCCATTGACTACTCCAAACCCCATTGACTACACCAAACCCCATTGACTACTCCAAACCCCATTGACTACTCCAAACCCCATTGACTACTCCAAACCCCATTGACTACTCCAAACTCCATTGACCACACCAAACCCCATTGACAACACCAAACCCCATTGACTACACCAAACCCCATTGACTACACCAAACCCCATTGACTACTCCAATTTTTGTTTCATAATTGATGTCACTGTGTCCGCTGGTATTTATACTTCACGTTTCCACTCTATACCAGAAGATTTTTTTAAAAATATGTATATCTAACGAGCTTAGACACCAATTTACATTCTTTGTTATATAACAATAGCATAGACGTTAAGGGACGTGTTTCCTATCATCGCATATTCTGTGATTATATATGTGTGTGGAAAATGACATTATTACTGGCAATGGCAGCCGTCAAAGACAATGATAGCCTATAAAGCCAATGATAGCCTATAAAGGCAATGATAATCGCTAAAGGCAATGATAACCTATAAAGGTAATGATAGTATTTTAATGCAATGATAGTCTTTAAAGGCAATGATAGTCTCTAATAATAATAAATCACGGACACCCAAGTTAAATTTTGCCTTTTTTTAAAAAAATCTGCTAAGCTTTGAAATACGGGTGTTACTGACCAGAGGCGTAATAATAGCGGGTCATAGGGGCGGTACACCCCGGGTTGAAACAACATGGGTTGGCAACCCCATTAAGTCACAAGACACCTTTTTTTTTTTTTTTTATAAAAGACTTTCTTTTCTACTCACAGTTCCACGGGGTTGTTAAGTTTGTAGTTTTTGTAGTAAACTAAAAAAGTACAACCTCCAATGAAGAAAAATAACAAATCTGTTTTTGCATTTCTCGACTAAGCAGGAAGATATTTTACAAAGGTCCTGAAAATGAAAAAAAAAGGGGGACAGTTTGGGGGGGGGGGGTTGTAAGGCTCTTAATTTTTTGTTAAAATCTTAATTAAACATTTGCTGGGTTGCTTATATGTATCTTGATATTACTTTTAAAAATACATGACAGCATTTCCATGAAAATGCAAACAAACTTTAATCAATTATAGTGATCCTATCTAGAGTAAGATTATCAATTTTATTTAATATTTCAGAAAATTCCCTCTATGCTTAGTCTGTTTCTGTTAATAATTAAATTAGGTGGCAGCGCTGGTATTTTCAGATCTTAAATTACATTTTTTTTTACACAAAGGTTTCCCAAGGTTTTGTGAAGGACTCATCATCATATTTTTGATGTTGTCATACGTGAGCCCTTCGCTCAGCTGATCGTGGAAAGTCGCGTCTGCTTCGTTCAGAGAATGCATTTTAAGAAATGTTTAATTATTTTCTACTTTTCTAATGAGTTTAAATTCGTCAAAGATAGAAAATATGTTTTTAAACTTTAAAAAATTTATATTTATAATTTTTTTATTTAAAAACAAAGCCATCTCGTCTAATGTAACTGAGAAAGTGAAGAGCACTTTCTCCAACTTAGGACCGAGTCTGAGTATATGGCTTTTAGGTAAACAGCTCCAACAACATACATTAATAATAACATAATATTTAGGATATTTTTGAAACGCATCGCCGCCAAAGCAGGGGTGTGAACTCTTACATGACGGTCAGAATACTTGCTCTAATTTAATGACATAATTCACTATAATCTACCGGGTTTTCGAATCTAATTATGGCTAAAAACATCTTACGAAGCCAACCCCCCCCCCCCCCCCAAAAAAAAGGACGACTTAAATTTGCAAACGTTGGTTAAATGTCCTTTTGAGACTTGGGTTCGCTAGGTGCATGACCAAGATAGGACTACGGCCGTTGGTACACTCCTGATAGAAGACATCAAACTCCGAGTGAAACTTGGGTTGGGCTGTGACCTGGGGGCCANGGGGGGGGGGGGGGGGTAAGGGGGCGGATTACAGCAAACATGAAAACCAATAGTCATTGAACCGTTCACTCGCCGTTAAATTCAGAGTTCAAATCACATAAAAAAACAACATTGCTATCTTTTTTTAAATATCGTTAAAATAATAATTATAATTAATTAATAAAAAATAACATTAGTTCTTCTCATATTTACAAGAAATACGTAATGATGACGAGGATGATGATGATGATGTTGATGATGTTGATGATGATGATGGTGATGATTTTTGAAGATGATGATGATGATCATGATCATGATCATGATGGGGTTCATGATGCTAATGCTTTACAATAATTTAACAACTTCTAGCTCCCAACCTCTAGGAAAGATGAAATCAACGTTGTGCGACATAAACAAAGGCATTCTTTCCATGTCAAATAAGTTGTTTTTTAAAAATTAATTTTAAAAGCTTTTTTAGATAGGCGAACTTTTCATTTTGACACTCTTCTCCATAATTTGCATTTTAAACAATGGTTCTAAGTTTTCCCAAAAGTTTATTCCTTAGAGCTTCTAAAGAGCAATACAGAATATTGGCTAACATAATGGTGTAGAATTTCACATGGCGTCACATATCAGATGTTCTCATCGCGCCATCATTCCGTTTAATTAATTCCCGCGAAGTTCAATTATCCAGTGTACTGAATTTAAACTAAGCAATACCGGATCCTGGATGATCTGATGGATTTAATGTCACGGATCAGGCACAGATCGGTGTCAGAATAGTGTAGCGTTATGTATATATACGGCACTGATAGCCGCCGCGAGACGGCAAGACGAAGTCAGAGCTGTTAAGTAGGAGAGGGTAATGTAAACGGTAGCGGTATCTGTGGCACCCGGGGGCGCTGTCCCACTTATTAAAACTGAAAAATGGCGTTGGGTCAGCGGGTTTGTTCCGTCTGGCTTAGCAGCGCCGTTATAAAAATAGATAAAAATAATAATTTCCTTTTTGATATAGTTATGATCATGAGGTAGTTGATGTCATTGTGGTTATGTGGTAGTTTGATGTCATTGTGGTTATGTGGTAGTTTGATGTCATTGTGGTTATGTGGTAGTTTGATGTCACTGTGGTTATGTGGTAATTTGATGTCATTTTGGTTATGTGGTAGTTTGATGTTACTTTGATTATGTGGTAGTTTGATGTCATTGTGGTTATGAGGTAGTTTGATGTTACTTTGATTATGTGGTAGTTTGATATCATTGTGGTTATGAGGTAGTTTGATGTCATTGTGATTATGTGGTAGTTTGATGTCATTGTGGTTATGTGGTAGTTTGATGTCATTGTGGTTATGTGGTAGTTTGATGTCATTGTGGTTATGAGGTAGTTTGATGTCATTGTGGTTATGAATTAGTTTGATCCTGTTACCCTATGGGATCGCTTTAAAGATAGGTTCCAGTATATTTATGGATCTAACTCCAAATTAGGATCTTATTCTTCTATGGGATCATGCTCAGTGCGATTTTGTGCGAAGAAGCTTTTAGATCACGTTATATAACCTCTTAGAACAAAGTTAGGACCTTCTGAAAGATTCTGGATTTAATTTATGCTCCGTGAAACTAGTAAAAAAATTATTTCTCTAAGTAATTATTTTTCAAATACGAAATATTATACAACTAATTTGCACTACTATAACTAAAGTACATTTAAATTAAAATAGGGGCCCAAGTGGGGGCCCATTTAATAAAGTACTATTTTAGTTATGTCTGAGTTATGGGGGGGGGGCGCTATAAAAAATCATTCAGTTAAATTATTGAATTAAAATTTAAAATTTGTCCCATTAACATGGACTTAAAAATGCCATAGATATAACTTTTTATACTTATCGAACTTTCTGGAAAATTCTAGATTGGATATTATTAGTTTTAAATCCACCAATATTTCAATACGGACTAAGAAGCCTAATGAACTAAGCTAGGCTTAGAGCCATAAATTCACATAGAACCTTTACCGTTGTCTAACCCTATTGATATTCATATAGGGTATATAAGGAAAAATGAAATGGGGCCCCCGGCCCCAGAGAAAAGGATATTATGAGTTCAGTACCCTTCGGTATTTGAATATGGATGATCATGTGTATGTGTAATAAGTTTGGTCAAGATCCATCCATTCATGTATGAGTATTAAGCCTATCGATATTTATATAGCTTCTATAAGGAAAAATAAAATTGGGCCCCCGGCCCCAAAAGAATGCATATTATATTTCAGTACCCTTCGGTATTTGAATGTGGATAAAAAGTATATGTGTAATAAGTTTGGTCAAGATCCATCAACTCATATAGGAGTATTTGTTGTTAATTTTATTTATATAGCTCATATAAGGAAAAAACGAATTCGGGGCCCCCGGCCCTGAACGGAATGTTATAAAAGTTAATAACCCCTTAAGAGTTCCTTCTAGATAATGATGGATATATGTGCCAAGTTTGGTCAAGATCCATCAATCCATGTAAAAGCCTTTGTGGAACAAACCCACAAACTTTCACTTTTATTTATATACTAGCTAATTACCCGGCGTTGCACGGGATTGCATTAGGACCCGGATCCCAATCTGACACTGATCTCGGCGCTGTCCCATTTCCCGGTGTGATTCCGATCCCGGTGGATCCATTCAAGGTTAGGATCCCGATCCCGGTGGGATCCCGTTTTCTGGTGGGATCCTGATCCCGTTGAGATAAAGATTATAAAGGGATCCCGACCCATTAGGCATCCCGTATAAAAAAGTTATTTAGTGAAACTAAGAGAACAATAAGCTCTGGGGCAGTATAGAAATGAATAGAACTAAGTAACATTTCAATATTCCCTTAGATCCCACTGTATATCCCTTTGGACATATTTAGAACTTTCTGGAGCATTCTAGATTAAATTTAATAACCTGCTCGAAACATGTGTAAAAATTAATTTTCTATTTATTTTCTGAATACGATAAAAATATTCAACAAATGACCTAATTATAATCCTTTTTATTTTAAGTAAATAAGGGGCCCCAGTGGGCCCCGTTCCATAACTGTACCGATTTAGTATCCCTGAGATAGAGGGCCCTATAAGTATCAGACGGATAAATAATAAAGTTAAAATTTAAAATTTGTCCCATTAAAATCTATTTAAAGATGCCATAGATACAGCTTTTTAAAATTATCGAACTTTCTGGAAAATTCTAGAATGGATGTTATTAGTTTTAAATCCACCGATATTTCAATACGGACGAAGAAGTGTATTGCTACAACGATTGGCCTATATCCATAAGTTCACATAGAAAATATAATGTTGTCAAAGCCTATTGAACTTTCTATTGCTTATATACGAAAAAATGAAATGGGGCCCCCAGCCCCAGTGGGATGGGTATTAAGAGTTTAGTACTTTTCTGTATTTGAATATGGATAAAATAGCGTTCATCAGTTCAGTACCCTTCGGTTTTTGAGTATGGATAATTAAATATATATTTGTACGAAGTTTGGTCAAGATCCACATACTCATGTAGGAGTATTTGTTTTTAATTTTATTTATAGTTCATTTAAGGAAAAAAAACTTGGGGCCCCCGGTCTCAAACGGAATGTTATTTAAATCTCATAACCCCTTAAGAGTTCCTTCTAGATAATGATGGATATATGTGCCAAGTTTGGTCAAGATCCATCAATCTATGTGAAAACGTATGTGGAACAAACACCGCCCGTCGGCGGCCACAAACATCCACTTTTATATATATATATTGATGAGTTTAATCTGAGTGTGTTTATATATTATTTATTTCCAGTTTCTATTTTTCTCCTTAAGTTTTGCAAAACAATTTCGCAGCTTGTGATTCATTATCAACCTGGACTCTGACGGTCAAAACTAACCAGTTCAAGAGAAATGACTTTGGTTGTTTCACTGAAATGTTAACAGTAAATCATGTCTTTACATTCAAACTGGTTTTACAGTCTTAACATTTTTTTTCATTTTTTTTTTAACGTTTCACGACCTCGGTGTGCGGCACTCTTCCCAGAAATCACAGGCCGCTCATGATGAAGCTGTTGAGTCCCCGCTTGTGGATGATTGCCTCAAGCTTGCCTCACGGTTGCCTCGTGCTTCCTCGTGCTAGTCTCATGGCTGTGTATGGCATAAAACATCTTTGATTATATTTCAAAATGTTGGGTCTAGGACTGCATCGAATACTTTCCCGTCCTACATGTTCTAAAGAGCTGCCCGCCAGAGGGACATGAAGAATACATGTAGGTAGTCGCGGAAAGTTTAGGTAGTAACAGTAAGTTTAGGTGTCACAAAAAGTTTAGATAGCCAGAGAAAGTTTAGGTAGTTACAGAAAGTTTAGGTAGTCCCAAAAGGTTAGCTAGTACCGGAAAGTTTAGGAAATCGCAGACATTTCAGGTAGTTACTAAACATTTAGGTAGTCGCGGACATTTTAGATAGGGACAGTAATTTTAGGTAGTTACTAAAAGTCATGGAAGATATCCAGATTTCAGAGCAAGGTGTGCTTGCCCTCCTCAAAACCATTAATCCCTACAAAGCATGTGGTCCTGACAACTTCAAACCACGAGTGCTCAAAGAATAAGCCAAAGAAATCGTTCCAGCACTGACAATCCTCTTTCAATCGTCGCTCTGCACAGGCAATTTTCCAAAAGATTGGAGAACAGCGCATGTCACTCCAATCTACAAGAAAGGGGAGCATTCTGACCGTGCCAACTATCGTCCGATATCCCTCACCAGCGTGGTCTGCAAACTGTTGGGGTACATAATCGTAAGCGCAGTCATAAAGCATCTTGAAAGCCAAAATATACTCAATGACTGTCAACATGGCTTCCGAGTCAATAGATCATGTGAGACCCAGCTCCTTGAATTTGCAGAAGACTTGTTGACCAATCTGGAGAACAGTTAGCAAACTGATGTGCTGGTGATGGACTTCTCGAAGGCATTTGACGATGTCAATCATAGTTTGCTTCTACACAAACTTCAGAGAAATAGGCACCACTAAAACATGGATCTCTAGCTTCCTCAGCAACCGATGCCAAGCAGTAGTGGTGGACGGCACAAGCTTCTCCTTTGTCGGTGTTAAGTCATGTTAAGCCCCCCAGGCATCAGTGCCAGGCCTCTATTTGTTACTAGAATAGATCAATAACCTACACTAGAAACTGACATCCGCAGCAAGACTGTCCGCAGATGACACGGGGGTTTATAGGATGATCGCCAACAGATCTGACCACGAGCAACTACAACAGGATCTCAATCTGTTAGCTGCGTGGGAGATAAGCAGGGACGTGGAATTTCACTCTGTAAGTCTTTAGAAGTTGTACCCTTCTACATTACCATTATGAACTGCATGGCCATAGGCTTGAGCCAGTTTCCTCGGTAAGGTACCTTGGTGTTACCATTCACAGAGAGGTCCGCTGGGACGAGCATATTAAAATGTGTGCAACCAGGCAAACAATATCCTGGGATTCTTAAGGCGTTATCTAAAGATCGGCAACTCCAGTGTGAAAGAAAGAGCAAACAAAGCTTCTTTTCGTTCATTGTTAAATTATGCATATTCAGTTTGGGACCCATTTACCCAGAAGAGCATCGACAGGCTGGAGGCGGTCTATCGATGGGCAGCACGCTTTGTCCTGAACCGCTACAGGATGCTGGAAACACTGGGCTGGTCACTAGTGGAGGAACGCCGACGACAATCCAGGCTCTCCATGTTGTACAAGATAAATAATAGGCTGGTCCATTCTTCAGCAGTAAACAGAAACGTGACCCTCTCCCCCATACACAGCCACGAGGCCATGACAGGCAGTTCCGACTCATACCAGCGAGAAGCCAGTATAGGAACTGCTCATTCCTGCTAAAAAGAATCAGGAACTGGAACAAGCTTCCAAAAGGAACAGTTGAAGCGAAAACATTTGAAACATTTGCGTCTGTAGCATCAGGCCTTCCAAACCCCAGTGCATGATACCCTCACAAAGTAGCCCTTGCATCCAGTGAAATATCCTCATCAACACCAGGCGCAGAAACATTGCTAATCCCCTCTACATGCATAGGAGCCAAGATGATCACTAAATTGATCGTGGGCCTTTAATATATAGAAGAAGAAAGTTTAGGTATTCACGGAAAGTTTAGGTAGTCACAGAAATTGTAGGTAGTTATTAAAAGTTTAGGTAGTTTAGGAAAGCTAAAACTATAGAAGAAAGCCATTACATTTATCTCGTTTATATTTATATTTCGTAAGTATCAAAAGCTATTAACATTTTTTCCTAACTATATTATAATTAATTCTTTTATCTAATGGCTCCTCTAGCTAAAGAATGGGCGTCTGTGAGTAGACATCAAAACACAAACCAACAAATCAACGACAACCCATTCACTCCGGCTCTCTTGGGCTTGTCAACCTTGGATGGTAGCTCATCTGAGACAATGGAAGCTGGGCCATTCAAACTTATTTATCATGTAGCAAATAACCTAATGCTGAAATCTACGGTTACCAGAAATTTGATCAAAAGAAATGTCGTCGACGGAAATTTGATCGAACGGAAATTTGATCGAATCTTTTTTTTTCATGAAACAATGGACTAATCCATTATCAATGACTCAATGAAGTGATATTTGAGTAAATTTAAGTTTTCCATTTGACTTGAAATACAATGTGCTTTCCTCGGTGGTAAGTCAAACCAGGAAACATCATGGGTGTTGTTATGTATGACACTTTTCCCCCGTGCGTGAACTTATATAGTTCATATATAGTCGTTGCCTATTCGTTTGATGTATCGTGTTTACTACCGACTATCAATTAAACATGGTTAGTATGTCTCATAGTATCTTGTCGAACATTCGCGATTCGTTCTATAAACGTAAACAAATGCTGAGTATTTCTGGAAGGCAGGGCTTAAGCTGCATATATAAAGGGATTGACAGACACGGAGACAGAGAGGGACAGAGATTCAGATATATACTATTAACTTTACGAGACAATTGTATTAGTCTTTGTGTGCTCACATGTGTTTATTCGCATTCATCATTCATCATTAATAACTTACTCTGTAAGTTGATGATTTGTAATTATATTTTCTTTTGTTTTGTAATTGTATTATTGCTAAATTAAATCTTATTAATTATAATTGGTACTGTTTTGGGTGTAGTATTTTTGTTATTGTATTTCTCTATGGCATCGTCCTTTGTTAGGCACTGTTTGAACGAGCCATAAATTTAAAATAATGAGATTAATTTCTCACAATAGAAGGGAGTGCGTAACAGTGTATTTCATCAAACACCTTCTCGTATAGGGTTGCTACAATAAACCGAAATGTTTGCCTGATATTTTCCATTAAATTCGTCACCGTTGCAGGCCCTACTTAGCCCCAGAAACGAGGAAGAGGATGCAACGAACGTATTTGCAATATAGAGGTCAACACTTAAACAATAATTGGTTTGGTAACTGGAATGTACATCTCTTAAGATTACGGTGATTAAATCGAGCTCAGCCAAACCAAAGACAAACTAATCTAACTTAATACACCATACATTAATATGCTGCTTGTTAGTGTGTCTTGTTTCAGACAGGTAAAAGAATTAAGGCGCACTAGAGGAGCAGGAAGCCATTGACTAAATGAGAAGGGATTGATATGTTCGTGTTTCGTTGGTTGGATGTTTAATTACTTGGAAAACTATTTTGATTAAAGGCTGACATGAGCAGATATGATATTAGGTGTCAAAGTACAGCTTCCCAAAAATTCAACGGTGAAATCATTTTATGAAAGCAAAGTGAACCTCGACCCCGATAGAATTTAAATTGGTTTCAATAGTGTAAAAATTAAACACACACATGAAGGATGGCGATTTAGGCCTACCAGACAAAGACATAGAGGGTAATAAACGAGACCAAGAAGAACACGTTGTACTGGATACTGCAAAGAAATTTCAGGAAAATGCAGATTGTAATCAAAGTAAACGCCCGAAAATATTTGAAGAAAGCATAAAATAGATAATTCAGGTCCTGCTTCCTGGAAAGACTTACCAAAAACTTACCATTAACTTACCAATAACTTACCATTAACTTACCATTAACTTACCAATAAAATAAGAATTACGTACCAATAACTTACCAATAATAGGACACAAATTAAGAACTCTTTTGGTTGAAAATTGGTCAAAACAATTAAGAAAAAATTCCTTTAGATCAGTGTTTCTCGAATGGTTTCCGCGGACCGGCGCCGGTCCGCGAGCCCTTACGTTGCTGGTCCGCACAACATGAATATTCATGGTCGAATAAAAAGAAAATGTAATTAATAAATCTGGCACCGGTCCTTGGTGCAATTGCAAAACGTGTCCACCTGTCCCTCAAACTTAAAAGTTTGGGAAACGCTGTTTCAGATGAGGTTTTTAGCTGCACGAAAGAAAACGTCAAAAAGGAGAAAACGTTTATCATAAAGTTTTCTGTTTCTGCTACAACGTATTTGACGAGAATTCAAATGCAAGCAAAACTCAGATTTAGAGACCGACCGAATTTCGGCTTCGGCTTCGATTTCGGCGCCAAAAGTGGCCATTTGATCACTTTCGGCCTAATTTCAGTTTCGGCTGAAACCAAAAAAATAAATTTCGGTTTAATTTCGGCTTCGGCCGAAACTGAAATGTTAACTTTCAGTTTGATTTCGGTTCCGGCCGGAAGTGGTTGGGACTTTCGGCCATCTGGTCGAAAGTACCTAGGAT
Organism: Lymnaea stagnalis; assembly: GCA_964033795.1. NCBI lineage: Eukaryota > Metazoa > Mollusca > Gastropoda > Lymnaeidae > Lymnaea > Lymnaea stagnalis. The sequence continues at coordinate 512,602 of CAXITT010000152.1, read as the reverse complement.
TATCGGTCATCTATCAGAGGTCAGACTGTCTGTCTGTCTCAAGGCTGGCAATCCGAGATTCATTATTGCTGGTCGTCTAGCTGTCATCGTATGTTAAATGACTAATACTCTGGAAAAACTGCTCAAAGCTGCATGATGACCTACTTTTCCTTTATTTAAAAAAAAATACTTTTTTTTAAAGCAAATGTGAACAGTTTTGTGGAAGAAAAACAAGTGGTTAGGGTTACCTAAATATTTCAGTTTCGGCTTCGGTTTCAGCCGAAACCAAAAAGTTAAATTTCGGTTTAATTTCGGCTTCGGTCGAAACTGAAATGTTAACTTTCGTTTCAATTTTGGTTTCGGCCGAAAGTAACTTTTAAATTTCGGCCTATTTTTGGTTTCGGCTAAAATCAGAAAAATCACTTTTGGTTGGTCTCTACTCAGAATGAATGACACGGCTGACATAACATATTATTGACTGACAGAATATATCAGCGATTGTAATATCTCATGTATGAGTTCTAGGAAATGGCACCAGATCTTAGAGAGTGTAATATCTCTTTTAAAGGTTCCATGTGTACAACATCTTGCACAACAACTTTCAAGAATACGTTATCGAATACAAGGGAAAAAAACATGAATTTGCTTATTTAGTTATTTATTGTTTGATGTGTTTTGATTGTCAAAGAATTTCCTTGTATTCCTTGTATGACAGGGAAAGGAGCGCTATTTCAATTCTCGCTTTTTAACAAGGTGTCAAACGTTTGATGTTATATACCTTTTGTAAACCAGTGTGCCGCGAGACTTTACTGAGTGTGCCGCGGCTAAATTGCTAAAAGTAAAGAAAATTTCAAAACGGCATAAATTTGTTGAAACAAAAGTGACAAAGATTTGCTTTTTAAGAAGGTGTCAAACGTTTGAAGTTACTTACCATTTGTAAACGTCTCATATATTCTTAACATAATTATGCTGTTCATATACGATCGAAACAAATAAACAGTTTTAAAACCCATAAAAAATGTTTGGACCTTTCTACATCACCGTACTTCGAAAAAAAAAATGTGGATTTCTTTAACACTGGTAAAACTTGGAAATATTTAGAAAATTAGTAATTATACGTTTAATTTTTTTTTTCATTTTAGTTCAACAAGTAAAATAAGATTAACAGTGCTTTTTTTTTGTAAAGGATAACTTATTTGGTAGGATTTTTTTAAAATGGTTATTTATTTAGTACTTTACTCGAATAAAAGTTAAAATAAAAATGTAAAAACATGTTACTATCTAAAAAATGTGTCTGACCCAACCTGGTCAAGCAGGGCCTTATCACACCTCCCCCCCCCCCCTGACACTTTTCGGTTTTGTCCTTCCNGTCAAAAATCTCGGCCCCCCCCCCCCCCCCCCCCGCAGCTGCAGTGGTTGCATGGCCCACAAGATGGCCGTCCTTTCACACATACAAGCATCTCTCACGTTACTTGTCGATTAAGTGTGTGATGATGCAAAACTAAATTTAACTATGTGCCAAAATGCATTCTTGCATTTTAAATTTACCCAAAATGTCTTGAGACTTTAAAGATGCTAGGGGAATGAATTTATATAATGATACACATCGGAAGAGCTAGAGATGTATCTAATCGTGTTGTTTTCTAGCATCCAGCCCGTCACAGACGATTGTGTAGACATCACAATGTGACGATGCTGTAGATGTCATTATGTGACGATGGTGTGGACGCAACATGACAATAGTGTAGACTTAGGAAGACGAAATCTCAAGGTCTGGGATTTTTCTTTCGGATGATAAATTGGTTCCATACACAACAAATCGCCTCTCTCCTCGCAGCTGTATACCCAAAACGAACATCATATGTAAATGTTACAGCTTGGCATCAATAGCGTCGCAGGCGTTGCTGGAATTTTCATTGTGTCAATGTTATCCTCCAATGGGACTCCATCTCCGGGTTCGATTTCAGAGTGGTCCGTCTCTTAGAAGAGTTACCATCAAATGTTATCGAGTACCATACATCCAGGGTGCTGGAATGTTTTTGTTTTGTTTTTTGTTGCTGCTTGTCTGGGTTGGGGTGGAGATAGAAATCAAGACCGTCAGCTTTTTAGATTGACTCAGTTTAGACCAATAGGACAATCTGATCTTTAGTATGGCTAATTTTGGCGCTTGCCGCACGAAAGTCTAAAATGCCCTCTCCTAAATTGTCTAAAAGAGACACCAAATTCAACTAAGCACCGAAACAGAACAGCATCCCTGCATTTTGAATTTATCAAAACAATTTTAAGGGGGGGGGGCCTATCCCCCCCGTTTTTTCCCGAGAGCCTTTGGCACATATCATTAAAATGAGGCGCGCCTCAACCGGAATAAATTCAGTTTATGTATGTAACGAGGCGCCATTAATGCCCCCCCCCCCCCCAGGCTAGAAAAATTCCTTCCCCGATCTAATAGTCTAATAAAAATACCGAATTCCAGGATAATAAAAAAAATGTACGGCGTGTCCAGGCTAGAAAAATTCCTTCCCCGATCTAATAATCTAATAAAAATACCGAATTCCAGGATAATAAAAAAAATGTACGGCGTGATGTTGAAATAATAAAACATTTTGCGGTTAGAGAAAGGTCATTTACGGATTCGATTTCTGCCCTAGCTGCCGTTAAAGAGTACCGATAGATACACTGCTTAGTGGCGTACTCAGTGTCAGTGCTTCTCTGGGCGGGCTAAGATATTCGCCGCGCTACCTTTTAAGATACGCATTTTGCAGTTGTCCAAAAATGCTGCCCTTACATCTAAAAAGAAAAAAAAAGACATGGCATGATCACCCATCCGCCCCCTCCTATGCCATTGAACTGGCAGTGGCGCAGCTAGAGTGTTTTGCACCAGGGGACATTATTCATTTTCACTCGCTTTCCCTCCTTACTCAACCGTCTAATCTGAAACCCATTGTTTTCATCCATTAAATACCATACACTTTCATTTTTGGCGCCCCCGCTAGTCTGGCGCCCGGGGACATATTTCTCCCAACCCCCCCCCCCTGGATACGTCTCTGTCCTTTGGGACTGCACTCCTGAAAATCCCAATTGCTTCCCCCCCCCCCCCCCCCCCCCCCCCCCCCCCCCACTTTTCC
>CAXITT010000152.1:476756-502096 GCA_964033795.1 Lymnaea stagnalis | reverse complement strand
ACTGTATGGAGTCAAAGAAAGACTGGACACAAGTGTAGATGAATACTGTATGGAGTCAAAGAAAGACTGGACACAAGTGTAGATGAATACTGTATGGAGTCAAAGAAAGACTGGACATAAGTGTAGATGAATACTGTATGGAGTCAAAGAAAGACTGGACATAAGTGTAGATGAATACTGTATGGAGTCAAAGAAAGACTGGACACAAGTGTAGATGAGCACTGTATGGAGTCAAAGAAAGACTGGACACAAGTGTAGATGAACACTGTATGGAGTCAAAGAAAGACTGGACACAAGTGTAGATGAATACTGTATGGAGTCAAAGAAAGACTGGACACAAGTGTAGATGAATACTGTATGGAGTCAAAGAAAGACTGGACACAAGTGTAGATGAATACTGTATGGAGTCAAAGAAAGACTGGACATAAGTGTAGATGAATACTGTATGGAGTCAAAGAAAGACTGGACACAAGTGTAGATGAATACTGTATGGAGTCAAAGAAAGACTGGACACAAGTGTAGATGAACACTGTATGGAGTCAAAGAAAGACTGGACATAAGTGTAGATGAATACTGTATGGAGTCAAAGAAAGACTGGACATAAGTGTAGATGAGCACTGTATGGAGTCAAAGAAAGACTGGACATAAGTGTAGATGAATACTGTATGGAGTCAAAGAAAGACTGGACATAAGTGTAGATGAATACTGTATGGAGTCAAAGAAAGACTGGACATAAGTGTAGATGAATACTCATACCTCAGTTTCTTTCTGACGACACAAGTGTAGATGAGCACTGTATGGAGTCAAAGAAAGACTGGACACAAGTGTAGATGAGCACTGTATGGAGTCAAAGAAAGACTGGACACAAGTGTAGATGAGCACTGTATGGAGGAGTCAAAGAAAGACTGGACACAAGTGTAGATGAGCACTGTATGGAGGAGTCAAAGAAAGACTGGACACAAGTGTAGATGAGCACTGTATGGAGTCAAAGAAAGACTGGACACAAGTGTAGATGAGCACTGTATGGAGTCAAAGAAAGACTGGACACAAGTGTAGATGAGCACTGTATGGAGTCAAAGAAAGACTGGACACAAGTGTAGATGAGCACTGTATGGAGTCAAAGAAAGACTGGACACAAGTGTAGATGAATACTGTATGGAGTCAAAGAAAGACTGGACACAAGTGTAGATGAGCACTGTATGGAGTCAAAGAAAGACTGGACACAAGTGTAGATGAGCACTGTATGGAGTCAAAGAAAGACTGGACACAAGTGTAGATGAGCACTGTATGGAGTCAAAGAAAGACTGGACACAAGTGTAGATGAGCACTGTATGGAGTCAAAGAAAGACTGGACACAAGTGTAGATGAGCACTGTATGGAGTCAAAGAAAGACTGGACACAAGTGTAGATGAGCACTGTATGGAGTCAAAGAAAGACTGGACACAAGTGTAGATGAGCACTGTATGGAGTCAAAGAAAGACTGGACACAAGTGTAGATGAGCACTGTATGGAGTCAAAGAAAGACTGGACACAAGTGTAGATGAGCACTGTATGGAGTCAAAGAAAGACTGGACACAAGTGTAGATGAGCACTGTATGGAGTCAAAGAAAGACTGGACACAAGTGTAGATGAGCACTGTATGGAGTCAAAGAAAGACTGGACACAAGTGTAGATGAGCACTGTATGGAGTCAAAGAAAGACTGGACACAAGTGTAGATGAGCACTGTATGGAGTCAAAGAAAGACTGGACACAAGTGTAGATGAGCACTGTATGGAGTCAAAGAAAGACTGGACACAAGTGTAGATGAGCACTGTATGGAGTCAAAGAAAGACTGGACACAAGTGTAGATGAGCACTGTATGGAGTCAAAGAAAGACTGGACACAAGTGTAGATGAGCACTGTATGGAGTCAAAGAAAGACTGGACACAAGTGTAGATGAGCACTGTATGGAGTCAAAGAAAGACTGGACACAAGTGTAGATGAGCACTGTATGGAGTCAAAGAAAGACTGGACACAAGTGTAGATGAGCACTGTATGGAGTCAAAGAATTTAAAATAAATTTAGAGGAAAATCATTTTAAAAATAAAATTCTGTTTATAAATCATGTTTAAAACGAATTCGAAAATCCGGATAAGTCGATAGATCAAATCAGGACGCGGTCAAAACACAGTCCGGGTTAGCGGCGTCTGCTCTTTACTAAGCGGGTCATAGTTTGCTGACCCCTGCCTGAGAGAGACGAGTCGGGTCACTTCTTCGTTGAACACATTTCCCTGAACATAGAAGATGGTGTGGTGTTGTCTTTTTTTAATCTTCATTTGTTTAAATATTAAGAAACTGTATAGTTAAGTTAGCTATATAGTTTAGGAAGTTACATAGTTTTGGTAGCTTTATTCTCAATGTCTTTACTCTATGAAAAAATTACGATTCATTCTGTAGACGTCAGCAGTTAATGACACCGCTTTTAACTGCTCAAAACCAGACCGTGGCCACAAGCCCTGGCCACCGACCTTCGCCACACACTCCCTGGCTACCGATTATTTCAAAGAACCTTGGTCATAGCCTCTGATACTGACCACTAGCCCTGGTCCCGACCCTGGCCACCGACGTTGACCACAGTCCCTGGGAAATAATCATTTCAAACGACCTTGACCACCGACCTTGACCCAAAGCTTGGCCACAGACTCAGGCGACCGACCTCTGCAAACGACCATGGTCCTTGAATTTGTTCACATACTCTGGCTATCGACTGTGTTCAACACCCTGGACACCAACTTAAGAGACAGCGTCTGACAACCGACTTTAGTCACTAGCCCAGGATCCGACCCTGTCACCATCCTGGCCACCGATCCAGGTCACGTCCTTGGCCACAGGTCCTGGCCAACGATTTTACGACCCAAAGAAAATCAAACCGATCCCATCTAGATTTAAAACAGTCGTAAACAGCGCGTGATCAGCTTTCGGTTTAGTGGTCGCCTCAAGGCTCGTCTGAACTTTTGTTGGGACTTGTCCTCAGCCCACCATGCAGTCTAGCAGTCTCGGGGTGTGTAGATCAACAGGATTTTTAACCATTAATTCTGAAATCCGTCATCTCCTGAACAGGGAGACCAATCCGAATTTAAAATGATTCATCTCTCCTTGTCATTTCAAAACGGGTTGTCAACCCTTCTTTCGAATCGTACCCCCCTCCCACCAACCCCATCACACCAACACCCGCACCACCACGACCCTACCATCCCCCACACCACCACACCACCCCCCTTCAACACCACCCCCTTCAACACCACCCCCTTCAACACCACCACCACCGCCACACCACCAACACCCGCACCCCACACCACCACCATCACACCACCCCCACAATCGCCACCCCACCCCCACCATCGCTACCATCACCACCACCCCACCACCACCACATCACCACAACACCACCACCACAACACCACCACCTAGTCACCACACGAATGAACCACACATAGTGTTTACACATTGAGACATTCGCCATCAGTGGGATAAGATCTCGACCTATTATTTGCCGATGATATTACAGGTAACTCATCACTATATATATATATATATATATATATATATATATATATATATATATATATATATTAAAATCAGTTAAAACTTTAGTTTGACATGTGAGTGATGTCTATAGTTTCATTGCTATTAAAAAAACGAAAATGGTTTAATACAATGTATATGAGCCAAAGTTAATAACTTATATTAATTTTTTTTAACTAATTTTTTTATAGAGTAAATGGGATAAGCGTAAGGGGGTCATAGTAGTTTACCCAGTTTAATGTTTGAGGGCAATACATGTTCAACAGTATTCACCACCAGAACAATTTGCAAGCTGAGGTCGTATATCTCGGTTTTTTTTTTAAATTGATATATCAGCCCCCCCCCTCCCTATACACACTATTGTTTGTTATTTGGTGTTTTTATTTGTGGGTCTCTGCCATGGTTACGTGTTTCTACGTCATATTTAGTTTACCTCATAGTTAGTTTTACGTTATAGTTAAATTTACGTCATAGTTTTATTTTGCAACATAGTTAATTTTACGTCATAGTTAGTTTAAAGTCATAATTATTTTACGTCATAATTATTTTTACGTCAAAGTTAGTTTTACGTCATAATTAGTTGCACTTTATACTTAGTTGTTCGTCATATTTAGTTTTACGTCATATTTAATGTTATACGCCTCCTACAAACTGTTCTAAAACAACAAGTAACACCTAAGCAAAACATATTTAACACCTAAGTAACACCTAAGTAACACCTAAGTAACACCTAAGTAACACCTAAGTAACACCTAAGTAACACCTAAGCAAAACTATTTAACACCTAAGTAACACCTAAGTAACACCTAAGTAACACCTAAGTAACTCCTAAGTAACACATAGTAAAACATAAGTAACACTTAAGTAACACCTAAGTAACACCTAAGTGACACCTAAGTGACACCTAAGTAACACATAAGTAACACCTAAGTAACACCTAAGTAACACATAAGTAACACATAAGTAGCACATAAGTGACACCTAAATAACACCTAAGTTAAACCTCAGTAACACCTAATTAACACATAAGTAACACCTAAGTGACACCTAAGTAACACCTAAGTTAAACCTGAGTAACACCTAATTAACACATAGTAACAGATAAGTAACACCTAAGTAACATATAAGTAACACATAAGTAACACATAAGTAGCACCTAAGTGACACCTAAGTAACACCAAAGTCACACATACGCAACACCTAATTAGCTCATAAGTAACACATAAGTAACACATAAGTAACAACAACACTAATTTGAAAAGTTTCCAATATTTAACGAAACATGAGCAGCATTGCTAATGGTATCAGTGATGCATATTTTTATTGTACATCAGCTGTCTTGTAAATAGAAAATAAAGGATCTGGAAGAAAAACAAAAATATGTAGACTCTACTTTGTAAAAGAAAATGTTTACAAAGAAATAAAGTATTAAAAAGAGCATTGTAACATGGTTGTAGTAATAAAATTACAAACGGAAAATATAATTTTTTTAAACTGTATAGTTTTCGTAAGATATTAAAAGTGATATGATCTGTTATAATACTGAAGAGGAGAATAATATCAAAAAGTATGAGTGTAAAAAAAAAAATAAGTTTGGTGAATCTTCATTTCAGTCAAAATCACAGTCAAAACCACAGTCAAAACCACAGTCAAAACCACAGTCAAAACCACAGTCAAAACCTCAGTCAAAACCTCAGCCAAAACCACAGTCAAAACCAAAGTCAAAGCCAAAGTCAAAACCAAAGTCAAAACCAAAGTCAAAACCAAAGTCAAAACCTCAGTCAAAACCTCAGTCAAAACCCAAGTCAAAAACATATTCACCAGGCTCATTACTTCGTTCTGTTTTGATTATTAAATGAAAACGAGAAATCAGTTTTACAGGAAGGGTATACACACAGTATGGGATCATAACAGTGGCCCAGTGTCAACATAATATAGAAAAACATAGACACAGTAATATTTGTGAACATTTGCAAATAAAACACACTGAAAGTAAATTTCTGTTACCTGAAAGACAACAAAAAAATCATTCATTTCTTGATTTTAATACCAATGGATACGAGCACACATGTACTGCTCATGGTCACTTTATATTAATTAATGTCCTACTAGCTACATTTAAATTGAGGGGCAGGCTAAGATGGTGAGATAAAAGTTCTGTAAGTTGTAAGGAAAGTAAGTGGTCAAGTGGCCAGTATGTACAATAAATAATGTAAATATTTTGTATGCAATCAACTGTAAGTGTGATTTAGTAAATAGAAATAAATTTAATCAGTGAATTAGAAAAATTCATTCGTTCTAACTCATATAATGAAAGTGGAAGTTACATAACTACCCATCAGAAGATCAAATTGCATACATAAGAGTTTCAAAATTAAACTTAAATGATAACAAGTCTTATTGGGGAGGGGGAGCCTACAACAATAAATCAAGTTTACAATTGGTGGGTGGAGTTTTCTCACTAGCTCCAGGTGATTTATTGATTGGTTTACTTTTTGAATAACTTCCTTTGTTAATCTTCCCTTAGTTATAATGTCTACTGCTTATTTCTCAACTTATTTTTAGAGATTAACACGCGTCTCAGAAATCAGAATCTAATATAAGAGAGGTAACTTAAGAATCATCAATGTCGCACTAATAAACCCCCGAGTTTTGGCCCCTCTGTGATTGCACGAACACCCAAAGGGACATAACGTGGGTCATCACAAGGCAAGTTGTCCCCTGACGATCTCTGAGTACACCTCGCTGTCAAGTGCTTTGTACTCATCGTTGGTCCTGTCCAGGTAATACAGCGGTTCCTCCACCACTTTGGGGTCGAACCCTTCTTTGGCCAGAACCGTCTTCTCCTGTTTGAATGTTGACGTCAGACTCATCTGATGCTGGAAACGGAGAAATCTGTCAAGGAGGAGAGGGGTTGGGGGGAGAGGTTGTAAAATAGAAATTATAAACAATATAACGTGATGTCTACTTTTAATAAAACTGCAATCAATAAATGAGACATCAGTACAACAGGGCTGGTATATATATTCAATTTTAAGTTAGTTGAATCACGAGCAATCTTATTACATTTGTATCAATATAAGCTCTTTTAAATGTTTATTTTTACGACTAAATAACAAAGTTGATTGAAACATAATTCAGGTTTCGGCCACCGCATTCACTCATTACTTCAAGTCTACACAGGGCGAAAAAAATTAAAACATTCTATATATCGATTATTGGAATAACCATTCTTTTGTTCCAGTAGCCAAATCGATAACTGTAAATCTCCAAATGTGGCTTCCCCGTGTGGTGTTCTGGTCGCAGTGTTTGACAAATTAAGGGTTTATCGATTAAAAAAGTGAAAAACCTAACACTTCATTCAATAAACACAGGCGAGGGAATGTGAACACAGACGAGGGAATGTGAACACAGACGAGGGAGTGTGAACACAGACGAGGGAGTATGAACACAGACGAGGCAATGTGAACACAGACGAAGGAATCTGAACACAGACGAGGGAATGTGAACACAGACGAGGGAATGTGAACACAGACGAGGGAGTGTGAACACAGACGAGGGAGTGTGAATACAGACGAGGCAATGTGAACACAGACGAAGGAATCTGAACACAGACGAGGGAATGTGAACACAGACGAGGGAATGTGAACACAGACGAGGGAGTGTGAACACAGACGAGGGAGTGTGAACACAGACGAGGCAATGTGAACACAGACGAGGTAATGTCAACACAGACGAAGGAATCTGAACACAGACGAGGGAATGTGAACACAGACGAGGGAATGTGAACACAGAAGAGGCAATGTGAACACAGACGAGGGAATGTGAACACAGACGAAGGAATGTGAACACAGACGAGGGAATGTGAACACAGACGAGGGAATGTGAACACAGACGAGGGAATGTGAACACAGACGAGGGAATGTGAACACAGACGGGGGAATGTCAACACAGACGAAGGAATCTGAACACAGACGAGGGAATGTGAACACAGACGAGGGAATGTGAACACAGAAGAGGCAATGTGAACACAGACGAGGGAATGTGAACACAGACGAAGGAATGTGAACACAGACGAGGGAATGTGAACACAGACGAGGGAATGTGAACACAGACGAGGGAATGTGAACACAGACGGGGGAATGTGAACACAGACGATGGAATGTGAACACAGACGAGGGAATGTGAATAATAATTTTTTTTGGTTGGGGGGAGGGGGGGGAGGGGTTACCGTGGCCTGGCGTAACTTGGTAGTTTTTCTCTGCACAAAGAACCCAACTCCTGTATCTTGGTGTCATCCAGAGTCTCGCTGTCCTTCAGGTTGATAGCAACCATCCCTGCCTTGCCTTCACACCCTGTGTAACAAGCGTTAACACCCATGTAACCACGTCAAGGCCAGAAGGCTAAATTTGTAAAAATTGTTACTGCTTGAACTATATGTTCATATGATGAGTTGTCTGTGACATAAAGTAAAGCATGAGTAAAGCGCTTTAATTTGATTTCAGTAAAGCCTTTTTAACTTGTGGAGGTAGGATCTCACATATTTTGTGTGAACAATGTTTTAAAGATGGAGCGTTGGTCACTGATAAAATCCAAAAGTTGTCATCAGCCGTATTTGTGTCACCTATGAATGTGATAAGTTTTTTTTGTTTACATGCTGGGTGATATGACATCACTATGTAAAATAAATAAACTGATACTACCAGGTATTTCAACTCCAAACACGTTTGTTCCCAGCACGTAATCGACAGAGTTGAGGACGTTGGACACCTCTGCCGTGGACACATTTTCACCTTTCCACCTGGAATTATTGAGCGTAACTTAAATATGTAGCTTTCGTTTCAAATTCAATTTCACATCAATATATATTTTAAGCTCAGTATTTTTAATTACAAGGTTGTTACATTTTTTAAAAATAAAGATTTGATCTATAACTGAAGAGAAAGTATGCATTCATGGTAAAGATGAAAAATGATGGCCAGTTGATGATAGCTATAAATTCTATTATAAAAGTAAGGGAAAAAACTTTCTTTTAAGCACTGAATCAACCTTTAATCCATCACCTATCCTTTCTTTGACTCACCTCAAGCCATCACCTATCCTTTCTTTGACTCACCTCAAGCCATCACCTACCCTTTCTTTGACTCACCTGAAGCCATCATCAATTATTTCCTTTGACCCACCTGAAGCCGTCACATATCCTTTATTTTACTTACCTGAAGCCATCACTTATCCTTTCTTTGACTCCCTGAAGCCATCATCAATTTTTTCCTTTGACCCACCTGAAGCCATCACTTATCCTTTCTTTGACTCACCTGAAGCCATTATCATGTATTTCCTTTGACCCACCTGAAGCCATCACATATCCTTTATTTGACTCACCTGAAGCCGTCACCTATCCTTTATTTGACTCACCTGAAGCCATCACCTATCCTTTATTTGACTCACCTGAAGCCATCACCTATCCTTTATTTGACTCACCTGAAGCCATCACCTATCCTTTATTTGACTCACCTGAAGCCGTCACCTATCCTTTATTTGACTCACCTGAAGCCATCACCTATCCTTTATTTGACTCACCTGAAGCCATCACCTATCCTTTATTTGACTCACCTGAAGCCATCACCTATCCTTTATTTGACTCACCTGAAGCCATCACCTATCCTTTATTTGACTCACCTGAAGCCATCACCTATCCTTTATTTGACTCACCTGAAGCCATCACCTATCCTTTATTTGACTCACCTGAAGCCATCACCTATCCTTTATTTGACTCACCTGAAGCCATCACCTATCCTTTATTTGACTCACCTGAAGCCATCACCTATCCTTTATTTGACTCACCTGAAGCCATCACCTATCCTTTATTTGACTCACCTGAAGCCATCACCTATCCTTTATTTGACTCACCTGAAGCCATCACCTATCCTTTATTTGACTCACCTGAAGCCATCACCTATCCTTTATTTGACTCACCTGAAGCCATCACCTATCCTTTATTTGACTCACCTGAAGCCATCACCTATCCTTTATTTGACTCACCTGAAGCCATCACCTATCCTTTATTTGACTCACCTGAAGCCATCACCTATCCTTTATTTGACTCACCTGAAGCCATCACCTATCCTTTATTTGACTCACCTGAAGCCATCACCTATCCTTTATTTGACTCACCTGAAGCCATCACCTATCCTTTATTTGACTCACCTGAAGCCATCACCTATCCTTTATTTGACTCACCTGAAGCCATCACCTATCCTTTATTTGACTCACCTGAAGCCATCACCTATCCTTTATTTGACTCACCTGAAGCCATCACCTATCCTTTATTTGACTCACCTGAAGCCATCACCTATCCTTTATTTGACTCACCTGAAGCCATCACCTATCCTTTATTTGACTCACCTGAAGCCATCACCTATCCTTTATTTGACTCACCTGAAGCCATCACCTATCCTTTATTTGACTCACCTGAAGCCGTCACCTATCCTTTTTTTTACTCACCTGAAGCCGTCACCTATCCTTTATTTGACTCACCTGAAGCCATCACCTATCCTTTCTTTGAAGTACAGGTTGTACTCGCCATCTATCAAAAACACGTCATCCGTATTGACATAGAAATCTCCTACTTCCAGGACATCTTTCATGATGCGACTGTTGGTGGCAGAAGGGGCTCCCAGGTAGCCGTCAAACGTCCTTTTCTCAGACAGTTTGGCCAAAAGAACTCCGGATCCACCTGAAATACTCCGTCGGTTAGAATTAGACCGTCAGAAAACCCGTCAGTAAGCTGGTTTTCAATTTTCTTATAAAAAGCTTCGACATACACGTCAAACGATGTATAGCCATTTTAAAGCGTAGACTCACCAGGCTTAGTGAGCACACACCTCCCGGTCTTATCACGAAACGGCTGCTTGACATCTGGGTCCAGGTCCACCAGTATCATTTTAGTTACCCTGCTCTAGAAATGTATGTAACAATTTATTTTTCTCCTCAAGAAATTAATAACAAAATTTCCGACATCACGCTCTAGATGTTCATGTAAATATCTTTCTTGACTTCGTCTGCGGCGCAAAGTTCTCTTAAAGTTAGCCATATACCGTGATAAGAAGCTGTGTTACTTCAATTAATACCTATCTGTATCTACTTCTCTCAGTTTAGTTCACAATTTAAACATGCAAATATCGTGACGTCAGTCCTACATTATCTAAAATTGCTTACACAAGCGTTTCACTTGTGAACTCTTTGAACAAAGAGATACCATACAGGAGGACAGAACTCACTTAACACTGCACATGATTCTGCATGTTCAACATGTTCTCTCTTGTTAATAAATAGCTATTGCTTCCCTTTATAAATGTATCATCCCCATGATGTTCCCTTGGGTTATCCAGCGGCGTGGAGAGAGGCGATTTTCTTTTAGGAACCAGCTTATAATCCTGGAAGAAAAATCCCAGGCCTAGTGGTTTTCGTCCTGCGAAGTCTTCACCATCGTCACATTGTGACGGACGGATGTCAGCATATAAATGTATGCTCTCGTCGACGCATTTTGACTGAGCATAAGTCAACACCAACATCTCACAACAAAGGACTTGAAAGTACAAAGTGATCAACACCAACATCTCACAACAAGGGACTTGAAAGTACAATGTGATTTACACCATCTAAAATCTACCCTTGAAACCAATGAAAAATCCACCTACCAGAAGTGGAGACAATCTACCGACGCTGCCAGGAATGTTGAATAAATTCGTCACAGTGGCCGGAAGTTCTGTAGAGCCGTAGAACTCAAAGATTCGAGCGACCTTAAATCGTGCCTGGAATTCGCCCCAGACGTCTGCCCGTAAGCCATTTCCGACAGCGGTGGTGACCTTGTGGAACTGCTCACTTGGGTTCTGGCGAATTGAGAACGTTTCAACCGTGTCAGGTGAAATAAGATCAAGTACGTTTCATTCTAGAGAGAGAGATTTGTTATAATCTACATTTCAAGAGCCCAGCTCTCGGTTAACTAATTAATTTCTTGTAAGCGTTGATCATCTTTCCTTGGGGCCAAACAGCGAGTGAAACAACTTCTACATCAGGAGCCTGAGACCTGATTTAACAATCTCTACAAAATGTGTTTGTTTTAGCCGCCCGTTATCCGCAATTTGGAAGGAATAAAATCATAAACTATTTAAATTCTAAATGGTTTATTGAATCTATTGATACAAAGAATTCACTTATAAATGCATAAATTATTAAATAAATGAGATAAAATATCAATAACCCCCCCCCCCCACCAAAAAAAAAAAAAAAAAACAAAAAAAAAATTAAATAAAAAAAAAAAAAATAAAAAAAAAAAAAAAAAAAAAAAAAAAAACCCCCCCCCCCCACCAAAAAAAAAAAAAAAAACCCATCAAAATAGACAGAGCGATTTGGGTAATGTTTTCGGATCAAATAATTGATTTCTTCGCTTTGTTTTTTAAGTTTCCTACAGTGGAAAATCCATGAACCTAAAGACAGATTGTTCAAAGGACAGCAATTATTTACGGCCTCCTTGTGTGCGATTGTCAAAGACTATGCACCTCTTGCCATTAATGTGTCTTCGCGTCTTGGCTTATTTGGGCAAAGGAAGTAGAATCAGGGGGTTGTGCGAGCGGCGTGGAACACACCGGGTGTCTCGGGTGACACCCTCAAAAGTGGCGGGACGACACCAATTGGAAAATAGCAAATGTGAAAGAGCTTGAACAGGGTGCTACTGGAGAAAAGCAGTGTCGGAGGATGTCCATTGTGAAGCCTGAAGGAGGCGAGACCCTGATTTGACCTCCCTTTGTTACACCAACTCTAATACAGTGCATAAGATGAGTCATGTCTTCTTAGTGTCCCATGTCTTCTTACTGTCCCATGTCTTCTTAGTGTCCCATGTCTTCTTACTGTCCCATGTCTTCTTAGTGTCCCATGTCTTCTTACTGTCCCATGTCTTCTTAGTGTCCCATGTCTTCTTAGTGTCCCATGTCTTCTTAGTGTCCCATGTCTTCTTACTGTCCCATGTCTTCTTAGTGTCCCATGTCTTCTTAGTGTCCCATGTCTTCTTAGTGTCCCATGTCTTCTTAGTGTCCCATGTCTTCTTAGTGTCCCATGTCTTCTTACTGTCCCATGTCTTCTTACTGTCCCATGTCTTCTTAGTGTCCCATGTCTTCTTAGTGTCCCATGTCTTCTTACTGTCCCATGTCTTCTTACTGTCCCATGTCTTCTTAGTGTCCCATGTCTTCTTAGTGTCCCATGTCTTCTTAGTGTCCCATGTCTTCTTACTGTCCCATGTCTTCTTACTGTCCCATGTCTTCTTAGTGTTCCATGTCTTCTTAGTGTCCCATGTCTTCTTACTGTCCCATGTCTTCTTACTGTCCCATGTCTTCTTACTGTCCCATGTCTTCTTACTGTCCCATGTCTTCTTAGTGTCCCATGTCTTCTTAGTGTCCCATGTCTTCTTACTGTCCCATGTCTTCTTACTGTCCCATGTCTTCTTACTGTCCCATGTCTTCTTAGTGTCCCATGTCTTCTTACTGTCCCATCTCATCTTACCGTCCCATCTCATCTTACTATCCCATCTCATCTTACTGGGTCATATCTTCTTACTATGCAATACCTTCTTAATGTCACATATCTTCTTACTGTCACATGTCTTCTTACTGTCCCATATCTTCTTACTGTCACATATCTTCTTACGGTCACATATCTTCTTACTGTCATAAAACCTTTTCTAAATTGTTAACATAAATTAAATTTTTTTTTTTTAAATGACTAAGATCCATTTATAAAAATCAAGTTGAATGAAATGTGTAGCTTAGGGACTTTAAGTATGATCCACTACTGAGAGTTCGTTAACGTCTTTCACACAGATCTTGTACTTGGGTATTGGTTCTATCCTTTATACATCTCGAACTTCAATTATTCTAAATCTCCATTGCCTTTAAGAGACAAACGTTGAAACATCTGACTTCAGATGGTCTCAATCAATCTCATTCTTCAAATGGAAACTATGAAAAGGTAAGTGATCTAACTGCTCCTTTGGTGCCTGTCATCGGATAAGGACAAACCAGATAACAACTGACATTAAACAATTGTTTCACTTTGACAGTCCATTGTGACGTCTGATAATACTCTACCGATGACATATGTTTCCCCAGAATGCGCTCCACTGACTGCGTAATGTGTGTTTGCAATGTTTTCCTAATGCCAAAAAAATAATTTGTATAAAAAAATACGTCCTTTAAATTAGCGGGTACGAGATAATTGGTTTTTTTTTCAAATGAAAACCAAAATAAAAATTCCAAATAACCTATTTTTAAAGTATGTCGGGTCGTCACACTTCTTCAAAACACTTACGGGAATTTCCGGAAGTCCTTTCATGACCGGTCCACTCTTTGAAAAGGGGCAATTATTTACACAAGTGTTGTTATTTTAACTTTCCTAAGCACGGTCTTCTAATGCAGGCCTGCGATACTCAAAATGTAAGGCGGGCCGTAATACTTTATGAAAAACTTGTGCGGGCCAAAATAAAATAGGAAAGGACTTGTGCAGGCCAAAAGAAAATAGGACAGGGGGAACGCTTTTAAGAAAATAATTAAAATAAAGAACATTTCGTTACTTCGTGGGCCACAAAGTGGGTGCTGGCGGGCCGCATGTGGCCCGCGGGCCATATGTTTTGCAGGCCTGTTCTAATGGAATATACTTTTACAATTTTATTTCAAAATTTCTACTAACATTAGATCAGTCGTATCGGTACCCAATCTTGAAGTTAGAAGCGGTTTTATTAAAATATTCATTTTTAACTTATGAATCCACGTTTTAGAGAAACTGAATACCAATGAAAAAGAAATTGATCATACGATTTTGAAAAATGGCTTTTAATGATTAATAGCTCTATCATAAATAAGTCAGAGCTTAACAATAGTGGCAGGAATCCAAACATGGAAAAGAAAAACATCAGTTAGGTCTGAGCGGAAGGAAGAGGTGAGGCAGGCCAAAGCCCTACAGTGGCTGTAGCGCCACAGGGTTGGATGGAAGATCTGAGTGGAAGGATGTGGTGAGGCAGGTCAAACCTTTACAAGCTAGTAGCTCAGTAATAACTGATTGCAGAAACCTTTGCAAACCAGTCACTCACTTAGATGTTTTATTTATTTTCGCTTAAACCGTTAAATTATTTTTTTTTCGAGTATTTGCTATTTTGCATTGTATTTGTCCGAATTTGACGGGAGTGGGCTTGGGTGGGCGTGGGTGGGCTTGGGTAGGCTTGGGTGGGCTTGGGTGGGCTGGGGTGTATTCAACAAGGGCGGTTGAAGGACACCGTGTAACAAAAACGTTGGGAACTACTGTCACAGACAATTGTTCATTGCGACAATGTGTATTTTGATAAGAAATCAACAAGCACGCGACCTCCTATCAGACCACTGCTACTAAATAGATGTTGAGAGACGTTTGTGTCTCACTCGTGTTGAGCTCAACGTTTGACACAGGAAATAAAACAGAAATAATTGAAATAAAAATAAAAACTAATGGATATATAACTAAAAACATATGGTGAACGATCTTTCTCTTTCTGCGCCCCCAAACAATGGAATTCTTTGCCACTACACATACGCAATATACCAACCACCCAGGCCTTCAAAACTGCACTCAAAACATTTATTTTTAAATTATACTACCCTGACTGATTACCCGACTCTGACCGATAAACGATCTTGCTGGCTGTCGTCCATGGTTTGCCTTGTAAAAGTTATGTGGTGGGGTGGGTGAATATACATTGCTGTTCTTTATTTCATAAATGTATTTTATTTTAAAGTCATGATTATGTCTCTTTTGATAAAAATTTTATGTACAGCGCGGTGAGGCCAGCCCTAGGCTGGGGTACCGCGCTATATAAGACTTATTATTATTATTATTATAAATGTCAATATTTTTTCATTCGACTCAAGTAAGTTGAAATTTTAAAATTAATTATTATTAACTTTTATTTCCATGAATAAATACTTTGTGGTCTTAGAAGAATCCATTACAAAAATATGGCTTATAGTGAGTGACAACGCTGCTTGTCGTTTAAGACAAGGGGTCTATTCTAAAAGTCGAGTGGGCCTCGCCTCTTTCAAGCTCATAAAGCACGACTGGTCTTAATTTGAAAAACTAAAAATTGACTGTTTTCTTCGAACTCTGCACCACCAGCAGAAGGCCATGCTCTGTACGAATGACAGTTAAGACATGAGGCAGTTTCCCCTCATTAAATTTATTGTGAACTTTACATTTGTAAAACTAAATGATAACTATAAATGTACGAACCCAGATAGCTAGAGTTGGACGAATGTTTAGGCTATTGATATTTGATAAAAAACACTTAGGCTAAGAACTACACAATAGGCTTAGGGGCCTTTAAAAGTACTCCAATTCTGACTTAGGCGACTGTGGTTTCTGCCACTGTAGTTCCACCCATCCCTGTGACGCTATTGCCCATGTAGAGCTTTGGCCTGCCTCACAACATCCTTCCACTCAGACCTTCCACCCATCCCTGTGACGCTATTGCCCATGTAGAGCTTTGGCCTGCCTCACCACATCCTTCCACTCAGACCTTCCACCCATCCCTGTGGCGCTATTGCCCATGTAGAGCTTTGGCCTGCCTCACAACATCCTTCCACTCAGACCTTCCACCCATCCCTGTGGCACTATTGCCCATGTAGGGCTTTGGCCTGCCTCACCACATCCTTCCACTCAGACCTTCCACCCATCCCTGTGGCGCTATTGCCCATGTAGAGCTTTGGCCTGCCTCACCACATCCTTCCACTCAGACCTTCCACCCATCCCTGTGACGCTATTGCCCATGTAGAGCTTTGGCCTGCCTCACAACATCTTTCCACTCAGACCTCCCATTTGCAATCAGCTTTTGTCTACTGATTTACTGGTTATCACCAGTTTCGCGAGAAGTCGCGTCCATTCACATGGAAATAAAATCTAACGTGTGGTTCTTGTGGGGTTGTCGTGGGCTCCCATGACGCCACTGCTAATATTTAGCAACTACTAATCTATGATACTCTCTACCTTGAGACACAATCTATCACATTTAGCAACTACTGATCTATGATACTCTCTACCTTGAGACACTATCTATCACATTTAGCAACTACTGATCTATGATACTCTCTACCTTGAGACACAATCTATCACATTTAGCAACTACTGATCTATGACACCCTCTACCTTGAGACACAATCTATCACATTTAGCAACTACTGATCTATGACACCCTCTACCTTGAGACACAATCTATCACATTTAGCAACTACTGATCTATGACAACCTCTACCTTGAGCCAATCTATCACATTTAGCAATTACTGATCTATCACACCCTATACCTTGAGACACAATCTATCACATTTAGCAACTACTGATCTATGACAACCTCTACCTTGAGACACAATCTATCACATTTAGCAACTACTGATCTATGACAACCTCTACCTTGAGACATACTCTATCACATTTAGCAACTACTGATCTATGACAACCTCTACCTTGAGCCAATCTATCACATTTAGCAATTACTGATCTATGACACCCTATACCTTGAGACACAATCTATCACATTTAGCAACTACTGCTCTATGACGCCCTCTACCTTGAGACACAATCTATCACATTTAGCAACTACTGATCTATGACACTCTCTACTTTGAGACACAATCTATGCCAATTAGCAACTACTGATCTATGACGCCCTCTACCTTGAGACACAATCTATCACATTTAGCAACTACTGCTCTATGACGCCCTCTACCTTGAGACACAATCTATCACATTTACCAACTACTAATCTATGACACTCTCTACTTTGAGACACAATCTATGACATTTAGCAACTACTGCTCTATGACGCCCTCTACCTGGAGACACAATCTATCACATTTAGCAACTACTGATCTATGACACTCTCTACTTTGAGACACAATCTATCACATTTAGCAACTACTGCTCTATGACGCCCTCTACCTTGAGACACAATCTATCACATTTAGCAATAACTGATCTATGATACTCTCTACCTTGAGACACAATCTATGACATTTAGCAATAACTGATCTATGACACCCTCTACCTTGAGACACAATCTATCACATTTAGCAACTACTGCTCTATGACACCCTCTACCTTGAGACACAAACTATCAAAACTGAACACTGACCGGTGGGGTGTTGACCAGGTATCTCAGCATTTCTCCGATGTACTGGAAGCTGGTCACTTGGTATTTTGAGCAGTCCGACCAGAACTGGCTGGCTGTGAATTTCTCCCTTAGGACCATGGTGGCACCTGTGATACATTCAAATTTTAAAATTAATTCGATGAGTCGTTTCCTTTACAAACATAACAGTATCTATTTAACCGTGATGTTACTGTTCTTTAAAAATAATAAATAATAAGGTGATGATAGAAGATACGAAGAATTGACTTGGTGTAGAACTGGACTAAGGTCATTTCCATCATGGCGGCGTGAAACCCATCTTTAAACTCTGTGGTTCGTTGCGCATTGTTCAAATAACCGCAAAAAGGAGAAAACGACTTACCGACATTGATGACGTTAAGCAAGGCCAAGTTCAAGGCTGACGAATGGTATAAAGGAAGTGTCAGGTACATGACGTCACGTTCGGAGAATCCCGACGCCCCGTAACTGTAGCTGCACAGGAGAGCTTTCTTATGGGTGATGATGGCCGGCTTGGGTAGACCTGTACACAGAAGATTAAGTATCAGGCATCTTTATCACAAAGCTATGTCACGGTCAGTGTCGTAGCGAGGATTAGAGGCGCCCGGGGCTGGAAAAGATTACATAGTCCCATCCCCCCACCCACTTTTCCCTTAAAGAAAAAACCCTCTGCAGTTTGCCAAAAGTGCCCCCCTCCCTCAATAAAGAAAAAAGTTCCGCCCGGGCAGACCACCATTCCAACCCCTCCACTTTACCCCACAGCACACGGCCACAGTTAAGTCATGGAAGAAAGCACTGATCACATCTAATGTGGCACTGTCTCCTTGGCTACAACGTGCACAAAAATTGTTCCCGGGAGCCATACTATTGTTGAAAATCGTGTTTTTTTTTAAATTTTTTTTTCATTACAATTGACAGCTGTATTCAGATTTCGGTGATCGCATCCAACTGCTGGCATCTCTACAGAGCTGAAATGCGGTGCACAACTTGGTCTCAATGAGAATTTAGAATATCTCAAAATGAGATTTATTCACCATTTATCCAGGTATGCAATTATTTGGCTTTAAATTTACGAAACTGAGTTGGAAACAAGTTTGCGGCTTATCTCATAGCAGAAATTTCAGGTCAAAAAAACAGTGCAGCCGTGGGTAGAAAATAATTCCCCATCTTTCATTCAAATTAATAGCCTACATGTGTTCAAAACTTAAATACCACTTAACGTGCGAAATGGAAGGCCTAGCACAACTGAGATCCTGGCATAATGTAGGGCCTGGCATAATGGAGGGCCTGGCATAATGGAGGGCCTGGCATAATGGAGGGCCTGGCATAATGGAGGGCCTGGCATAATGGAGGGCCTGGCATAATGGAGGGCCTGGCATAATGGAGGGCCTGGCATAATAGTGGGCCTGGCATAATGGAAGGTCTTGTAAAATGGAGGTCCTGACATGAAGGGCCTGGCATAATGGAGGGCCTGGCATAATAGAGGGCCTGGCATAATGTAGGGCCTGGCATAATGGAGGGCCTGGCATAATGGAGGGCCTGGCATAATGAAGGGCCTGACATAATAGTGGGCCTGGCATAATGGAAGGTCTTGTATAATGGAGGTCCTGACATTATGAAAGGCCTGGCATAACTTGGTGCCTGACATAATGGAGGGCCTGACATAACTGAGGGCCTGATACAATAGTGGGCCTGGTATAACGGACGTCTTGACATAATGGAAGGCTTTGCATAATGAAGGGTCAGACATTACTGAGGGCCTGACATAATGGACGTCCTGACATAATGGAAGGCCTGGCATAATGAGGGGCCAGACATTACTGAGGGCCTGACATAATGAACGTCCTGACCTAATGGAAGGCCTGGCATAATAAAGGGCCTGACATTACTGAGGGCCTGACATAATGGACGTCCTGACATAATGGAAGGCCTGGCATAATGAAGGGCCTGACATAATGGAGGGCGCGGTACATTGGAAGAACTATCTGTAAGCGTCTCACTGTGCATGTACACCAGTATAACGATACGGACACATGGCTAAAGTATCTTGTCCAGACCAGACACTAAACAACACGGGACGTCGCAGTGTATACGGCACATAGACAAAGTTATAGTTAGACATGGAAATTCCTGTCACATGAAATAAAAGACGTACTGACGTAATCCACAACTCAATTGCATTGTCTCTGTACGAGCAATTCTTTAGTTAATGCATTCGGAAATATGCGTGTACCTTCACTTCCAGTCGCTGAGAAACTTTCCACACATAAAAAAAACGTACGTCTATATGATCAAGAATCTTAACGATAATTTAAGGAAAAGCACAATCACGTTTTCAGTGTTGAACAGGATACACGTTTTGTGCAAGTGTATTTCTTCCCAGCAATATATTTTCAATGAGCCAGGTAGGTAGTGTCTTCGCGAGACCGAAAAACAACATATTTTTGTGGGATGCATTTGCAATGAGGTAATGGTCCAGGCATACACCCATGAGGAAGATCACATCAGGTAGCACATCGGGTAGGTAGCACATCAGGCAGCACATGAAGGTACACGATAGCAGCACAAGTTCTACAACAAGAAGCTTTCCAGTTACAGTGTGGAGGTGTGTTGTTCAAAGCCCGGCCGTGATCTCTAGGTGAGTCTTAGTACTGTACTGTAAGTCTGCAGTTGGATGAGGTGAAATTGTGTTTTTTGTTTGTTTGGGTTTTTGTTTTTTTTTTGTTAATTGACCGAAATTTATACGATAAAACACAACATAATCCATTGGGGGGTGGGGGGTATCTATGAAATACCTTCTACTCACAGTCGGCTGTTGAAAGTAGTTGCACATTTACTACGGCAACCAGCCAACAACACCAGCGACTGCTGTATCAATAGAAATTATACCATAAACAGGATTAACACATTTCTGCGCCCTAGGTCAAAGGTCATAAATCCTGACCACCCCCCCCCCAACATAAACACCCACACACACGCACAACTTTACCGCCCTCAAAAAGTTTATTTATAACTTTCACTTAATTGTATAATACATTTTTTATTATTTTTTAAACTACTCGAGCCTTTATCTGTTGCCTTCTCACGATTGTACGGAAAGATTTGTCACCACTCGGTGTTACACGGAAGCATGTTTAATGAGTGTTTTTTATTACGTTAATCTAAACCCCTAATGCAGTGTGGGTATTGTCCTCTGAATTACATATTTACATATCACACGGCGTGGAGTACACTCTTGGAAGATTTCATCTGCACGATTTTTTTTTTTTACATTTTTTTTAATATAAGCAGAGGAGGCTGTGACATACACACTACTAGTTAAGCTCTAGTATTTAAATTTGCATATTTAACATTATTCATGTTTTTATCGAAACAAAACCTGACAAAAGCAGAATGTGGCCTCCCTTGTATAATACAGCTTTTTTCACTAAATCTTTGTGTGCGTGTGTCTGTTTATGTGTTTGTCTCTGTGTGTGCGTGTGTGTGTGTTTGTGTGTGCGTGTTTGTGTGTGCATATGTGTGTGCGTATGTGCTTGCATGTGTGTGTCCGTGTGTGTGCGCGCGTATGTGTGTGTGCGTGTGTACGTGTTCACGCGTGCGTTTGTTTTCCCACATTAACAATTTATTCAGCTCCTAGGCCCCTTACATAAAATCCTTTTTTCGGTTTAAGTTTCTGTCCCCCCCCCCCCAAAAAAAAGCACACATAACTGTGACCCCATGTCGACCATCGGGCCCACGCTCAACAAGGCCGGTATGATGTATCCTTAAGACGAAGTTCGTAAGTCACCCTAGTACTCTTTCTTTGATCACTCTGCCATTGACCCGAGACAAATATTTTATTGTGTGACGTCATGTTAATAACACCCATAACATCCCCCACCCCTACCCCCATGGTTAAATGAACCTGTTGGTTCTTGTCTGAGGAAACCAATTTAGGGGGGGGGGGAGTGGGGGGGGGCGTAATCCAAACTAAAGCTGGCGTAATCCAAGTTCCAACTAATAATCCCCACATTTACATCATAGATAGTTCATGTTAATAACACCCACAACATCCCCCCCCCCTACCCCCATGGTTGAATGAACCTGGTGGTTCTTGTGTGAGGAAACCAATTTAGGGGGGGGGGGGAGTGGGGGGGGGCGTAATCCAAACTAAAGCTGGCGTAATCCAAGTTCCAACTAATAATCCCCACATTTACATCATAGATAGTAGTATATTTCCATATGTTTGTATGTATCGTTTGTCTGCTGAGTTTGAGCGTTCGTTTGTTTTATACTCTCGCATCGTCTTTTTATGTTCAAATAACATTTTGAAGCGATCGTAACTGTTTCATGAGCGTTTCCCCGAGGAATGGCATCGTAGACAAAGGTTTGAGAACTTTAAGGGCTGCATCGGTTATCAGAAGAGATGAAATCACCAGATTGGTAACTAGTTCAATGTATTGTTTCTGCCCAGACGTAACGTCTAGACGATTTTACAATTTAAAAAAACAAACAAACAAACAAACTAATTGCAATACAATGAGAAATTTCAATGGACATCACCTTTCTACCAGACCGACAAAACTCACTTGTTACAAAAATTCTATTTATCTCAGGGTTTCTTAATTCTAAAGCTCCCACCTCCTATATCACACCTCACTCCTTCCACCTCCCACCTCACTCCTTCCACCTCCCACCTCACTCCTTCCACCTCCCACCTCACTCCTTCCACCTCCCACCTCACTCCTCCCACCTCACTCATTCCACCTCCCACCTAACTCCTTCCACCTCACTCCTTCCACCTCCTATATCCCACCTCACTCCTTCCACCTCCCACCTCACTCCTTGCACCTCCCACCTCCCACCCTGCTCAAAACCATTCCTCTTGCTGCCCTCTCTCGGATACTACACTTCAGCTGTTATTTGTATTTAATTCTGTTTTTAGTGTTGTTTGTTCGTTGGCGAAGGCTTCTTGTCGACACGTTCGTCCTTTTGTTGCGTTCTTTTTTTTCTTTTTTTTTTAAAAAAGATTTTCCCATACTTTGTGTCCCTTTTTTTTCCATTTTTAATTTTTTGCTAGCCTGATTACAGTCTCTCTCCCCTTACTACCATTTTAATTAAACGTACAGCGTGCTAGATAAATGTATATATTACATTTATATTACACTTGGCAAAGGACCTGTTTGTTTGATTCGGTGTTATAACGACGAATGGACAACGTGTAAAAGAATCCGCTGAATGAAACCGATCAAACATGCTGGAGGTTGACAATTGGCAAGGCCGACATTCCAGTCTTGATCTATGACATCATCTCTCTATCTTGATTGTAAGGCTTTGTCACCCGGAGTTAGCGGTACCCGATAGCACAGATAGGAGCTGTGAGACTCGCGATTGAGTATGCCCCCCCCCCCCCACAACCCACTCCCAGTGGTGCAGTCAAGCCATGGCACCACACCTGTGTATTTTTTGTTTAAAATTGCTTCTACAATACCAGTGTATTTACCTAACTCCAGATTTATATGATTAAACTTTCAAAGTTTCCCCAAACCACTCCACCCCCCACCCACCCCTCCTAATCCTGTTAACGTAAAAAAAAAAAAGAAATTTAAAAAAAAAAAAAAAAAAAAAAACACACAACTTGACAAACCTATTAACGAAAAAAAAAAAAAAAATTAAAAAAAAAAAAAAAAACATGATCACATCACTTGACAACTTTGACTTTACTCAAAGCTTGGGGGGAACCCCCCTGATGTTAAATTTAATGCTAGAAGTGTTAAGTGTGTCAGAGCTATTGGCACCAGTTATTTGGGGAATATCCAATACTTACTTAGATCCCACAACAATCATGATTAGGCTGATGGTCATGTTCTCGTGGACAAGAAGCCTTCAAGAAGGTCTAGCACAGTGGTTCTTAACCTTTTTTTGGAGGTACCGAACCCCACCAGTTTCATAGGCGCATTCGCCGAACATTTCTTATTAGGAAAAATAAAATGTGACCTACGCGGAGCCCCTGACACTGACTCAACGAACCCCAGGGGTTCGATCGAACCCAGGTTAAGAACCACTGGTCTAGCATGACCCGGTATGTTAGACCTCACTTTGGCGAAGGAGGGGGGGGAGGGGGAGGGGTGGATAGAGGTCTCGGTCCGAGACACCCGGAGTAGGAAGTATAAACAGTCCGACACAAAATATAGAAAGGGGGGGGGGGGGGCTTTCAGGTTTTCTGCGCCACTTACCCGTTGTCCCGGATGTAAAAATGAAGGCGGACGGATCAGTCAGTGTGACGTCAGCTCTGAGTGCCGGGTCGATAGGGGCGTCCGAGGCTTGCGTCATGGTGGCGGCAAAACTGGGGTATCTGTCGGACTTGTTGTAGGTGTAGATGGGAAGGTCGAGTGGCGGTACTANAGGGGGGGGGGGGAGTGTTGTGTGACGTCATAAATCATTGATAAGAGGTAACAGGTGTCGCAGTTGGGTCATTTATGGAAAGAGGGCGGGTGGGGGGGGGGAATGAGGGGGTGGGGTGAGTAGGACGAGACAAAAAAGGGCGTGGTTACCACAATATAGTTAATGAACGCAGTTAGTGCGTTACTATAATATATGTTGCAAATTGTCCCGCTCATTTCTTGTCCATTTCGCCTCTGCAGTTTGGATGTTGGAATAGGTTAAGAGACAGGCTGATGGATGTGATGAATGATTGTGATCAATAGTTTTTGTGCTCAACTGTTTTTCATTACTTGAATAGTGTGAATTACTGTGAATGATAGCAGATAGAGGCAGGGACGTCATTTCATAATTTTCTTTCAGGGGTTGGGGGGGGGTGACAAAACGAAAATGTGTGGACTTGTTAAGTTGTTTATTATTGGAGGCGTAAGATTGCAAAGCAATTTAAATAAAACTTGCAAATTTAAGGGGGGGGGGGGGGGGGTCCACCCTGCCAAAAAATAAAAAAAAAAAACACAGAAAAAGGGGGGGGGGGGGGGGGGGGTTCCACCCTGCCATACTCTAATGACGTCCCTGGATAGAGGGTCAAGTGTTTAAAAAAAATGACATTGACAGTGTAAAAGAACAAATATACATTAAAATAATAATTAATTACATCAATATCGCGAAAGGATGCATTTAATTTGATAAAATTTAGATAAATGAATACAAATTGTTCATTTCAAGCATGGGCGCCCGCAGAAAACTTTCTAGGGGGCGGGGGCAAAAAAATCGATTTACTTTCTAGGGGTGGGGCAAAAAAAATCGATTAACTTTTGGGGGGGGGGGAATTTTTAGTAATGTTTTAATATAGTTTTAATTTACTGTAGCGTATTTGTATGGTGAACGAACGGACAGGACATCGGCTTAGTTACTTTCTCTTTATTTTCTCTTTACTTTAATACATTTTTTGTCTATTTTTGTCTAATTTTTTTTAGCCAATCAATCCAGGGCGGGGGGGGGGGGCGCACAAGTACCCCCCTTGCCCCCACCCCCCTGCGGACGCCCATGATTTCAATGCATTAAAGACTCAGCGCTCTGACGTCCCCATATTTACCTCAGCTGTTCCTTCCCTTTTTTTTTTTTTTTTTTTTTT
>CAXITT010000152.1:453489-467444 GCA_964033795.1 Lymnaea stagnalis | reverse complement strand
TAGCGTTGTCCAACTTTTGGGTGCGGGGGGGGGGGGGGTACTTGACTTTTTCCGAGAGGCAGTGCCCCCCCCCCCACACACCAAAGACATGCCTGAAAGAAACACTGTTAACACGTGACATCACAAACGGGACAATTTAAACAAGACACTACACAAGACATCACAAACAGAACAGTTAATACACAAGACATTGCGTACTCTGCATACAAGACAATTTCGTACAAGACAAATTTTACACATAAGGAATTTCCCATCGCTAGGGATGAATATTGCAAACAAACAAAAGTCAAACAATTCTCTTTGCAATCGTCTTTAAAAGTGCTACTCAAAAATTGTGGCCCTGACCTTGATCCAAGACGGAGATTAGTACCCGATAAATGTAAAATATGTACAAGGGGGCTTATCGTTTGATGGCTGAATAAACTTTGCAATGTTTACCAATGGATCTCAACTAGGATTGTATAATTGTATAATTTTTATGTAACAATGGTGCTTGGGGCTGGAACACGCGTTTGTCCAGGTTTGAGGTGTTGTTTTGTTTTTCTACTGTGAGCCCTTTCACTTATCATGAATGTCTACATTGACTGTGAACATAGTTTCGTCACAGAAGACTTAACACCCTACCGTGATAGGAAACAAATGAGGGGTGCACTGTGCCTTTATCAGGTCAAGTGATGACAGGGGCCACTCGATCTGTAAGGGTCTCCTTGGTTAGCTTACACTATGTTCAGTGGTGTCTTCTAACGTCTTCTTGGGGGATTCCTAGTAAACTCCACTTTATGGTAGTTTTTTTTTTTTCCCCCTAGCAAAATGGATTTTTGCAAGGAACTAAATACGCGGCTGTAAGAATTTATATATTTACAAATATCAGTTTAAAAAAATTAAAAACTTTTTTTTATTTGAAAGCCCTTTGACAGTGGCCAGGTGACTTCTTCCCCAGGAGCCCCCTCCCCCTCCCCCCATTTTCAGGGATCGTCATGAGTGAACGGAGTCTTTGTTTTCAAATATGCAGGCCGTTTATAAGGCGACAACACTGACTGTGATCCTCCATGACAACACTCACTGTGGTCCTCCATCACAACACTCACTGCGGTCCTCCATCACAACACTCACTGTGGTCCTCCATCACAACACTCACTGTGGTCCTCCATCACAACACTGACTGTGGTCCTCCATCACAACACTCACTGTGGTCCTCCATCACAACACTCACTGTGGTCCTCCATCACAACACTGACTGTGGTCCTCCATCACAACACTCACTGTGGTCCTCCATCACAACACTGACTGTGGTCCTCCAGCACAACACTCACTGTGGTCCTCCATCACAACACTCACTGCGGTCCTCTATCACAACACTCACTGCGGTCCTCCATCACAACACTCACTGTGGTCCTCCATCACAACACTCACTGTGGTCCTCCATCACAACACTCACTGCGGTCCTCCATCACAACACTCACTGCGGTCCTCCATCACAACACTCACTGCGGTCCTCCATCACAACACTCACTGCGGTCCTCCATCACAACACTCACTGCGGTCCTCCATCACAACACTCACTGCCGTCCTCCATCACAACACTCACTGCGGTCCTCCATCACACCACTCACTGCGGTCCTCCATCACAACACTCACTGTGGTCCTCCATCACAACACTCACTGTGGTCCTCCATCACAACACTCACTGCAGTCCTCCATCACAACACTCACTGCGGTCCTCCATCACAACATCTCCATCACAACACTCACTGTGGTCCTCCATCACAACACTCACTGTGGTCCTCCATCACAACACTCACTGTGGTCCTCCATCACAACACTCACTGTGGTCCTCCATCACAACACTCACTGTGGTCCTCCATCACAACACTCACTGTGGTCCTCCATCACAACACTCACTGTGGTCCTCCATCACAACACTCACTGTGGTCCTCCATCACAACACTCACTGTGGTCCTCCATCACAACACTCACTGTGGTCCTCCATCACAACACTCACTGCGGTCCTCCATCACAACACTCACTGTGGTCCTCCATCACAACACTCACTGTGGTCCTCCTTCACAACACTCACTGCGGTCCTCCATCACAACACTCACTGTGGTCCTCCATCACAACACTCACTGCGGTCCTCCATCACAACACTCACTGCGGTCCTCCATCACAACACTCACTGTGGTCCTCCATCACAACACTCACTGTGGTCCTCCATCACAACACTCACTGCAGTCCTCCATCACAACACTCACTGCGGTCCTCCATCACAACACTCACTGTGGTCCTCCATCACAACACTCACTGTGGTCCTCCATCACAACACTCACTGTGGTCCTCCATCACAACACTCACTGTGGTCCTCCATCACAACACTCACTGTGGTCCTTCATCACTGTAATAGTAAAATATGATCCCAACTCGTCCGTGGTCTTTGTAACAACTGATCTTTATTCTTCATTCTACACTCTTTTTATGCCTCACATCACATGACCACTCACTGAATTTCTCCAAACAATATTAACACGTTTAAGTCTAAACATTCATGAAAACGACTCAGCACGTCCAGTCACACAACATCATTACAATATCACAGGCCAATCGGGATCGGGTCACAAAGTCCACTCACTACACACAACAATACAAGTCAACCATAGATACTATCTCAACTGCCTCTTAATACGACAATCAATAATTAATCAAGAAAAAGTTATGCAAGCACCACTATATCAACAGCAATGGTGAACTTATATCCAACAAATGTGTACACATAATTAGTTCAAATATTAATGTACATTGTATGGCAATGTATAGTTTACATGTCTCCGTCAGGGAAGCGCATTGGTGGTTTCACTCGCCTGCCATATCCTGTCACTACATGTGCTGGAATGGGATGTGCTGGAATAGGATGTGCTGGAATAGGATTCATGGCACTTGCTAGCGACACTTTCAGTACCGGGTAGTCTCTTTTACAACCTCCAGGTTGGTCAGTTGTGACGCATGTGTTGTATCGGGGCTGTCCAGTTCGATTAAATCTGGAGTTCTGCTTTGCCCGCCAAATGTCTCTTTTTAACATTCTCTGATTTCGCCGATATGCCATCCCATTCGGTGTTTTGACAATGTAATGACCTTGGTGTGGAGGCTTCTGGGATAACAACTGCTGGCTTCCTTGCGCTTCGAGGCCTGTTCACCCTGTGGACACTGCTCCCAGGCTGACTATGTGGACACTGCTCCCAGGCTGACTATGTGGACACTGCTCCCAGGCTGACTATGTGGACACTGCTCCCAGGCTGACTATGTGGACACTGCTCCCAGGCTGACTATGTGGACACTGCTCACAGGCTGACTATGTGGACACTGCTCCCAGGCTGACTATGTGGACACTGCTCCCAGGCTGACTATGTGGACACTGCTCCCGGGCTGATTATGTGGACACTGCTCCCGGGCTGACTATGTGGACACTGCTCCCAGGCTGACTATGTGGACACTGCTCCCAGGCTGACTATGTGTACACTGCTCCCAGGCTGACTATGTGGACACTGCTCCCTGGCTGACTATGTGGACGGCCTTTGTTGCAATATCTTCATTGATTTTTTTTCCCCTTCTGTTCCAGATGTCGGCCATTTCTTTTGGGTCTGGAACTTTAGGTTTTAGGTAGGCATCAGTAGCTGGAAGAGTTGATCTCAGTCGTCTGCCCATGAGTAGCCGTGCAGGTGAAGGCCCATCAAGACAAGGAGCATTTCTAAACCGCATACATAATATGTTTACAATTAAGGGTGTCAAATAATATACAGTTTAAATTGTTAAGACTCTCGACTTTTATGTATATTAGAGTGTAAATATGATATTTGTGTCAGGCACGCGGACACAGATAGCAACCCATCTTGTGTGTTGGTTGTCTTATGTCTATCTTGAAGAAAGTCATCCATTCTTATAAGGAGTACCACTACACACAAAAATGCTTGTCTCTAATTCCTGGTTAAAGAAAAAAAAAAATCTTGTTGTCTTTTCCGCTCTAAACATTTGTAGTTGGTATTCTATTTGCTCTACAAAAATTACTTTAAATGACGTCATCAAATATTGGTCTTTTGTTCACATTATCCAAATAAAAACTGATGACTCCTACTGTCGGAAATAGTTGACCAATGACAAGACTCCGACTCTGCACTCGTAATGAGAGCCAACTCCAACCCACGTGACTGCTTACCTTTCACGTCAAGTCAGGAGATGAACCAAAGCATCATTTAAGACCAGTGACGTTGAGCGAGACAGGTAAGTTGACTTACCTTGGCTTTATTATTGTCGTACGTCATATATAAGCCTTTCTTTTCGTTAAGCACTCTTTGTTACAAAAAAACATCAGGAAGCTATTTCAGGTAACTATGGGATAAATAGGACATCAAAAAGTTGAATGACTTATTTCGTTATCTCAAATGTAGGCATTTATTTTATTTATGTTAATCAGCGGGTTTCTCTCCCCCCCCCCCTTTTCCCGTGTTAACAGCAGGCAGATGTACGCATGAATGCTTAACCACAACTACATCTACTGGGACATGAACTGTTGTTTTTTTCTTCCTCTTCTATATTTTGAGGGCCAATGATCAATGTATTGATCATTCTGGCCCCTATTTAACAGAGCAAATGCATCTACTGGTATATGAACTGTTTATTTAACAGAGCATCTACATCTACTGGTATATGAACTGTTTATTTAGCAGAGCAACTACATCTACTGGTGTATGGCCTGTTTATTTAACAGAACAACTACATCTACTGGTATATTAACTTTTTATTTACTGGTGTATGACCTGTTTAATTAACAGAGCGAGTGTATGCATTCTAAGCCACATAACATCAAATGAGATACGATATCGCGTAGGGCGTTCTGTTCTGGGTGTAGTTTCTGTGTAAGTCCAGTATCATTTTACCGTGTTGCTGTAGACCTAATCAGTGTATAGCTTCTTCAATTTTGTGTGTGTGAAGTTCCTTTTTAGGGTTGACACTCATTAGGACTCTCAGCCACAGCAACGAAAACGTGATTGTTGAAATACTATAGATGTAACGGTACGCAGAGGTGGATTCATAAATAAGTGACAAGTCAAGAGGCGGGCGGGGGGGGGGGGAGCCCCTTGAGCTAAATCCAATGAAATGCTCTTTAAAATGACCACGCCATTATCAATGGAAGGAAATTGAATAGGGCGTGGAGAGTGGGGTGTACTCCCGACAGAGGCGTAGCTAGATTGATTTTAAAGCTCCTCCCTTTCTTTTTTCAACTCTCAAACCAATTATTTTCATAAATAAAATCATATCAAAGCACATTTTGGCGCCCTAACTATTCTGGCGCCCAGGCTCGTCTGTCCCCCCTGCCCCCCTTAGCTACGCCTCTGATTTCCGAATACAAATAATGCTGACTAAAATTACTACTTTAACTTTCATGTCTTTGTAAGCTATTACATGTCAGGATTTTTTTTCAAGTTTTACGAGTCTGAAATGTACTTAATTAAATTGAAGAGCAGCGTTTTCCAAACTTTTAAGGTTCACGGACCGGTAGATAAGTTTCGAAACTGCCCCAGGGACCGGTACCAGATTTATTCATTATATTTTCTTTCTATTTAAACATCAATATTCATACTCTCTGGACCGGTAACGTAAGGCTCGCGGACCAGTGCCGGTCCACGGACCACCGTTTGGGGAACGCTGTTGTAGAGAATGTGATTTTGGCGTGGAGATCTCCTCCTTAAATCACAGGAATGATGTCATCTCTCCACAGCCTTCTTTTCATTGAAAACAATAAACAGTAGGTCTATCTTATGTGGGCGTGTTCTGTGAGCTATCCTCCCCCCCCTCCCCACACTTTTCCTTCATCAGATTTCTTATGTTGGGTCGAAGAAATAGATGTAGGCCGAAGTATACGATGTTAAAGATAGTGGAAATAAAAACGGCCATTTCGCAGGGGGTTCTGATTCGTAACATTATTTATATTTCAGATCCATTTGGCAGTCTTTAAAGGTTTTTGGCCAAAAACAAAAAAATGAAAGTGTAATATTTACTTTTGTTATAAGAAAAAGACGAAGTATTATCAAACATGTCAAAATATCTTCCAATGTTTCTGTAAATGTTCAAGGGATCAGCTGAACCCATTTCAAGAACCATTGGTGTAATGAAACAACGTCATTATTTTTGCAGAAGTAAAATTAGAGATTTTATTTGTCGTTGCCATGGCCACAAACTGTAAACATCCCGTTCTAAGGCACTAGCTTGGTGTAGACAAGTGTGGCTCTATTCTGTATTCATAATATTTACATCGTCTGTTTCGACAAGTACCAGCTTTCATTTAAATTTGGCGACCCCTGCAGGACGAAACTTTAGTACGTAACTGACTCTAAAGGGGAATTTGAAACTAACTAAAAAACCGGAGGAAAATGGCTCAGTGGCAGACCTAGGCTTAGATGGGTGGATGATATGGGGAGGGATCAACGGCAGCTTGGAATCCATGCATAGAAAAGAAAAGCATCAGATAGGTCTGAGTGAAAGGATGTGGTGAGGCAGGCCATAGCCTTCTTACACATGGGCTGTAGCGCCACAGGGATGAGTGGGAATTAGGTGGATCCTCGATCTTGCTAATAAAAAGAGTGAAATTTTGAAACAACAGAAGAAAAAAAATGTTTTAAAATATAACAGTTAAGTTTCATTGAAACAGGGGTTCGTTTAATAACAGTGCAGGCGTGTGTAGAAAATATTTATCAGCTTTCCTAATAAGTGGAACAGAATTATGGTACTTAAAACAACTAAATAAAATATTCTCTTAAATGATATGCAGCTCACGATTCGTCTGAGTAGAAATATATTTACAGCAGTTTTGAAGAAATATGTGGGGGAGGGGGGGGGGGGT
This sequence comes from Lymnaea stagnalis, assembly GCA_964033795.1. Classification (NCBI taxonomy): domain Eukaryota; kingdom Metazoa; phylum Mollusca; class Gastropoda; family Lymnaeidae; genus Lymnaea; species Lymnaea stagnalis. The sequence continues at coordinate 460,555 of CAXITT010000152.1, read as the reverse complement.
CCGGGAAGGTAACTTGAATAATAATGTTTTAATTTGTGCATTTAAATTTCTATAAATTAAAAAAAAATTGTTTNGACGCTGCTGTCGTCGTAACGTTGTGGTGGACCTTTCTACCTGGATAAAACACAATGAAATCGTCGAACAAAAATTCAGTTATTTATATAAAAGGGTATCCAGTAAGAGAAAAATAAATAAAAGCGAAACAAGACCAGCATTCCCTACCCAAACTAAATAGACCTTTTGACGATCATTTTTAAGGAAATTTTTCACACTCTTGTATAATATACAGTATATAGGCCTACATACATATATGTGTAAATGAGGATACCACTGTAGAGAAATAGGTCAAAAAAGTGGACCAAAAATAAAACTTCAAAAAAAGATAAGTGTGTTGACTGGTGCAGTGTGTTGAATGGTGCAGTGTGTTGACCGGTGTAGTGTGTTGACTGGTGCAGTGTGTTGACTGGTGCAGTGTGTTGACTGGTGCAGTGTGTTGACCGGTGTAGTGTGTTGACTGGTGCAGTGTGTTGACTGGTGCAGTGTGTTGACTGGTGTAGAGTGTTGACCGGTGTAGTATGTAGCCGCACTACGACAGTTAGTTTTAAATTAGGCTTGGGTCTTAATCTAACCCAATGAAGCGTTCTATAAACTCATCACACTGCACAGGTAAATGGCCTTGGGTTGTGTGTAAAATGATCTTAATCCATCAAAATCTACACCAATGGTTCTCAACGTTCTGAATGCCGCGACCCTTCAATATAGTTCATCGTGTTGTGGTGACCCTCAACCATAAAATTATTTTCGTTGCTATTTCACAATTATGTGTTTTCCCGATGGTCTTAGGCGACCCCTGTGTAAGAGTCCCCCTTCCCACCAAAAGTTGAGAACCGCTGATCTACAGCGATACACCATTTCAATATTTGCCCCTTTATCTTAGTCAGCAAATCATAAATCAACCAAGAACTCATCCCATCTTCTCATCATCATCATTAAAACACAATGTGATCTTTCCTATGTGGAACTTATTCTTTCAAGGCGATAGAGCCGTTTAAACCAGACCATAATTAAGTAATTACCGAAAACTATTATTTAGCCCACTCTATAGAATTATATACTTAGTAAACTTACATTAAAATTCCACTGCGAAAAAAAGTGATTTAAAATACCTTTGTACAAAAATACTAAATAACCTAAGCATGTTTTGGTTTTTTTTTCATGTGGATTTGAAACCTAACCAGGGTTGCCAAATCAGTGCAAATTAAATTGACTAACAAATAATCTAAATCTCCACCAAATAACGGTCGAGCACAATTTAACGGATAAAAACAAATATTTACGGACTAGATCAATTTTTAAAGGACAAAAAACTTTAAGAACAACTTTTTAAAATTAACTTGTTCCACCAATGAAGCTAGCAAAAAAAACATTAAATTAAGAACTATAGTTCTATGAATCTATTGGGCAAGTATCAGATATAAGTACAATCGTATTTCTATGAATCTATGGGGCAAGTATCAAATATAAGTACAACCGTATTTTTATGAATCTATGGGGCACAATGTCAAATACCCGTGCAATTGTATCTCTATGATTCTAAGGAGCACTTTGTCAAATGTCAGTATAACTACATTTCCGTAACTCTATGGGGCACTATGTCAAATATATGACAATGAGATAGGACCCTATTGTAGCCTAAGTTTACTCTACGACATTATTGTCCGCTTCTTTTTCTCATTGTTAGTATACAAGTTTAAGGCGAAAAAGAAGAAATCACAACAAACTATTATCTTCTCCCCCCCCCCTTACCTAAAACTATAGAGTGTACTATGTCTCTTCTCTTTTATGGACATCCTCGATTTTCGCGGACAAGTCATTTCAGGTCAGATGTTTATTGACATCCTAAGTTCTTACGAACAAGTCATTTCAGGTCAGATGTTTATTGACACCCTAAGTTCTTACGAACAAGTCATTTCAGGTCAGATGTTTATTGACATCCTAAGTTCTTACGAACAAGTCATTTCAGGTCAGATGTTTATTGACATCCTAAGTTCTTACGAACAAGTCATTTCAGGTCAGATGTTTATTGACATCCTAAGTTTTTACGAACAAGTCATTTCAGGTCAGATGTTTATTGACATCCTAAGTTCTTACGAACAAGTCATTTCAGGTCAGATGTTTATTGACATCCTAAGTTCTTACGAACAAGTCATTTCAGGTCAGATGTTTATTGACATCCTAAGTTCTTACGAACAAGTCATTTCAGGTCAAATGTTTATTGACATCCTAAGTTCTTACGAACAAGTCATTTCAGTTCAAATGTTTATTGACATCCTAAGTTCTTACAAACAAGTCATTTCAGGTCAGATGTATATTGACATCCTAAGTTCTTACGAACAATTCATTTCAGGTCAAATGTTTATTGACATCCTAAGTTCTTACGAACAAGTCATTTCAGTTCAAATGTTTATTGACATCCTAAGTTCTTACGAACAAGTCATTTCAGGTCAGATGTATATTGACATCCTAAGTTCTTACGAACAATTCATTTCAGGTCAAATGTTTATTGACATCCTAAGTTCTTACGAACAAGTCATTTCAGGTCAAATGTTTATTGACATCCTAAGTTCTTACGAACATGTCATTTCAGGTCAAATGTTTATTGACATCCTAAGTTCTTACGAACATGTCATTTCAGGTCAAATGTTTATTGACATCCTAAGTTCTTACGAACATGTCATTTCAGGTCAAATGTTTATTGACATCCTAAGTTCTTACGAACAAGTCATTTCAGGTCAAATGTTTATTGACATCCTAAGTTCTTACGAACAAGTCATTTCAGGTCAAATGTTTATTGACATCCTAAGTTCTTACGAACAATTCATTTCAGGTCAAATGTTTATTGACATCCTAAGTTCTTACGAACAAGTCATTTCAGGTCAGATGTTTATTGACATCCTAAGTTCTTACGAACAAGTCATTTCAGGTCAGATGTTTATTGACATCCTAAGTTCTTACGAACAAGTCATTTCAGGTCAAATGTTTATTGACATCCTAAGTTCTTACGAACAAGTCATTTCAGTTCAAATGTTTATTGACATCCTAAGTTCTTACAAACAAGTCATTTCAGGTCAGATGTATATTGACATCCTAAGTTCTTACGAACAATTCATTTCAGGTCAAATGTTTATTGACATCCTAAGTTCTTACGAACAAGTCATTTCAGTTCAAATGTTTATTGACATCCTAAGTTCTTACGAACAAGTCATTTCAGGTCAGATGTATATTGACATCCTAAGTTCTTACGAACAATTCATTTCAGGTCAAATGTTTATTGACATCCTAAGTTCTTACGAACAAGTCATTTCAGGTCAAATGTTTATTGACATCCTAAGTTCTTACGAACATGTCATTTCAGGTCAAATGTTTATTGACATCCTAAGTTCTTACGAACATGTCATTTCAGGTCAAATGTTTATTGACATCCTAAGTTCTTACGAACAAGTCATTTCAGGTCAAATGTTTATTGACATCCTAAGTTCTTACGAACAAGTCATTTCAGGTCAAATGTTTATTGACATCCTAAGTTCTTACGAACAATTCATTTCAGTTCAAATGTTTATTGACATCCTAAGTTCTTACGAACAATTCATTTCAGGTCAAATGTTTATTGACATCCTAAGTTCTTACGAACAAGTCATTTCAGGTCAGATGTTTATTGACATCCTAAGTTCTTACGAACAAGTCATTTCAGGTCAGATGTATATTGACATCCTAAGTTCTTACGAACAAGTCATTTCAGGTCAAATGTTTATTGACATCCTAAGTTCTTACGAACAAGTCATTTCAGGTCAAATGTTTATTGACATCCTAAGTTCTTACGAACAATTCATTTCAGGTCAGGTGTTTACGGACTTTCCGTAATTTTAAGACCGTCTGCCAACCCTAAAGATTACTGGCGACATTTTATGCAAGTTATATATCTTAACCCTTTCAGCTATCCCCCCCCCTTTTTTTTTCTTCTTCCAATGTTTTTTTTTTCCGTGACGTCACGTCATGATCACAACGGGGTGTCATGAATATGACATTCGTGCTGGCTGCAAACACTTCCTGATTCAAACTCCAGACGACAGAATTCTAGCATGTCACATTATGATTCATGTCAGCAAAGAAGTTGCTATTCAGCAGATTCATTCAGGGTGAACATTACCTGCGTGTTGCGGGGAATTCACATCAATGCACGAAGTCATAGGTCAGAACAGGACCTGGTTAGGTCAGAACAGGACCTGGTTAGGTCAGAACAGGACCTGGTTAGGTCAGAACAGGACCTGGTTAGGTCAGAACAGGACCTGGTTAGGTCAGAACATGACCTGGTTAGGTCAGAACAGGACCTGGTCAAATTTTGGTGTCAAGAGCAAAACTATTCAGTTTTTGTTGTCGTTTTATTTTATTTTAAAGAAGAAATTGTAAAAAAAAACAGTTTCCATAAGTTGTGGAGCGAAAGACAAACATGGTTTTGAATTGAATATGAACAAGTGCAAACTAATACACGGCATTGTGCGTGAATGTGAACGATAACAAACATACACAACATGGATATCAACCATCAACATGTACATAATTATGCTCAGTGTATGGATAATGGATATCAAGTAGCACATAATAATACATAGCGCATGGATATCACAAAGTACATAATAATACATAGTGTTTGGATATCACCAAGTACATAATAATAGATAGTGCAAGAATTTCGACTCGTACATTATAATACATAAACATCGTGCATAAAACTGGACCCAGAGGAAGGGGGGGGGTTAGACTAAATTTGAATAAGCAAGGGGCCAGGTGTCAAACTTCAAAACTAGAGAAGCATCTAGTAAACATGTGCTCTTGAAATAATTTTATAANTATTTTAAAGAAGAAATTGTAAAAAAAAACAGTTTCCATAAGTTGTGGAGCGAAAGACAAACATGGTTTTGAATTGAATATGAACAAGTGCAAACTAATACACGGCATTGTGCGTGAATGTGAACGATAACAAACATACACAACATGGATATCAACCATCAACATGTACATAATTATGCTCAGTGTATGGATAATGGATATCAAGTAGCACATAATAATACATAGCGCATGGATATCACAAAGTACATAATAATACATAGTGTTTGGATATCACCAAGTACATAATAATAGATAGTGCAAGAATTTCGACTCGTACATTATAATACATAAACATCGTGCATAAAACTGGACCCAGAGGAAGGGGGGGGGGGGTTAGACTAAATTTGAATAAGCAAGGGGCCAGGGGTCAAACTTCAAAACTAGAGAAGCATCTAGTAAACATGTGCTCTTGAAATAATTTTATAAAAATGTGTATCAATTGAAACGTCAAAAGGTATGATACCTGCCGTGCACCGCCTTTTGCGTCAAAACAATGAGACAGCTTTACAACATTTGGTCAGGTTGACAAATCATGCATTCAAAAAGTCAACCAAAGACTTTTCTGTCGTAAAAAAAAAAAATTGCATTAATTCAACGTAAACAATCAGGTTATTAATGTATTCTATAGTGCAGCAATTGGAAGCTGACTGAACTTCAGTATCACCTGCTGGTGTGGGAATGCATCGTCTGACACCAAACACCTTTTTTAATAGACTAATCAGGAACGCTAGTCACATCACACAAACTAAAAATTCTTTACTCTAAGAACTATTTGAAGAAAAATGCTGTTGTCAAACTACACATAAAAATGTGGATGATACATCCGCATCCACTTCATCACAGATCCATATGATCACATCCCATCCACTTCATCACAGATCCATAAGATCACATCCCATCCACTTCATCACAGATACCTAAGATCAGCTCCAACAGGGCGAATTCTTTCTCTAAAAGTTAGGACCGAAAGACATAAAAAAAAAAAAAAAAACTATTTTGTTCCCCAGTCTGTACGAACTTACCAGCGTGCCCCGCCAGCGGTTACCCAATCTGAAGGAACAGTCATCAAGTCATTATTGTCACTACAGGAGTTCATTGATTGCTGATTTCTACGCTACGGAAATACTTTCGATGTCTAGTGTTTAAATTTTTGTAAATGTAAAATGTTGTCTTGGTTAAAATATGTCTATTTGCATGTGCTGAAAATGAATATTTACAATCTGTAATATAAAAAAAAATATATTTCCATTTATTTGGATCAATAAAGAATCTTATCTTATCTTATCTTATCTTATTTCAAACTTAAAGCATAGTGTTAAAGCACGAACCGAGCATTCTGGTGCTACGTCTATTCAAAGGCCACTGAGTGTTTGTTTTGGGGAGGGGGGGGAGGGGGGGAGCTACGTCTGCGCCCAACGTTTACTGCCACCACGTGACGTATCCTACAGCAACTTGATTGTGACTGAGGCACTGATGAAGGTACTTGGATAAATCACTTTTCAGCTAGTGACAAATCATTGAAGAGTTACTCGCCTTGCTCAACTCTTTGTCGACCGGAAGATTTTTTTATTTAAAAAAAAACAAAAAACATTGCATATGCGTTGGGGGAAAATTCGGTTTGCGGTCATTTCTTAGTTAAATATTTGTTGTACATTGTATAACATTTTGAAGAGCTTTAGGTGCTGAACAACGCTGAGTCTTTCAATTTTGTATCAAGAATGTTTTTGGAAACAAAAAAAAAATTGATTTAAGTTAAGTCTACAATTTCATTTCTTGTACATTCTCCCCCCCCCCCCGGGATCGCGATTTTCATGATAGCCACTGTTTAAAGCAGTGGTCCCCAAATGGCGGTCCGTGGACCTTCACCGGTCCGCATGCCTAACGCTGCCGGTCCCCATAACATAAATATTTATTATCAAATAGAAATAAAAGTATAAAAATAGATCATGCGCCGGTCCTTGGTAAAATTTGGGAACCACTGGTTTAAAGCATCCAATTATCTACACGAACGAACAGGCAAATAATTGTTCCCTTCCCTACATGGGCGCCCGCAGGTAGGGGCAAGGTGGGGCACTTCCCCCCCCCCCCCTGGATTGATTGGATAAAAAGATTTTAGACA
>CAXITT010000152.1:321279-415483 GCA_964033795.1 Lymnaea stagnalis | reverse complement strand
TATATATATATATTACAGCTATTTAGAGCAAATTTCAAATAATGAAACCAGAATCAACTTTTTAACTTGAGTACTTTTTGAGCTACGATTTTTAAAGTGCGAGTTCGTCTGGTATTTTCTACTTTGGACGAAGGCTCCACATTTTATGACGTCATTCTGCTGATCATGTCTTGCGCAATGACAATATATTTTACATAAGACAACGTGTCCCCTTATTACTAAAACACTATTTAGGGACTACTTATTTTGAACTTTCAACTTAGGCACATGACTATTTAATTAAACTTTTCCCTGACCAATGGTTGAATAGCTTTTGCACACGGCCACACGGCAAACTCTTAGGAATGAAACTCTGACGTAGTACCAAGGTATAGCAATTATGCAAGTGACCGCGAATGGCACCTCATGACCACGTTTTGCACACGGCAAATTACAATCATTATGGACTCTATAATATGGACTCTACTGGGTTTTTAAACCTCGAATTAAAACATATTTACTTAAGCTACGTCTAGTTCATTCTAAAACATAAGTCCTGTATTTTGAGAAATAAATAATTATTTTTAATTATGAAAAACTTGTTTATTTGTTGTTTGCTATTTCTTCTTGTGGATTTCAAAAGCCGGCGAATTGGTCATGGGGATCGAGATAACCGAGGTTAAGTGGCAAATTTGGCCGCCTTTTGTGTTCGAGATATCAGGGTTCGATGACATAAAAGAATCGACATAACCGAGGAGAAAATGCTAAGACAAAGAGAAAACTTGGTCGTTCCACTTCAAAAATTGGACATAACAGGGTTGGCGAGTTAACCGAGGTCGAGATAAATGGGTTCGACTGTATTACCAATGTGTCGTCTTAGAAATGTGTATTGGAGCTATATATAAGAAATGTGTCTTAGAGATGTCAATTAGAAATATGTATTAGAAATGTGTATTGGAGCTTTATATTAGAAATGTGTCTTAGAGATGTCAATTAGAAATATGTATTAGAAATGTGTATTGGAGCTTTATATTAGAAATGTGTCTTAGAGATGTCAATTAGAAATGTGTATTGGAGCTTAGGAATGTGTATTAGAAATGACGGCACACTAAAAAGAATGACGACACACTAGAGCTGATGACGACCTTAAAACTAATGACGACACACTAAAACTAATAACGGCACACTAAAATTAATAACGACACACTAAAGGTAATGAAGAAATGTGTATTAGAAATGTGTCTTAGAGATGTGCATTAGAAATGTGTGGGCCTACTGGAGCTGTGTCCTAGTGATGTGGTCTTAGTAATTAGAAACGTGTAATAGATATGTCTTAGAGATATGTTTTAGAAATATGGATTAGAAACGTGTACGCTGGAAATGTTTATAACAGATGTGCATTGGAAGAGTGTGTTTAAGATTGTGTAACATCTGTTTAGCGTTAACCTGTAGGTTGTGTTTACAAAACGCCTCTACCACCGCCGCAACGTCATTGTTGACTTCACCCTAGACCAGCTCAGAATGGTGATGATGAAACATTTCAGCTCTGGACGTTCTATAACACGACCACCTCCCCCACTTCCCCCACCCTCCTCCCCCCTCCACGTGACTACCTGGCGTACTTCAGTGTGATATGATTGGCCGTCTGGGCGAGACCTCCCCCCCCCCCCCCCCCCCCCCCCCCCCCCCCCCCCCGTGACTACCCGGCGTCATTCAGTGTGATATGCTTGGCCGGCTGGGCGAGACCCCCCCCCCCCCCCCCTCGTCTGAAATTTACCTTTGTAAACAGCCGGCATTTTATAAACACATATTGCATCACACAACTCAGCTCAGACGTTAAAAGGCTAGATGCGCAGCTCTTTGAGAGAAAACCTTCAAATAACATCAGTCTTTCGAATTTTTTTATCTGGATTTCATTAGAACATTGGTTAAAGTAAAATTGTTAGTACATTGATCACTCACAGTGTCATAGTAGGCCTATTACTCTTTCATACAAGAAAATTGTAAAAAGTGTTGGTTTTATTTTTTTAACTTTTTATTATTATTATTTTTTTATTTTTTTTGCATACATGAAAGTTTGATATCGCTCATCTGTGTTATCATCAGTTACCTGTGAAATTATGAACACATATTACAGACAGTTGACGAGATAAGCGTTTTATACAACTGGCTGTATCTTTGTATTTGTGAGCAGCAACTGACACTTGCTATAACTTGACTCCTGCGGCTCAAGCATCGGGCTCCCACTTCCTGCATGTGATAAAAGCCGTACAGCAACAACGCCAGCCGAGCCTGCACCGCCTGTTGGCGCCAGTGAGCCGGACGGATCCAGCAACCATGTCCACTGTGTCCAGTACGTCCGGTGAGAGTGTTCTCTGCAAGACCTACCACGCACCCACAAGGTACACCTTTTATTATCACTTAAGTCCATTTTAAAAGCGGATTCACAAAGACATAAACAGTTGCTTTCATGGCTGACCGGATTAGCAATAGCAATAACAGAAGGCGCACATCTCTGTTCTTGCTGGTATAAAAAAGTAAGTTCAAATAAATTAGCAGTTAGTAACAAACTAAATATTATCATAGGCGTCGGTAGCTGAGTGCAAGAATACGCATTTGCGCCCCCCCCCCCCCTCCCACCTCTCTTTTTTTTTTGTGGGGTCCATTTCCATACTTTCCGGGATGTTAAATCTGAATTATTTTAACTTTGGCGCCAACATGAAAAGCGTTCAGTCTTCATTGACAATTTTATATTCCTCATCCCACCCCCTTTTTCACAAACTTCAGTGACGCCCCTGAAATTGACTGAAGTATAAGCTTTTAAACCCAGGTCAACAGGGGACCTCCAGAACAAGTACACTCCATCCACTCGTAATTTACGTTGTTTTTTTTTTTTTTTAAACGAGTAACACTGTTAATGTTACAATGTTTCTGGGTGGAGAAATCCCACTGACCTGCTAACCCCTGGGCGCGGTGGATTTCATATCACCAACATCTCGCACCTCCACACAGCCACCCGGGGGGGCACATTGTAAAAATCAGTGGCTCCGGGGGGGGGGGGGGTGATGATGGCATTAGCGTTACCCTTCCTAACCCCCCCCCCACCCACCCGTGGGAGTGAATGGATTTTGGGCTACGTGCCTGCAGTGCACTTTGGTGCAGCGTGTACTTTTTATACACTAATTTCCCATTTCGTAACCACTTATTGCACTCAGGGTACTCAGGGTGTCGTTGAAGAGCTTGGAGAACAACGTGAAACATGTAAGACATTTGATCAATGCAGGCGTTATTATTGAAAAAAATATGGGTTTTTTTTTTGTCTATGTTGAATTAAAATACTCAAACTGCTAAAGGCACAAAAAGTAATGACGTCACACTCAAAATAAAGACGACACACTGAAACTAATGAAGATACACTAAAAGTAATGACGTCACACTAAAACTAAGGACGAGATTAAAACGAATGACGTCACACTAAAATTAATGACGACACTAAAATTTATGACGACACACAAAAGCTAATGATGACAAACTAAAACTAATGACGACACACTAAAACTAATGACGACACACTAAAACTAATGACGAAACACTAAAACTAATGACGACACACTAAAACTAATGACGACACACTAAAACTAATGACGACACACTAAAACTAATTCCGCCATTTCTCAGACTCGCCACTCCAGTAATTGAAGCAATACTTTCTGATTCTATGAGTGGCAGGGTCCAAGCTAATTTCCAAGGCGGCTATAGACATAATAATTAGATGTCATTTCATAAGTGCCCATACTTTGCATAGGTGGGAAACTAGAAACTCTAAAAAATAGTCTAATTTTAAAAGTGCAGGCTGTCAAGCCAATGGGAGATATTAAATTGTTCTATTAATAGCAATACATGTTTCATTGCCCTTAGAAGCACTTTCGCAAATGTCGCCGAGTTTATTTAAGATGTATCACTTATAGAAAATGTTCCGAGTCACATACATCAATGCCCCTGACCCCAGGTGTATACGTCAATATCCACCGGTGACAACCCCCCCACCCCCTCCCCCCCCCTCCGCCCCATCCTGTAGATATATCAACTCATCCAAACCGAAGAGATCTTACTGAATGAGTCCTGGCAAACTTTGGCGGGATCTTCTGTTGTCAGCGGGCAGTGGACCACCGCACGTCACGCGACCCGAAGGTCGTGGAATGTCATCGGATGTGGCCGGACGGAGGTCAGACAACTAACATCATTGAAAAGCTAGGGTGGGGTGGGGGGGCGGGTTAGAGTGGTAGAATTTGCTGAACTTAGAAAAGCTTTATCCTGACCCCTAAATTTTGGTCTATAACCATATCACGCGAGTGGGGATCTGAAGGGAAACAGTTGAACATATTTAGGCCGGGGGTTTGGGGGGGGGGGATGATGAACGTTGAGTGTTTCAGACTTATACAACAGCAATAGACATTTATAGGACTTTACATGTAATCTAAATTAGTCACGTACACTGTTACATACCGTTGTATGGTTTTACAAATTCTCGTTGGATGAACAATACGCATCAAAGGACTGAAAACCAGTGTACGAAGAAAAAGGATACCAAAAGTAGTGAGATTAATAATATTAAATTCAATTATAATATTACTTGTATTAAAACATACATTTAAAAAAATCAAATAAACAAGGAAAAAAATTATATTAATTGACGGCACAGCAAGTGAAAACGTATGGTCTCGAAAGATACACATATTAACAGATTCCCACACAAAGAGTAAAAGCTTGTGCGGCTCATACATAAGTATGGTAAGTCGCGTAAGTAAGTCTTAGACTTCTGGTAAAAATATCTCCCGGCTGGGAAAGCTGACGGCTTATTTTCTGGGAGGATGTCAGAAGCCTATAGAAAAGAAATTCTAGAAATTGCATCACCGATAGCAATTTTTTAGAAAAAAATTTAAAACGTAGGCAACCTTTTCCCAATCAAAGGAGGGATGGGCAAAGGTACAGCGCTGCACATTTCATCGGTGACGCCAAAATCAATTGAAAAAGGGAGAGAGGAGTGGTGGAACGCGTTACCTCTTCGCTGAGACAAAATTAGGTCAACACACGGGTTACAACGTATACGCTTAGAGACTGTATATAACGTTTCGTCAACTTTCTAAAGTAATTTTTATTTTTTACAGAAATAAACTGATCGACCCCTGACGGATTTAATAATCTGATCTCTGGGGGTCAACGTTGCTCAAAACGTACAGTGGCTCCCTCTTCTTTTTCTTCAAGCATTCGTTTAATATGTTCGTACCAGCCGCCATTGAGACAGTGGAGGTCGCGTCCACGTACCAGGAGTCCCGTACCTATTGTCCTAGTCGCCTATTCCCCCGTCCACACATCTTTGTAATTAATTACACTCAACCACCTTGTCATGGCCACCTACCATTTGTGGACACCTTACATCGACAGAGGTGGAAAAAGTGGGCGGCGGGGGGGGGGAAGAGTGAGAGAGGGGAGAGAGAGGGAGAATAAGTTGTTTTAAAAAGTTTTTCTTGAACCCACCCACCCCACCAACCTCGCCCCACCCCCCCCCCAACCGCCCCCCTTTCGCCATTTGGGGACAGGGATACGTGTACTGCCTATTCCCCCGTCCACACATCTTTGTAATTAATTACACTCAACCACCTTGTCATGGCCACCTACCATTTGTGGACACCTTACATCGACAGAGGTGGAAAAAGTGGGCAGCGGGGGGGGGAAGAGTGAGAGAGGGGAGAGAGAGAGAGAATAAGTTGTTTTAAAAAGTTTTTCTTGAACCCACCCACCCCACCAACCTCGCCCCACCACCGCCCCAACAGCTCTCATTTCGCCATTTGGGGACAGGGATACGTGTACGCTAAAATACTGTTGTTGTTTTTTTAATTTATTTTTTGTACAAGTTGTTGTACAAGCCAAGGGAGACTACACGCTACGGCGTTTGAAACTGGGGCATCGTGTATCCTGATTTCATCATCGCATTCCGAGGGTGTGTTCGGCTCAGCCAATCGTCGCCGCGCAAACTGTCAACACTCGTGACGATTAGCAATCTCTGGCCGAGGTCACCGGGGTTAAAACTTTTCCTCGCCCCCGCCAAGAGCAGGGTGTTGCCCGTAACGTGAGCAGACGCGGTGTCGTATGATGGCAATCGATAGTCCAGGTCATTGCTAGGGACTTTAACCATTGGTTGTTAAAATCGTTATAATTATTTCCACTTTTTTTTTTTTTTCATACTTGGTTTTCGTATTAGATTTCGTACAGTTAATAAGACGCGAATAGAAATGTGATAAATAGATTACAATAACTTAAATCTGGCCTGCTCAACATACGGCCCGTGGGCCCCATGGGGCCCTCCAGCATCTACTTTGTGGCCCGCGAGGTAACGAAAAACTCTTTATTCTTATTATTTTCAAAATAGCTTCCCCCCTGACCTATATTCTTTTGTCCTGTTCAAGTCCTGTTCTATTTTCTTTTGGCCCGCACACGTTTTTCATAATGTATTACGGCCCACCTTACATTTTGAGTTGTGCAGGCCTGACTTAAATACATAACCCTACTTTTGATGGATTTAAAAGTACGCGCAACCTCATCTTCGACCCACAAGTATGAAGAAATTACAAATAGCAACACAGCACCCCCTATCCACCAAACAATACTTTCACTGTGTTTTATTTGTTAATTACACTAATAGGTCCGCGTGCCGCGGAACATTGGTGTGCCGCAAGACGATACTAGGTGTGCGGCGGTAAAAATTCCCCCCCCCCTTTTTTTTTTCTTCCAATGTTATTTAAAGAAACTCATAAAGACGATTTAAATTTGATAAAACAATGGGGGCGGTGATTGGCTAGATAAAACAAAGGGGACGATGATTGGATAGATAAAACAATGGGGACGGTGATTGGCTGGATAAAACAAAGGGGACGGTGATTGGCTAGTTAAAACAAAGGGGACGATGATTGGCTAGATAAAACAAAGGGGACGATGATTGGCTAGATAAAATAAATGACCGTTTAGTCTTCGCTAAACATGCAAGGTCATACGGTGCCCGATGTGGCTTTAAATAACCGTATCAACTCAAAAGCTCGCCTAAAGACCAGATCACACTTGTTATTATAAGGGTCAAACACTAAACTTAACATCTCTAGTTTCAATGATATCTTACAATTAATGTACACCTTAAGACCGGTCATGTACGCTTTCTGACGGTAAGCACAACGGAATGCATTTGGACGCCAATCAAATGCGTAGCCAAGAGGGTGGGGGGTGGGGGGGGGGACAGGTGTGAGGTGTCCCCGGGCGCCAGCTAGTAGGGGCGCCAAAATGTGCTTTGATTTTTATTTTAGTGATGAAAATAATGGGTTCGGGAGTTGAAAAAAAAGAAAAGGGGGCGCCTTGAAATGAATCTTGTCCCTGGGCGCCAAACGCTTTCGCTACGCCTCTGACTCCAATACACTTTAAATCTCCTGAATTCTTTTCTTCTTATATCTATACATCAATTAAAAACGTTCACCATTTGGCCTAGTTATGGGGCATGACGTTTAAGAAACCTTTGCGGCGATGTTAGATGTGTGATTGTAAATAATTGGAATCGTACCGGAGTCTCGATACTATGAATACCAACTAAGACTTGCACGTGTTAGTTTTGTTAAAATAAGCGTTGGTATTGAAGAACGCATATCCTCGTCCATACGTTGTGCGAGATCTACATGCCATAACTAGCTGGGAGAGTTCATTCATATCTTCCAAACATTGGGACCACCGCGTCCGCGTCACCCACGACAACAGCATAGCACAGCGTCATTGAAGCGGATAGTTGCGTTCCCCTAGGGCGTGTGGCATTGTGACAAGCCGGATCTCGACATTCTCCATTTCATCCCAGAGTCTTCTTTTTTTTAATCAGGAGGACATCCTGGCACGTGAAGCGATCTCGTGTTGGATATCTATGTCAATCTACGTTCAAAATCAACCGTCCGCAACGAAAGGAGGAGGAATTTTCCGTTGAATATCTTATGTTATGGTGTCAGGAGTCACGAGGTTTTGGTGGAGGGACGGGAAGTTGGGGGGGGGGGGGAGGGGGGGGGGGGGGGGGGAATCGGTGTGAAGGGAAATAGGGAAATAGTTTTATTTGGTAATTATTTTTTTTACTAACACATTTTACAAAATAAGTGTCGATGTTGAAGGTTGAAATGTAAGGGTATTCAATTCATTTATTTTGTCATAAAAATGTATATATCGGCTTCATAATAAATTATTATTAACTAATTTAAAATATTTAACAATATCCACTATAACCTCATTGATTCACGTTCCTCAATGATTCGTGTGCCTCATTGATTCATGTTACTCAATGATTCATGTTCCTCATTGATTCATGTTCCCCTTGTGCGCCGACTGCATTCAGATTTTCGTTCTCTTTTCAGCTATTCACTGCTGCAATCGAAGACGAAGAACGTGCCATTGAAAACATTAACCGCCATCTTAGCCCTCGTCTGCCTGCTGCTAACGCTGACCGTAATTATTTTAACAGTTTTACCAAGATTTTCCATCGGTGACCCACGCGTGGAGGACAGCTGCCTCGTTAAAGACGGGATCGACAGCATGGAGCTGTACAATGGCCGGGCAGACGTCTTCTCTGATCTCCACGATTACGAGATCAAAATCATAGTGGACTTCATCCACGGGCAAAGGCATTTAAACCTAACCCTGCCCCAGGACGCGGGCTTGAACAGCAACTACATCCACGTCGTGGAGATGATCTCCCCGCCGAAACAAGAAGTGCTGCTGTACCTAGATAAAAAGGGACCCAGGCCTCAGCGAATGGCGCGCGCGTTTATATTTAGGGGCGGGTTGCAAGAACCCGTTGTCGAAGAATATCTTGTAGGTCCGTTGCCGAATCCGAACAGTATGTCTCTAATGAAGACGAACTCTAGAAAGACGACGATTCCATATAATGTCCGACCTTTCTCGGCGTTTGAACTCAAGGCATTCCGAGTGCATGCGCTACCGAAGATCTTGGGGCGAATCTACAACGTGTTGAAAGAGAGCTACAACGCCACACTGGACAACTGTGCCAAGAAGTGCCTCAGGTTCATGATTACCCCTGTGTCCAGCGGCTTTCTTGAGCCAGGGCGTCGAAAATCGTGGTTTTGGTTCGCGTACGATTTAGAGTTTTACACCCTGCACCCGTTAGACTTTCAGTTCCTCGTGGATACAACAGATTCGGATCCCAGGCGATGGGAGATCCAAAAAATATTTTATGCCAACCAGCTGTTTCAAAGTATCGATGAATTATTGGAGAAGTATGCCGGCAATAACATAAATAAAACCAGGTCCTCCTTCCCCGTGCTGCCCACAGAGGATCAGTACAGTGCCGTCTACCTCCGCGGCGTTCCCGTCCCGAACGAGAACCGCCCCCCGCCCCAACAGGTCCAGCCGGCTGGGCCACGGTACACGGTTAACGGCAACCTCGTGCAGTACATGGACTGGAGGTTCAACGTCCGGGTCTCGCCAACGTTCGGGACCCAGTTCTTCGATATACGGTACAAGGGGGAGAGAATCATCTACGAGCTGAGCATGCAGGAGATAGCCGTCCTCTACTCGGGCCACTCTCCCGCGGCCAGCATGCTGTACTTCGCAGACAGCGCGGGGTTGTTTGGTACCCGGATGAGGGGCATGATGCCAGGGATGGACTGCCCGGATTATGCCACCATGCTCGACGCTGTGATGTACACGTCAAACGACAAAGGAACTCGGCGGTTCGAAAACTCCATGTGCATATTTGAGCACAGCCCGGAGACGCCCCTGCGCCGACACAGGGCCTACGGGATGTCGGGGGCGTTCTACAGCGGACTAATCGACTACGTTTTAGTGGTCCGAATGTATATATGTATCATCAACTACGATTACGTTTTTGACTTCGTCTTTCACAACAACGGGGGTATCGAGGTCAAGGTCAGCGCGACGGGCTACTTAGCAACAAGTTTCTACTATCCTGAGGAGGAAAAGTTTGGGACCCGCATAAGTAAGAATGTTGTGGCAGGACTTCATCATCATCTCTTTCACTTTAAGGCTGACGTTGACATAAACGGCGTGGACAATCGGTTTCAGACGCTGAACATCGGGGCCGAGAGGAAGACCAACGTCTGGGCCGAGGATCCGACACGCGGCCATACGCAGAACTATTTCCGCAGCGAATACAAATCCACCGAGAGAGAGGCCCTCTACGACTTTGATTTCCATCACCCCAAGTATCTTCTGTTCTCCAGCAACAAACCCACAGAGCTGGGACACACGCCGTCGTACAGGCTGATCCACAAGGGCATGACCAAGGCCATTCTCCCCGAGGGCGAAGGGTTCGAGCCGTCCGTCAGCTGGGGGCGTCACCAGATGGCGGTGACCAGGCAGAAGGACGACGAGATGTCCAGCAGCTCCATGTTTGCCATGTGGGACGCCGAGGACCCGGTGGTCAGTTTCAAAAAGTACTGGGAGGACAACGAAGACATCTTAGATAAGGTAGGCCGAACACAATGCGTATTAAATATTAATGACGTTGTATTGGAAGAAAGAAAATTAACTCTGCTGCAGCAACAGTGACTTCACAATTTAATTTAATTTTAAATTCTTTTTTTTTTCCCGCCAAAGACCTACAGACCCAGCATTCAAAAGAATTTTTTTTTTTAATCCTGATGAATTTACCCATACAATTTGTGACACGAAGAGTTTGCACTTTAATATTTCTGTAGGACTAATCCTTAAAGGTCGCCAGGTAGGGTGTGTAAGACTGTCTGCATTCCTGTTGTTTAAAGGACGGCATACATTAAAGACAATGAGACGTTAACATTTTGTTGTAACACTTGAACCCACCGGGTTTTTTCTCAAAATACCCCGACCCGGTGTAAAAAAAAAATTACCCGGTTAAGCCCTAGTAAAAAAAAAAAAAAATTTTTAATATGCTCGTTTAACCCTTTCTGGTAGAGGTAGTTTGAGATCCTATGTAACAGATTTACCATGTTCGGGCTTGGAGGGGCCTCGCGCGCACGTCGACATGCTCCGCATAACTCCATGACCGCCGTATAAACATTCTCCATCATGCATCAGTCACACAAGAATTTCGCCCCAAACTCTCAATTATTTTAACTGACAGAAGACTCGACACATTTTAGAGGTCAAAAGGTGCCTGGTACAGGCCATGTTATTCTCCAATAAAGAGTCTTAAGAGTGCTGTTCACGCTACTGTTGTTGTTGTTGGTTTTTCTGGTGCGCGTCTTTCTGCTTTAATTCGTTCTTGTGCAATTTGATGTGCACTCTTTTCCAGTGCAATGTATTCGCGTGCACTTTATTATAGTGCACTTAATTATGATGCATTCTATTTAACGCAGTTTCTTTTATAATGCGGTGCAAATTAATCTGGTGCACTTTATTGTCCTGCAATTTATAAAGGTGGACCATATTCGTATGCATTTCATTATCGCCAAGTTATGCCGGTCACTCTGTCTGTCGCAATTCCTGGTGCCCTTTATTATCGTGCAATTTATTCTGTACACTTTATTTTCCTGAATTTTTTCTTATGTACATTGTAGTGGCACGCTTTATTATGGGGCAAATTACTCAGACAGAACGCACACAAGTTTACGGCAAATTAAATCCACATTTAAGAGCCCTAAGTTGCTGTAAGTCAATGAACGTTAACCAGTTCAACGGTGAGTTATCTTTAATGTCCCATTTAACCTTGCATTATATCCGCTTTGCCATTAAGCACGGCCGTTGAAAATTTTTCCACTTCCTGATGTCTGTCATGTTGAAAATTGCCAGTTCGCTTAAACTACATACATTGCATCATTGTAGTGTTGTTGTTTTTTTTTTTTTTCCCACTCTGTGCGTTGCCTGAAAGAGGAAAAGGGAGGTTATACTCACGGCCTATTTTATGAAGGTCGCACGTGTGCCCGCGTGGTTGTCGGCCCCCACCCTTTCGGAATGTACGACCCACCAGCCAAACAAAAATAAGAGGGGGGGGTGGGAGAGGCCAGACGAAAACATATCTCTTCGCCGAAGGCCGGGCCGAATCTGGGACTCTCCAAGTTGAGACCTCATTGGAAGACTTAAATCAATGGTTCCCAAATTTGTATACATTATGCACCCATTCTCACCCATGCGAATTTATTGGCTAGCACTATCAACCTTTAAAAAAAAAGTGACAATGTATTTTAAAGCGAGACAAAAATGTATTTCTACAGAAGTGCCAAAAGAGGCTATCTTAAAGTTAGATAGAAAATCGACTTTTAGTGTTTATATATTTTTAACACCTGAATTATAAAGATAACTGTAGATCTTATTATTATCTTATCTTAATGCTACGTAAAGTCGTATTGGAAGGAAGAAATGGAAACTATGTTGACACAATATGGCGCAAGACAACCATTTTTTATCATTAAAAAAAAAAAAAAAGACTCAACTCCTAGATTGTTTATTTTCCTAATTTCTTGTTTGAGAACCATTCTCCAGCTTTGCAGCTGCTCGAAGAAAGATGGTTTATCTCATTAAAAAATGTCTGCTGAAGCTTTGTCACCTTCAAGAACACGTCATCGTGTGTGGGGGCCGTCAATTCACGAAGCTAAAGATGCAAAATGTATCCAGCGCCGTTTGCATTCCTCAGAAGAAATGAACAACCTGACACCACTCATTGTGGTAGCACCGCCACAGCCTCGGCCTAGACACCACTCATTGTGGTAGCACCGCTACAGCCTCGGCCTAGACACCACTCATTGTGGTAGCACCGCCACTGCCTCGGCCTAGACACCACTCCTTGTGGTAGCACCGCTACAGCCTCGGCCTAGACACCACTCATTGTGGTAGCACCGCCACAGCCTCGGCCTATACACCCCTCGTTGTGGTAGCAGCGCCACAGCCTCGGCCTAGACACCCCTCATTGTGGTAGCACCGCTACAGCCTCGGCCTAGACACCCCTCGTTGTGGTAGCACCGCCACAGCCTCGGCCTAGACACCATTCCTTGTGGTAGCACCGCTACAGCCTCGGCCTAGACAACAATCATTGTGACAGTCTATGGTGAATGCAAAATAAGGAACCTGCTTTATCATATATCTCAAGGCATTTTTAAATTGAGTAGAACGTTTCTCAATTTTTTTTTTAATTCTGCATTTCTTGCTTAAATATTTGGTTGCTCCACAATCACTAGATCGCTCAATGTTCTTTTAACACTGGGTAATAGGCTACCACAGTTGAACGACATATGTTTTTTTTTTAAAATCTTATTTGAAATTTCCCAACAGCTCCTTGTGGCCTCTGAAAGCGAGTCCACGCATCGCTGAAGTAAAAGTAATGTTTACAACGCTGTGAACAATTTGCCTCCGAAAGTTATTTCTTGTAACTCTTGCTTCTCATTTCCTTCATTAATGATTTTATGAAGCCTGGAGTGATCAAAACTACTCAAGATTCAGCATGTCCATATGCATCTTCATGCGCACGAAATGTACGACTACATATAAGGATTAAAGCAGAACCCTCTATATAGATAAGAAATTCTAGATATTGCATCACCTGCTACCATTCTGTAGAACAAATAAAACGTATTGTAATGTAAAAAAACCTTTTCCCAATCAAGGGAGGGGTCGGTAAAAGTTTTGCGCGATCACAAAAAAAGCCATCATGACTCACAATACATGAGTCCAGTTTCCGCGAATAACACAAAGAACTAACTGGTCATATGAATCCATGGCATCTCTAGGTGTCCTCTCTTAATACAATCCTGAAATGCTTCTGTTGTTTTGATTCTGGTCCCTAGGGAAAGGAGTTTCAGGTTGGCATGTTCTATGTTCCACAATAAACCGTGTGATGCTGTTGTCACTTACATTAACATAAAATTGTGGTCTGTCCGCTGGGAATGGACCTAAATTGGCTATGCTGCTGATGTCTTCAATTCGACTGGGACATCTTCCTACGTGTTTGCAGTTTGAGTAGATTTGGGATCAAACGCTTCGGCTGAATCAGTTAACAGTAGTTAGCACTACATCCTTCCGAGACGTTCAACATTTCCTTCATTAATTTCCTTCATTAATGCTAACTTGCGCTCTTCCTGCTGCGCTGCAGCCATCCTGACTTGCTCGACTTTTCAAGCTCGGCAGGGGCAGGCTGACTTTGCTTAGCTACTCCATTACACAAAAATATCTTCTTTCTTCGTGTAGTTTCACTAAGCTTAACATCTCCTTGCGTTACGCTTTGTTACTACACATCGGTGTTCGTGTAACATTCTCGGTCTGCGTTATATTTTTGTTAGTGTTAGTATAACTTTCGTCACATGACGTCACAAAACAGTAATAGTTGCCTGCCATGAGAGATGAATTTAGACGATTAGATTTAATAATTTTTCGGAGGTGCGGAAGGTGATTTTTTTTTTGGGGGGGGGGGGTGGTTGGGGATCCGCCCCGAGCGGCACTTTTAATTCTGTCTATGGAGGGGCGGCTTTCTCGGCCAACTAAATACTTTTTACCGTGGAACGGGGGCGGCCTTAACCCTAGCTCCGCCACTGCTCCCTTTTTGGGGGGGGGGGGAGGTGGTTTTTTTTTTGGGGGGGGGGGGGTGGTTGGGGATCCGCCCCGAGCGGCACTTTTAATTCTGTCTATGGAGGGGCGGCTTTCTCGGCCAACTAAATACTTTTTACCGTGGAACGGGGGCGGCCTTAACCCTAGCTACGCCACTGCTCCCGTGGAGTCTGATCAAACAAGTAAAATTGTCTTTTTTGAAAATATTTTAACACTCTCTTACTTTATTGCGTCTGACTCATAAGTATTCTTGGTCGGACAGGGCCCCCCACCACGGCCGGGCCCCGCAACACGGACGTAGCTGCTACCACGGGAGGTACGCCACTAACAGCATGCACTGTATGAACCAGCAGTGACTTAGTGTGGATTCACTGTAAGCCTTAGCATTGCATTGGTGTAAGGCCAATGTAAAAATAATAATGATAGTAAAATAGTAAAAAGCGTCCCACTGTGGTTTGTTGTCATGTTAAGTTTAAAAAAACTTTTAAAAGAATCAGTCTTGTTTAATACACATTACAATCTTGTTTCATCCACATTACAACCTTGCTTCCTCAGCAGTATACAATCTTGTTTCACATACATTACAACCTTGTTTCAAACACACATTACAACCTTGTTTCATAAACATATTACAACCTTGTTCCATACACGTTACTACCCTGTTTCAAGCACCCCATTCTTGATTGAGTGTGTCGGTGAGTCTCAACACGTCCTCAGACCAATCGCTTGCGGCATAGAGCCGAGTAAACATGGTTTTGAACGCCAAGTCACGTAGGAGTTTGTTTCATCCACACACACCCACACAAACACCACATCTAAAGCCAAAAAGAAAATAATAATAATAATAATAATAATTTAAAACAAAAAACAAAAACAAAAAAAACAACACCTGGGTATGGTCGCACGCAAGCAACTTACAAATGACGTAATCTACCGGGGTTCAGGGGATGGCCTGAGAGTTCATTAAGTTCATATTTTGGCGGAAATGGTTGCGTCATTTGAGCTCATTTAACAGACCGTGCTGTGTGTGTGGTAGCTGGTAGGTTAAACCGGGCCTCTTGACCGCTATTTGTTTGTAACATCGACGCCTTTGCCAGTCAGGTGAAGGTCAAGACACCCCCCCCCTGCTTCTAAGAGTAAACACGGTAAATACATGTAACACAGTTACGAAAGGAATGCGGGTCATCCAGCACATCACACGTCTTCGCCAACCATTGGAAGGGTGTCCGTGCACTACGGGTGCGGAACGCCTGATGGAGAACAGCGGCTCTCAAACTGTGGGTCGCAACCCTTTTGGGGGGGTCGAACGACCCTTACACAGGGGGTCGCCTAAGACCATCGTAAAACACATATTGATGAAGTAGCAACGAAAATAATTTTATGGTTAGGGGGTCACCACCAACTTAGGAACTGCATTAAAGGGTCGCGGCATTCGGAAGGCTGAGAACCACTGATGTAGAAGATTCATTCTTATTAAATTTAGTTCCGGGCGATCTCTTACATTTACATGTGTCCCGGGAAATTGTGCATAACATAACAAACCATAATTAATGGAAGTCGTCGAGGGAAGCGTTTCCTGGTCTTTGTCTTAGATATATTACACTTTCAACAGGAGAGTGGCAAGTGGTGGTACAAGGCGGCGCTGTTTTCGATGGGAAATAGCAGCAACCCATTCCTCTCTCTCCTATCGCCAATGATTTTTTTTTTAATCTATTTTTAAATTCAGTCTACTTTTGCATTTTTGGGGCAAGAAAAACAAAGTGTACGTGTGTTGGAGTGGTTGGGGGGAGGGGGGAATCCCTTTTCCAGACATAACCTAATTAATCTTACGACTTCGAAAGAACATAATAATTTGTTGTGAATTTTTTAAATTATAAATTCATTTATAACTGCTACATCTTACCATGCAAATGCTGACCTCAAGGTTTTTTTTTTCCCCTTTCACTTCTGCAGGATATTGTAGCGTGGATCACGTTGGGCAGCTACCACATTCCCCAGACCGAGAACGTGCCCACCACCGCGACAGTGGGGACAACTCAGTCGTTCTTCCTGGTGCCGTTCAACTACTTCAACGAGGACCCGTCGCTGGCTTCCCGGGACGCCGTCAAAATAATGCCACTCGACCCGCGGTCCCCGAACTCCGGGGCCGCAATAAACAGGCACAACATGTCTTTATTTTTCGACTGTGAAACCAAGAGAATTGACCAGCGGCTGTCCAGAAATAGCACGTTCTTATTTTCTTAACCACGGTCAACTGACATAGGTCTCAATGTTATTTTCTTAACTACGGTCAACTGACATAGGTCTTAATGTTATTGTCTTAACTACGGTCAACTGACATAGGTCTTAATGTTATTGTCTTAACCACGGCCAACTGACATATGTCTCAATGTTATTTTCTAAACTACGGTCAACTGACATAGGTCTCAATGTTATTTTCTTAACTACGGTCAACTGACATAGGTCTCAGTGTTATTTTCTAAACTACGGTCAACTGACATCAATAGGTCTCAGTGTTATTTTCTAAACTACGGTCAACTGACATCAATAGGTCTCAGTGTTATTTTCTAAACTACGGTCAACTGACATAGGTTTCAATGTTATTTTCTTAAATATAGTCAACTGACATAGGTTTCAATGTTATTTTCTTAAATATAGTCAACTGACATAGGTTTCAATGTTATTTTCTTAAATATAGTCAACTGACATAGGTCTCAGTGATATTTCCCCTGTATTGTCCATTTCCCATAGAGTCACTGCCGTAGATAAACATAATATTTTGTTCATAATATTGTACATTGGAAATAAAATGAATCAAATGATTAAATTGTTAACTCAGAATCAAGGAAGCGAAGTCTATACAGACTACTGAATTTCTATCATTTTAATGAGCATAATATACTTTTTTCATGTTTCAACCCCGTCTTATTTTTCCTTAGATGAAATGTTAGAATAAGTTCAATAAACTTCTGGATTAATATATATATATATATTATGTATATATTGTATTAATGTAAAAAAAAATTAGAATCATTTATATCTTTTACAAGTGGCATCATTATAAAGCCACTGCTTGTCACTATTTAAGGTTCTGGTTTGTTTTGTTTTGTTACCCTTGGCTCATTTAGATCACTCCATGTCATTGCTACACTGGAATTATTGTTTCTGAGCCAAAGTGCTCAATGAACACGTTTCATTTAATTTATATTATCTGTTGTTTTTTGTTTTGTTGTTCTTCTTCTTCTTCTTCAAATTCTTCAAGTTATTGGGAGTGGGGACAGTTGTTCCATAGCCGATTGTAGGATGGAAAAACATGTCAATGACCTCGGCTATATTTTTATCTGTGTTGACGAAGACGTAAGTCAGACGACGGACATGGTAGTGTATGCATTACCTGTGAGTTTTTTTTAATATTTTTGTTGGTTGTTTTTTTAATCCTTGCCTCAACACCTCAAAGTCTATATTGGCACTGAGCGTTAGGCTAATGACTGGTCATGCCGTCTATATTGGCACTGAGCATTAGGCTAATGACTGGTCATGCCGTCTATATTGGCACTGAGCGTTAGGCTAAAGACTGGTCATGCCGTCTATATTGGCACTGAGTGTTAGGCTAATGACTGGTCATGCCGTCTATATTGGCACTGAGCGTTAGGCTAAAGACTGGTCATGCCGTCTATATTGGCACTGAGTGTTGGCTAATGACTGGTTATATAGTCTATATTGGCACCGAGCATTAGGCTAATGACTGGCTATACAGTTTGTATTGGAACCGAGGGTGTAATGAGGAAGCCCCTGCAGAGACATGATGTGCATTATTTCAACCATCTCGCAGGATAAGAGGATGTTATTTACGTACCGCTTTAAATCTCTGTGTTTTATTTCAGCATTTTGATCTAGTGATTAAATGTGATATTATTATTATTATTATTATTATATAATTTTACTGATATTATTTGTCGACGTTGGTATCAATAGCTGAACTAATTAGAATTTAATTTGTTCATCATTTTATGCTATGCTAATGTTAAGTAATTTATCTGGATTCCTCAAAACCTTGCTTGACGAGAAAGTCTCCAGACTATTGAAGTTTAAGAACCGCTGCCCATCCAATCTCTTTAATTATATATTATGCGTGTTTTACGACCGAAGTTCGAGCAATTCCTCAATAGGCCGACAAAAGAGTAAAATGGCCGAGAGGTGTGACCGAGGTCCAATGTATTTGAAATTAAGTAGTATTTGGTCATCTATTTCACTGGAGGGCGGAAAATCCGTGGCTCATGTAACGAACTTGTAAGGCGCATTCTATAAAAGCTAGGAACAGAACTTCTCACGCAAGGACGTCATTTGGGTAGTGGCATTTGCCCACCCCCACCCCCCGATTTTGCCGGTTTTATTTAAAATGCTATTTGCTGTGGCGCCTCCAGTAATAAACAACTTAATCAGCCGACCAAGTTTTGGTTTCACCCCACCCTCTTGAAAAAAAAAAAAACCCACCTGAAATGACGCCCCTGATCTCATGGTGTTTAGGACGTCATTTGGGTAGTGGCATTTGCCCCCCCCCACCCCCCGATTTTGCCGGTTTTATTTAAAATGGTATTTGCTGTGGCGCCTCCAGTAATAAACAACTTAATCAGCCGACCAAGTTTTGGTTTCACCCCACCCTCTTGAAAAAAAAAAAAAACCCACCTGAAATGACGCCCCTGATCTCATGGTGTTCTCAAACACAGCCTATTCCATAAGTGAATTTTCCGTTTCAGCACGTGAAAGTGAAAGTGAAAGTGCTCACATTGGAATCCATGAGCGGAGCAGTAAAATCACGACGAATCATTTCACTAACTGGTCGGCCAAATCGCTAAATCGAGTTTAAAAAAAAAAAAAAAAAAAATCGGACTTCGGCCTGTCAATTAACAGCGACATTGGCATTTACCCCATTTCGCCGGCCAGGTGCCGAATTGGCCAACTTCGGGTTTTGGCAGTAATCATACTTAAAAACTTGTAAAAGGGTGAATTCATTTAGTGTACGTTAATGGCTTTCGTGAATAATAATTAATTCCACGGGGATTAACGCGTGTGTTCATAAGCTTGTAATGTATATTCAATGTGGATTATTATCCGAATATCTTTGTCTACATGCGTTAAGGTCAGCGCTCGCCTATTTAATTACCTTATACATTATCAATTAAAAGTAACTTAGAAAATAATAACTCTATGATGATATCTAATATATTTTTACATAATCAAAGAAAAACGAATATTTTATCTTATGCTTATAATGATCATTGAAATAACTGAATTTTTTTTTTTAATGTTTCAAAAATTATTATTTCATCTTTTAATGTTTTTTTTTTCCTTTAAAGAAATAAACTATTATATTTATAATAATACTTTTGAATATAATTAAAGATTTATGTGAGTTTATTATATAGATAAATATAACTTGAATTTCTCCTACTATCTCGGACTCCTTATTTCATATCATCTCATCAGCAGTCTAACAAGGCTTCATTAATTGACTTCACGTCAAATACTAGAGTGACTAGGAAGCTAAATTTAATGTTTCTGTAAAAAATTGCCATTGTGTACATAGAATTCGGCATTAAAAGAGTGTTTATTTTTTCAGAATGTTGTTGTTTTTTTAAATTTATTTATTACCTACTCGTATGATTTATTAGCATCGTTTGGTCCCTCTGACGGGGAATTGTCAGGTTAAGATCTTCAGTAGTGCATTGCAAATTTAAAAAAAAAAAAGTTTTATACATGACTCCAAAATCATCTTGAATTATTAATAGGACTGTCCAATTTTTGTTTTTTAATACTCAATGACGTCATTTCAGTTCTTTTCAGGGGGGAGGGGGGGAGGGAGGGGGAGGGGGGGCGGGGGTTTGCGCAAAACAAAAACTTGACTGGCCTGGTGAGGTGTTTATTTCGTCTGCATGTGCAAGCCATTTCTGCTAGATGCATGCACATAATAGATAGTCAGCGCCAATTTATCACTGGATAGAATAGAAGTTATATAAATTTTGGTTTTGATGGATTTATTGTATATACCTGCTACAGTGCAGCTTACAAGCGTTGCGACAAATCAATGTTTGGTCAACACAGCACTACGATGATTGGCTAAAACAAAGGATATCGTCTTTGTTTCAAACGACCGAAATCGTCAATAACTTTGTCAATGTTCTCGGAGGCATGTCTCCACAATGACCAGCCGATCACCAAGTCGTGTGTCTCCACAATGACCAGCCGATCACTGAGCCCTGTGTCTCCACAATGACCAGCCGATCACCAAGTCGTGTGTCTCCACAATGACCAGCCGATCACTGAGCCCTGTGTCTCCACAATGACCAGCCGATCACCAAGTCGTGTGTCTCCACAATGACCAGCCGATCACCAAATCGTGTGTCTCCACAATGACCAGCCGATCACTGAGCCCTGTGTCTCCACAATGACCAGGCGATCACTGAGCCCTGTGTCTCCACAATGACCAGGCGATCACTGATCCCTGTGTCTCCACAATGACCAGCCGATCACCAAGTCGTGTGTCTCAAAATCTATTTCTCAGGTGTGTTTTTACTCTTTTCATGCAACTAGAAAAAACGCTCTTTTTCAACTGATGTCAGCGGCGAAGTCAGGACAAGATCGATTACTTTCAAGAGCTCACTAAAACCACGTTGAATGAACCACTCAAGCATGTTCGAAGTTGATCAATGGTCAATAATGTTTCAATTTTTGTCTAATGATTTGATAAAAGACTTTGCAGAAGACGGTTGTGTGTGATTTATCACAGTATCAATACCGCCAGTAGGATATAACAAGTTCGTTGACTGTATCGATACCGACAGCTAGTATATATAATTTTACAAGTTCGTTGACTGTATTGATACCGACAGCTAGTATATATAATTTTACAAGTTCGTTGACTGTATCGATACCGACAGCTAGTATATATAATTTTACAAGTTCGTTGACTGTATCGATACCGACAGCTAGTATATATAATTTTACAAGTTCGTTGACTGTATCCTGGCATTAAAAGTTTGATGAACTTGTGTTTAATGCCGGCAATACATTTCAGAACGCTGCGGTTAACTGTAAATCGAGCATCGCGTTCAGAGATGACCTTGTCTTACACAAGCCAAACGGGTTCGGGCACGCATTGTATCTTCTTTAGTTTGAGTCGTTTCTGTTCCCGTTTTGTCAGTTTTTGACAGCACACGATATTGTGATACTTTTTTTCGACATCGCTTGAGCTCCCTGTGGCCTTGTACCGTGGTAGTTGTCGTATTGTACCATGGGAGTTGTCGTATTGTACCTGGTAGTTGTCGTCTTGTACCGTGGTAGTTTTCGTATTGTGCCATGGTAGTTGTCGTCTTTTACCGTGGTGGTTGTCGTATTGTAGCGTGGTAGTTGTCTTGTACAGTGGTAGTTGTCGTATTGCACCGTGGTGGTTGTCGTATTGTACCGTGGTAGTTGTGCCATTGTTTCACAATACCATCCCAAGTGTCGTTTTTTCTCAATATCATCTCAAGTGTCATTGTTTCACAATACCGTCCCACCTGGCATTGTTTCACAGTACCATTCCAAGTGTCATTGTTTCACAATACCGTCCCAAGTGTCATTGTTTCACAATACCATCTCAAGCGTCTTTTTTTCACAATACCGTCCCAAGTGTCATTGTTGCCGTCCGAAGTGGCATTGTTTCGAAATGCCTTAAGATCATCTTTGGTGGATTCTATCAGTATGTATAGTACTATTGATAAGAAATCTACTGATGAGTTTTGTAACTCTTGCGATAATGAATTGCGTGCCCCCAATAACTTTTCCGACACAAACAACTCAGAACTGTGATTGGATTAATTTTTTGTTCACAGCCCTTGATCTTCTGGTTTGGCTAACCTGTCAGCAATTGAATTCTAAGCTTTATTTTTTGCGAACAGACCGATATCAATTACACCACCAAGTTTCAACCAATCTTTCAAGCTCCGAGAATTCTATATTATCTTCACTGTGTGTTTGCATAGATCGTTCATGTCGAAGGCCACTAACAGACAAGAACACAAAGACCGGTTGTATGATGGTAAACATGTCAATGATCTCCACTATATTTTTAACCGTGTTGACAATGACTAAATTCAGACGATGGGATTGCTGTCTATGTAGATTACCTGTGAAGCTTTTTTTTTTTCCTTTGTATCATTACCTGAACACCTCAAAGGCTGCCACACATTTCCAAAGCACTATCATAGCATTGGGCAATACATTTACCCCCCTTGATAATTTGTTTTACCTGAACTGCATTTTTGATAGCCATTGCCAGCGACTGAGCATCTACCTTTTCCATATGAAAAGTACCTAGAAGTTTTTACCAAACTGAACCATCTTGTTTAGTGGATCTAATGACGAAGCACACTTGTTCGTTGTGACCATCACTGCCCAGTACGATCCAAGCGCATTAACCGTGTTCTTTCTAAGAACAATTGACGAGCCATGTACAACATCGTTCTCATACTCTGCTGACCAATCCTCTATTACGCTGCGGTATTTAATTTGTAGTTGCATCTAAACGATGTCAAAGAGCACAAAAACACGAACGAAACAAAAATCCTTTTGGGCTCAAGGAGTTTATGTGCTTTGGTGATGGGCCTCCATTCTTTTAACTGGCAGGGATTAACCGCCATTTTATTCCCTGACAGGGGATGATCACCATGTTATTCCCTGACAGGAGCGGACCACCAATTGTTTCCTAAATATGGGAAGACCATCACTTGATTTCCTGACAGGGTGGACATTACACTTTATTCTCTGACAGAGTGAACATTTACTAGATTCCGTGTAGGAACTGTTAGATTGTGTTGTCAACGCCCGGGCCAAGGCAAGTATAGCACACCCGGATGCAACGAACCCCTCACAATTACCGAGTCATTTTCACAAGTTCAGTCCCACTAAGCTCCCCGTAAACACATTAAATCATTTGAATAAATCGTTTGCTATATTTTACATTTCTGATGGGAAAGTGTATAATTCTTATAACTTACTTTTTAAAAATGTATTTTTTTATATTTTTATAACAGCATCGGTGATCAACTTAAAACTCTTTCCGGAGAGCCGCCGGAAAGAAATCACGGTCGACAGATTGAGAACCATTGGCCTAGACAACACTGCCACAGCAGATTGTAGACAATGCCACGTGTTACCAGCAGGCACACTGTACATGACACGTTGGTATTGCGTATATCATTATGTCCTTTATCTCTATTTCAATCCAAATATTTTTTTCTATTCCGATAGTGAGGTTATAGATTTAGTTCTTAAAGTCTTAGAAACGAGTTGTACTCCATGTACATGTGTATGTGCATGTGTGTGTGCATCTGTTTGTGCATGTGTGTGTGTGCATGTGTGCATGTGTGTGTGCATATGTGTGTGTGCATATGTGTGTGTACATGTGTGTGTGTGCATGTGTGCATCTGTTTGTGCATGTGTGTGTGTGTGCATGTATATGTGTGTGTGCATATATGTGTGTATGCATGTGTGTGTGCATATGTGTGTGTGTGTGTGCATATGTGTGTGTGTGTGTGTGCATATGTGTGTGCATGAATACGTGCGTGTTTCTGTTGTTTGTCCTTTCGCATGTGAAAATGACAGAGGCCATTATTCGGGGACGGGTATGCAGGTGGCTCATTGTTAGTCCTATTTGTGCCTGAAAAACGTGTAAGGCACAATTATTTTATCTTATCCAAAGATAATAAATGTGTATATATATATATGTATATATTATATAAACTACCCAATGGCGTACCTAGGGTCAGTGCCATACAGGACAGGCCAAGATTTGTATCACCTCTACTGCAGGGGGGGGGGGGGGGAAGAAAAGAAATTATCCGAAAATTTCGCTCATAGAAAAAAAAAATCCATTTTGAATCTACTTAAAAAACTTCTTTGACTTAATCACACATAAAAATACAATCTCGGAAAACTATTTCAACACTCATGTCTCGCGAGACCGACAGCTATTTATAGAAAGCAACAAGTAAATTTGGAGAGACTTTCAGTTTATAATAAATGTAACTTGTATTATTATTATCCAGCACCACCTAGCGGTCGTCTGCAAAGTTTTCTTCCAACAGTTATTTCTATGCGGCTTACTGGTTTGTACAAATTCCGCTAGATTTTGCATATTTTGATATTATGAAAACCAATTCAAGTGGCGGCGCCCATGGGAGGAAACCGCAGCCCCCTTTGGCACCCTGGCTCACATTTTTTGGAATCTCTGTGCTAGGAATTTTAATTTTAATCGATTCTCATAAACACTAGAAGTCCCATTCAGCTATGAATTTCAAAACATCATTTCTGTGATAGGAATTTTAATTTTCATCGATTCTCATAAACACTAAAGAAACAGAAAGATTGAAAAAAAAAAAAAAAATCAACGAGTGGTACATGATGACACAGTGGTGTAATGGCTCATTATATATCGTGTGCCGGTTGCTACCGATATCTCACTCAAAACAAATATATTGCTACCGATATCTAACCCAACTAAATGCATTGCTACCGATATATCACCCAACCAAATATATTGCTAATAATATTGCTACCGACATCGAATCCAAATAATGTATTGCTACAGATATCTCACCCAATCAAATATATTGCTACCGATATCTCACCCAACCAAATGTATTGCTATCAATGTCTAACCCAACTACATGTCTTGCTACCGATATCTCACCCAAACAATTGAAAACATCTCTGTAAACATAGCCGGTGTGTTCCATCTCCTACCTTTTCATTCGCTCACTACTGGGTGACCTCTGCTGTGACGCCGTTTAAATGGACATCGGGACAGACTATAAATTCTAAATTAATCACATAGACCAGAATAGAGCACAGGCTCCCATTTCCAGGCCCTGATTCAAGTGAGGACATCATTTATCACCAGCTCAGTACTTTAACCTTAAAGAGTTTTCCCGCTTTGCTCACAGGATCGTTTACTTTGTGCACTTTACAACACAAGTTTAACGACCTCTGATCTAAGCCAACTGAGATTGATCGCTCTGTGTCAGGGGACTTTTTTTTTTTTAAATAAGGGGCCGTATCAGTGTTCTCAATTGTGATCAGTGCCCTTCAGACACTTTCGGGGGACGGACGATAGTTTGATGAAATATGAACGAATTCTAAGCATTATACACGTATTTCATTTGTTGTGGGGGAAAAAAATAATAACTAGAAGAAAAAAAAATATATATTTAAAATGAAAAAAAAATGTATATAACGTAACTTTTGTAGTATTTCAACGGGAAATGTCTGGTTTCATATTTGTGGCTGTTAACTGGGCACCCTTACGGCGGCCTGTCGGGCCGGATTAAGGACCCCTTGTGGGCCGGATCTAGCCCGCGGGTCGTAGTTTGAGGACCCATGCTCAATGTGGTCGTAACTGTATTGACTACCCTCTGAGATCAATGTTCTCTGTTCAACCAACAGCTTCGAGTGCGTCTGTACGGCGCGGCTTAAAGCTTGTAATTGCTCAGCTCCGACACTTCTTAACTGGTGTGCACCTTCCTTGTAAGACGCTCCTAAGCTATCGATCACAAGAGATGACTCAATCAAGCCTTTGACAGCAAATCTGTAATATGCACATGTTTCAGCGGCTAGAGTTGATAAGGTTAAGATTGGGGGTGGGGGGGGGGGGGGGGGGGGTCTGTTTTACGGTTAAGGGCAGAGGGGGTCACTCACGATATCCCACAGTCAGGGGCTATTAATCAGTGGGTGGTGAAGTTTGGAGAATAGTGAGACTGGGAATTTGAGACCTTTGTAATGATAAAAAACAAAAACAAATATTATTTACAGCTACAATCACAACCAATAGATAACATGCTGATAATACATTGATAAAAAGCTTTGCTCCTAAATGTTACAAATTAGGGGAAAGGAACGATATGTCATAGTGATAAAATAATGTAGTTTTCTACCGAAAAAAAGAAAGTTGCAAACTACTTCTTTATACATTGGAAGAAAAAAAAACTCTTATTTTTAAAATAAAAAATATGTTGTTTTTCTTTGGTTTTGGAAAATATGTTCGTTTTTATAAGTGATCTGCTTTACGATGAGTTGGTCAAGCACATGTGTCATAATTAAAGATGGAATTGATCAATGACTTCATTATTTGAACATCTATACTACACATATTAAAGCATAATCAGTTTCGTTGGGTTTTTTGTAAATCTCAATTCTTTACGAAGGATTCAGGAGATATTACCGCGGTAATATATGGAGGCTAAGAAATACGATTTATCTCCCTTAACAATAGTTGGTTTTTAAGATTTTTTTTTTAATATTAAAAAATATAAATTATTATTTACTTCCATTTTTTTTTTTTTTTTTTTAAAACAACAAACAATATCTCATTTAAATGAATGAAAGGTGTGACCATGTGCTTCTCAAAGTAATAATCGAAATTAAAATAATTAATTCATTAAAATGTTTTTTACGGGGTTGCAGGCGAGGTAATCGAGTAATAAGGATATTAAAATGTATGGGATGAACTAATGAGGTGCCATTACAAGTTGGTATCTTTAAAAATAATTAGTTCAGAATATTAATTAATGCCCTGACGAGTCATAAAAAATATAATTTTAAAAAATCATGCAATGGGGGAAAAGGCACTTTAACTACTAAAAGTTTTCTTGGCTAAGGCAACATAGTTCTATGAATAACATACTTATATATTCCAAAGTAAGAGGAAAAACATCAGGATGTAATCTATCACATATTTCTAAAATACTCGATATAGTCATCTCCTACTCAGAGGCGTAGCAAAGGGACAAGATTCGCGCCCGGGGACAAGATCAATTTAAACCCATTATTTTTACCAATGATATAATATCAAAGCACATTTTGGCGCCCCTAACTAGCTGGCGCCCGGGGACGTCTGTCCCCCCCCCTGCCACCATCGCTACGCCTCTGCTCCTACTGTTATTTTAATACAAAAATACTCGATTTTTAAGACATGCCAAAATCCTCCAACGATTTTTGAAATTGTCGGCATTTAACAATAACAAATTTGCTTTGAATTTCTTTTTTCTGTCAATATTAACAGCTTTTGCTCTTGTAATCACATCAGACAACATTATTTATAAAGAAATAATCTCCTTTCAGTCCACAATTTATCAAAATCACAATTTACATTTAAAATCAGTCTAAGCTGGAAATATCTATCAAAGTGAGTCGGTTTATGACGACAAATATTCACAACTCTCAGCAAAATGTGTTTACATCGTGTTTTACTATCGATACACTTCCCCATCAATGCAATAATATTAACTTCAGCCATAAGAAATTAAAATTAATATTAAGCATAGTGCCTTTACTTTTTCTAATTGCTTTAATATTTCTTATGGCTGACGTTAATTCTTACAAATAAAACAGCTAATATTAGAAATGTCAACAGAAGAATATTCCGCATTTTAATAAATGACATTAGAACAAATGACGTAAAAACGGAAAGCTTTAGAGTATATTAATAGTAATTAGAATAATTGCAATAAGAACAAATCAGTATATTTTCAACCCGTATATAATGGAAGTCGATCTGATGTTGTAATCAACATCATTTCGGCAACTCCTGCGACACAGTTAGTGCCAAGTTGTATTGACATTTGTCAGTTCGGAAACTCCTGCAACACGATGCCAAGTTGTATTGACATTAGTCCTTTCAGTAACTCGTGCGACACAGTGCGAAGTTGTAGTGGCATTTGTCATTTCCTTGCATCCACTGGCCGCGTAAAGAGCGGGGATCTGCTGGTCTCCATAAAACACCGTCCAGGCTGGGTGGCCGCACTGGTGACGACACTTGGCGAGGGGCAGACGTTACTTGCAAGGCAAGGAATGTAAATAGAAGGCAAACTTTCCTCACTTCGTTTCGCAACACGGAACGTAGGAACCAAGTGTCCTGGCTTAGACATCGATAGATTGATGAGGCTATAAAGACTGTTTATTGACAAGGAACTCGACATACTCTGGGTACACTATCTCTATTAGCTTACTATTCGTTGACGAAGTGGCGAACATCAGGATCGCAAAAGCGGCAGGTAGTTGTGCCCACTACGCACCTATACCGAAGTGAAGTGTTGACCACATATGACATACATGAGTGTAAGCTCAATAGCTGCCACCAAAGATATCTGCCTCCGTCGCATTTTGAGAATTTGATGGCAGGACGAAATGACTAACAATGCACAGAGGTTTTGGATCGTGCCAAAATGTGTATCGTGTTCTCCTCTCTTAGTAAGAGGCGCCTTCGCTGGTTAAGCGATGTAAGGAGAATGGAGGAAGGACGTATTTCAAAGAATCGGCTTTACGGAGAGTTGGCAGAGGAGGGGGCCAAACTCACTGGACGGCCATGGCTGCACTTTAAAGACGTGTGCGTAAGGAACATGAAGGTAGCCAACATAGAAATCAATGAATGGGAGATATCGCTGCCCACTGTTTCAGCTGGCAACAGCAGTGTAATGAGGGAGCTTAACAGGCAGAAGATATGAGAAACGAAGCCCTTCCAACAAAAGAGCCTTAAGCGAGGTCATTGTTAACCAGAAGTCAAAGTTCCCCTACGAGAAGGTAAGCCGGGACTGCCAGTTCAGCATCGGCCTCGTATGCCATTGTACATATAACATTATAACATAGAGAATTTAAATGTATTATTTAATTTCAAATTAAATTTGAATGCTACTTGATATCGAATTATGATAAAGATTTTAAATTATAGTCTGAACAATTCACACTGTAGGCATATTTAAAACATAAGGGCTCATTGCATTTTAATTTTATATGTTGCACCAATACCCACATAGCAACACCAATACACACATAGCAATGTGAACACATGTGTCTGAAAATTACACGATGTGCTCAAGTGAACAAGGTTCACATAAGAGACTCTGATTTTTCAGCTGTTACCAAATCTCTCATGTTGCTACATTGCGATTCAAGTCATGCATTGTCGGTATCATGACTCACACGCTCAGCTGGCCAATAATGTACTGCACTATGTCGGCCACCGTCTGGTCAACGCTGACCGTGATATGATTTTCGGTGTCATCTGGTTCTTCCAGTGCATCAAGCTGCGACTGTAGTAAAGTGGGAGGCATGAAGTGACCACTTCGCTGGACTAGCCTGCTGAGCAGTGTCTCAAAATTGCCCTTCAGATACACGAACGTGATCGTCTCGTCAGACATAGGAACTTCCTGAGTTGAGTCCCCTGATACCAAAATAGATCGGTAGCGCTTTTTCAGAGCCGAGCAGGTTACGATGCCAGATGTTTGACTAGTTAATAAACTGAAGAGGAAAATAAAATTTAATAGATTACATTTTTGACAAACATTTTTTAAAAAATTTTAATTAATTAAAAACTAGAATACAGTACTTAAAGAAAATGAGATATCTTTTTGAATGTTTTGATTTTATTTTTATTATTTTTTTAAGACATGTTTTTTAAATGTGATTGAAATACAGGGAAATTGGTGCTAGATTTCCCCAGTGCTCTACATCGCCAAAGCTGTTCCATGTCTGCTTGAAATTGTGTGATTGATAAGATAAGATAAAATATGATAAGATTCTTTATTGATCCAAATAAATGGATATGTTTTTGATGAAATTGTACATACTCATTTTCAACACATAAATACAATTTTGTAACCAAGACAACATTTTACAATTATAACAACTCAAACACAAGACACCTAAAATATGTCTCTAGCGTAGCAATCAGCCATAAATGAACTCCTTTAGTGACAATAATGACTTAGTTAGTGATCATTTAGATTTGGCAATTGCTGGTGGAGAATGCTGGTAAATTCGTACAGACTGGGGAACAAAATAATTTTTTATATCTTTCAGTACTAAATTTAGTGTATAAATTGAATAAGGAAGTCTAGTTAATGACACAGGTGTAGGCAAACATTGAAGTTTTGACACACGGTTTTTTGGGGTGACTGGAGCCTGATATTATGGCCGATCATGGGATTATCAGGACTAATGACATCTTATGTGTTTCAATGATTGTGTGTAGGTATGATTCCATCATGACATCGTCTGTGTTTCCAACACTGTGTGGTAGTATGATTCTACCATGACATCTTATGTGTTTCAATCACTGTGTGTAGGTATGATTCTACCATGACATCTTCTGTGTTTCCATCACTGTGTGTAGGTATGATTCTACCATGAAATCTTATGTCTTTCAATCATTGTGTGTAGGTATGATTCTACCATGACATGGTCTGTGTTTCCAACACAGTGTGTAGGTATGATTCTACCATGACATCTTCTGTGTTTCCAACACTGTGTGTAGGTATGATTCTACCATGACATCTTATGTGTTTCAGTCATTGTGCGTAGGTATGATTCTACCATGACATCTAATATGTTTCAATCATTGTGTGTAGGTATGATTCTACCATGACATCTAATATGTTTCAATCATTGTGTGTAGGTATGATTCTACCATGACATCTTCTGTGTTTCCATCACTGTGTTTAGGTATGATTCGATCATGACATCTTCTTTGTTTCCACCAATGTGTGTAGGTATAATTCTACCATGACGTTTTCTATGTTTCGACCACTGTGTATTGTGTAGATATAAATGTACCATGACAAATTCAGTGTCCCGCCAGCAGCGTGTGTATGTATAATTCTACCATGACAACTTCAGTGTCCCGCCAGCGTGTGTAGGTATAATTTCATCGTGTCCTCTTATCTTGATCCAACATCTGTATATAACTCAATCAACCTCCTCTTTCCGCCCTATCTCAGACTAGTGTATCTTGTAACTTTACCTTGTAAGGTACGAATGCATCGCTAATAACCAAGGAAGTCTGTC
Organism: Lymnaea stagnalis; assembly: GCA_964033795.1. Taxonomy (NCBI): domain Eukaryota; kingdom Metazoa; phylum Mollusca; class Gastropoda; family Lymnaeidae; genus Lymnaea; species Lymnaea stagnalis. The sequence continues at coordinate 384,061 of CAXITT010000152.1, read as the reverse complement.
CTGAAATCAGAAAAAATAATAACATCACTACATTATAGTAAAGGAAACACCTTCAAACCTCGCAAAAAACACGATTCAATCGGATAGCGTTTGTAGCGCGTCGCGCTAAAGTAAAGTTTTGGAACATTTTGCCCTGCATGGAAGCAGACTATATTGGCTGTTTTTGCTCTCAACCAACAGAAGTTTGCTGAGCCTGCAGCCACATCATCGTAGGTATAGGTTTGGTTACTGATTGATGTTAAGACTAATAAATTCATACATTCAAGTACATTTGTTCTCTAATCGCAAGACATCAAAACTCTACAGTACCTCATCTGTCAGTGGGATACCCTTAGACATCTTCTGCTTGTTGTATTCGCTGTGAAACTCGTCCGCGTCTCTAAAGCTATAGTGAAGCTGTTGAGGGGGAATATAGATTCATCTTAGTAAAAATCAGACTTAATTTATAAGACTGAAATTTTTTGAACAAATTAAGATCAAATGTAAAGCAATCCTCATCCGAACTCTTCTTTGTGACCAAACCATAAACACTACTGTCTGGTGTAGGGCCCCTTATAATCGGAATACAAAGTCATGCGACACCGGGCGTCAGGAAAAACCATAAACCATCACGGCGGCATGTCGCTTCCGATCGAAGATTTAGCACTATTTGACCACAGGCGTGACAAGGGTGTGACCAGGAAGAGTGTCAGACCATTTGACCACAGGCGTAACAAGGGTGTGACCAGGGAGAGTGTCAGACCATTTGACCACAGGCGTAACAAGGGTGTGACCAGGGAGAGTGTCAGACCATTTGACCACAGGCGTAACAAGGGTGTGACTAGGGAGAGTGTCAGACCATTTGACCACAGGCGTAACAAGGGTGTGACTAGGGAGAGTGTCAGACCATTTGACCACAGGCGTGTCAAGGGTGTGACCAGGGAGAGTGTCAGACCATTTGACCACAGGCGTGTCAAGGGTGTGACTAGGGAGAGTGTCAGACCATTTGACCACAGGCGTGTCAAGGGTGTGACTAGGGAGAGTGTCAGACCATTTGACCACAGGCGTGACAAGCGTGTGATTAGAGAGAGTGTTAGACCATTTGACCCCAGGCGTGACAAGGATACGACCAGAGAGTGTCAGACCATTTGACCCCAGGCGTGACAAGGGTACGACCAGGAAGAGTGTCAGACCATTTGACCACAGGCGTGACTACCACAGGCGTGACAAGGGTGTGACCAGGAAGAGTGTCAGACCATTTGACCACAGGCGTAACAAGGGTGTGACCAGGGAGAGTGTCAGACCATTTGACCACAGGCGTGACAAGGGTGTGACCAGGGAGAGTGTCAGACCATTTGACCACAGGCGTGACAAGGGTGTGACTAGGGAGAGTGTCAGACCATTTGACCACAGGCGTGACAAGCGTGTGAGTAGAGAGAGTCTTAGACCATTAGCACACGGGCGTGACAAGGATGCGACCAGAGAGTGTCAGACCATTTGACCCCAGGCGTGACAAGGGTACGACCAGGAAGAGTGTCAGACCATTTGACCACAGGCGTGACAAGGGTGTGACCAGGAAGAGTGTCAGACCATTTGACCCCAGGCGTGACAAGGGTGTGACCAGGAAGAGTGTCAGACCATTTGATCCCAGGCGTGACAAGGGTGTGACCAGGAAGAGTGTCAGACCATTTGACCCCAGGCGTGACAAGGGTACGACCAGGAAGAGTGTCAGACCCTTTGACCACAGGCGTGACAAGGGTGAGACCAGAGAGAGTGTCATACCATTTCACCACAGACGTGACAAGAGTGTGTCCAGAGAGTGTCAGACCGTTTGACCACAGGCGTGACAAGGGTGTGACCAGAGAGAGTGTCATACCATTTGACCACAGGCGTGACAAGGGTGTGACCAGAGAGTCCCAGACCATTTTACCACAGGTGTGACTAGGGTGTGACAAGAGAGTGTGAGACCATTTGACCACAGGAGTGACAAGGGTGTGACCAGAGAGAGTGTTAGACCATTTGACCACATGCGTGACAAGGGTGAGACCAGAGAGTGTCAGACCATTTGACCACAGGAGTGACAAGGGTGTGACCAGAGAGAGTGTTAGACCATTTGACCACAGACGTGACAAGAGTGTGACCAGAGAGTCCCAGACCATTTTACCACAGGTGTGACTAGGGTGTGACAAGAGAGTGTGACACCATTTGACTACAGGCGAGACAAGGGTGAGACCAGAGAGAGAGAGAGAGAGAGTCAGACCATTTGACTACAGGCGAGACAAGGGTGAGACCAGAGAGATTTTCAGACCATTTGACCACAGGCGTGACAAGGGTGTGACCAGAGAGTATCAGAAAATTTGACCACAGACTGACAAGAGTGTGACCATAGATTATCAGACCATTTGGCCACAGGCGTGACAAGGGTGTGACCAGAGAGTGTCAGATCATTTGACCCCAGGAGTGACAAGGGTGTGACCAGAGAGAGCTTCAGACCATTTGACCCCCGGCGTGACAAGGGTACGACCAGGAAGAGTGTCAGACCATTTGACCCCAGGCGTGACAAGGGTGTGACCAGAGAGAGCTTCAGACCATTTGACCCCCGGCGTGACAAGGGTACGACCAGGAAGAGTGTCAGACCATTTGACCCCAGGCGTGACAAGGGTGTGACCAGAGAGTGTCAGACCATTTGAGCACAGGCGTGACAAGGGTGTGACCAGGAAGAGTGTCAGACCATTTGACCACAGGCGTGACTAGGGTGTGACCAGAGAGTGTCAGACCATTGGCGTGACAAGGGTAAGACCAGGAAGAGTGTCAGACCATGTGACCCCAGGCGTGACGAGGGTGTGACCAGAGAGTGTCAGACCATTTGAGCACAGGCGTGACAAGGGTGTGACCAGGAAGAGTGTCAGACCATTTGACCACAGGCGTGACTAGGGTGTGACCAGAGAGTGTCAGACCATTTGACCACAGTCGTGACAAGGGTGTGACCAGGAAGAGTGTCAGACCATTTTACCACAGTCGTGACAAGGGTGTGACCAGGAAGAGTGTCAGAACATTTGACCACAGTCGTGACAAGGGTGTGACCAGGAAGAGTGTCAGACCATTTGACCACAGGCGTGACTAGGGTGTGACCAGAGAGTGTCAGACCATTTGACCACAGTCGTGACAAGGGTGTGACAAGAGAGTATCAGACCATTTGACCACAGGCGTGACTAGTGTGTGACAAGAGAGTATCAGACCATTTGACCACAGGCGTGACAAGGGTGTGACCAGAGAGTGTATCAGATCATTTGACCACAGGCGTGACTAGGGTGTGACCAGAGAGAGTGTTAGACCATTTGACCACAGGCGTGACAAGGGTGTGACCAGAGAGTGTGTCAGACCATTTGACCACAGACGTGACAACTGTGTGACCAGAGAGAGTGTCAGACCATTTGACCACAGGCGTGACAAGGGTGTGACCAGGGAGAGTGTCTTACCATTTGACCACAGACGTGACAAGAGTGTAACCATAAAGAGTGTCAGACGTACAGGCGGATATAAGAATATGTTGCATCCAGTACTCCAGGGGGAAACTAGGTTAGCTGAGTGAGAGATGAGCTGGGACATGGAATTTCACCCTCCCAAGTGCCAGACACTATCAGTCTCTAGAAGTTGTACTCCTCTACACTACCAATACGAACTGCACGGCCATATACTTGAACAAGTTTCGTCCGTAAAGTACCTGGGTGTTACCATTCAAAGAGAGGTCCGCTGGGACGAGCATATTAACAGTGTATGTAACCAAACAAACAAGACCCTAGGGTTTTTAAGGCGAAATCTAAAGATTGGCAACTCCTGTGTGAAAGAAAGAGCATATAAAGCCTTTGTCCGCCCGATTTTAGATTATGCATCTTCAGTCTGGGACCCATTTACCCAGAAGAGCATTGACATGTTGGAGGCGGTCCAGCGACGAGCAGCACGCTTTGTCCTAAACCGCTACAGGAATACCTCTAGTGTTGGCAGCATGCTGGAAACACTAGGCTGGTCACCATTGGAGAAACGACGACGACAATCCAGGCTCTCCATGATGTACAAGATAAATAATGGGCTGGTCCACTGTTCCAGTATTAAACAGAAACTCGTCCCTCTCCCCCATAGACAGCCACGAGGCCATGACAGGCAATTCAGGCTCATACCAGCAAGAAGCCAGTATAGGAGCTGCTCATTCCTGTCCAAGACAATCAGGGACTGGAACAATATTTCAAAAGGAACGCTTGAGGCGACAACACTAGACACATTTGTGTCTATTGCCTCAAGCCTTCAAACCCCTAGTGCATGATTCCCTCACAAAGTGGCACTGGAAGTCTGTGAGATTTCTTCATCAACACCAGGGACAGAAACATTGCAAATTCCATCTACATGCATAGGAGCCAAAATGATCAATACATTGATCGTGGGCCCTTAACATATAGAAGAAGGAGAAGAAGAATAACTATGAGTCGTTTCCATTTCTAGGCATGTATTGTCCCATAATATGATTAAATTATTGCAGAGAACTATTGTCTAAAGTTTAGTTAAAACATCACTTTAATCACACTGTCGATTTTATATAGTATAGATCATAATATGAATCAATTCTACTTGAGTTTTAAAGACATGTAACCGAAGAATTGTTCCTTTAGATCTGGGCACCTCGTTTTATTTGGGTTCGTGGCCCTGTGTGATGTTCGAACTATTCTAGTGACTGTAAAGGGTGACATCAGAGGGCACAGAGATCTTGTGACAGATGTTACTGTAATGCGTCGGATAGCGCTTACCTTTCGGGACAGCTCTTGGGCGACACTTGTTCTGGAAAGTAAAAACAAGCTACGTTTATGATTTTAATATTGATCGTGATCCCAAAACATTAAGATATATCATGTCAAGGACATAAAAAGAGAAGTGAGCAGGCATTTAGGACAATACAAATGAGGGGACAATACAAATAAGGGGACAATACAAATGAAAGAGCAGTAAAAATTAGAGCGTTGTGCAAATTAGAGAGCAATAAAAAATGATGGGACAATGCAAATAACGTGGCAATACAAATGAGGCGGCAGTCCTAATATGACGACAAAGTTGTAATTCCGATGAACTTTAAATGTATAGTTTTAAAAACTGTGAACAAACGTATTAAAATCTTAGAAAGCAAACAAAAGCATTCCACTTGATGAGATGCCAAGTTATCTCAAAATCAATAGTTCTGGTCACAATATCCATGTTTCTACGCACCCTGCTCTGCACTGGAACTTACACACAACTAAATTTCTCTGGAGATTAGCCGTATTGAACAGTATCTTCGAAACGTAGAATATGTAAAAGAGATGAATGGTTTCTACGGTAAAAATAATATTTTTAAGGTTTTTCCAGTACGGTATTTAATTTCCGTTAGCCTCCCCACGCCCCTCTTCAAAAATAAAATTAAAAAATAAATAAGTAAAACAAATCTCACGTCCCTGGGTGTATCTCTTGTGTTGACGTTTTCACAAGCGAGACAAATTGCCTCCATCGCCACCACAAAATGATCAAACTCATGCAACTGCAGCATGATGATTACATCAGCGCTTTGTTTTATTATAGACGTTTCCCTTACCAGTCGCGTAGATAGAGTTAGTGTGGCCCGGGGCGAGACGAGAGTTTTGCCGTGCAAGAATAAACCCTTTCAAGAATAAAATTCTGCAGTTGGCCGAAAATGTCGAACCTGCATATAAAGAAAAATGTGCCGTCTGGGACGGACCCCCACCCCCCCAAAAAAAAAATAAAAAAAATTCCACGCAACCCTTTCCTACTTCACTGTCACTACATTTGTTATTTAAAACATTCCATAAATAAGTGAAAGCAGCATATTCTGTGTTACACAAGGGGCATTTTCAGAAAAAGAACATTGACCACAAGTTAAGCAAACGGCCCACACACACACATTATGCTTGGCAAGAGACAATGTTACATCAAGCAAACTATGCAAGATATCGCTCCAATTGTTTCATCAAGCAACTTGTGCAAGATGTCGCTCTAATTGTTTCATTAAGCAACCTGTGCAAGATATCGCTCCAGTTATTTCATTTAAAAATCCTGTGCAAGATATCGCTCCAACTTAGTGGCCTCTGCGGGTTATATCTCTATTATTGGTCCACACGGTTCCATTAGGGTTAGGTCCAGCCCAAATGGAAACTTGCGTAAAAGTTCGAGCTGCCTCGGCTATGGAAACCAGTTTTATCTTAGTCTATAAAACTGACATAGTTCAAAAGCCTACGGCCAGGTCTTGACATCGGCGGGCAGATCGGGAATGCGATAGGGCCCTACGAATATTCTGGTACAAGGGTCGGGGGAGACAAGTGGGTTTTTGGCTGACCCAGTTACATTTGTCCAATTGATCTGAAGCTTACACCCCCCCCCCCAAGACAATACAACCCATCATGATCAGTAGGAAAAAGATGACCTGCACTGAACCTTGCGCGACCTCTTCGGGTCAAAAATTGAATTTCAGTTTTGACACACTCCCTGATCTCCAAATGATCTACTACTTTTTACTCTTGCCCACTAAATACAAGCAAAGACTTTGTAACATCCAAAATAAACAAAATAAAAGAGAAAAACATTGCAATAGTCAGAAATTAAGCAGAGACCCAAAAATTACAGAGGAATATCAAAAGAAGATTGAAAGTCAACTGCTGGCATCCGTACGTCACAATGTGACGATGGAGTGGGCCTCGTAGGACGAAATCCACATAGCCTGGGATTATTATACTTTAAGGATTATAAGCTGGTTCCCAACAGCAAATCGCCTCTCTCCACGCCGCTGGGAAACCCAAGGGAACATCATTGGATGATACAGCTTGGCACCAGTGACGTCGCAGGAGTTGTCGGAATGTTTCATTGTATCAATGTTATCCGCCTTTCGGGACTCCATCTCCGGGTTTGATTTCAGAGTTTCCTTCTCTTAGATGAGTTGCCGTCCAAGGTTAACGAGTCCCATCTACCCGGGGTGCTGGTGGTGTTTATGCTCTAGCTGGAATTGAACTCCAGACCACCAACTTGAGATTTGCTCAGTTTAGACAACTCGGCCACCACTCGGTCAACTAGAATTATCCAAAAGGGAATCAGCCAGCAACATTGATATCAACAGCAATGGGAAAAGATGAAGCAAAAAGTTAAAAGTGTAACAGAGAAAACAATAGGATTTAAACTGGTAGTGTAATGAACAGGATGATGTGACGCAGAATGCAGAGAACTTATAGAAGAATGAAACAAGGCCCGGCTCATGATACTGCAAAGAGAGACGAGAAGAACACGACAATTATTTAATGAAACAAGACGTTTGGCTACCAAAATTTGCAGAAAGAAAAAGCGTGTTTGGGAGAAATAAAAAATAGTAGAGATAGAAGAGTTGGCAAAATAAAGAGATGCGAGGGAAATGTACCTGAAGAGAACACAGGAAAAGAACGAGTTTCAAGCAAGATTCCACAAGTGTGAAAGTATAGGTGGAGAACTGAACACAGAAAACAGTGTAGTTTTAGAGAAATGGGCACAAGACTTTGAAGGCTTAATGAATGGCTCAGGTGGGGAAACTAATTTGGATTACGCTCTACCACAAGAAGGACCGGACCCATTGGTAAACCAACCAACACTGAATGAAATAAAAGATGTGATCTTTACCATGAAAGATAACAAAGCCACAGGAATAGATCTTATCTCTACAGAACTGATAAACTAGGTGGAAACGAACTATATAGGCAAATACACGACCTCATAACCAGAATCTGGCAGGAGGAAGAAACTGCACTCACCCCAATTCCCCAAAAAAGGATCTAAATGGGTCTGCTCAAACTATAGAGGAATCTCCCTCCTTAATGTAATATATAAAATCCTCACAAAAATTATAGTAAGAAAAGTGGAAAGGTATAGTGAACAGATCCTAAGAGATTACCAATGTGGATTCCGGCAAAATAGGTCAACCACGGATCATATTTTTACTATTAGATGTCTCCTGGAGAAATGCTATGAATATAACATCGACATACACCAACTATATGTGGATTACAAAACAGCATACGATGGCGTAGACAGGAATTTCCTATACAATGCTCTACAGCAGGGGTCTCCAAACTACGGCCCGCGGGCCGCATGAGGCCATCTCATGCGGCCCGCGGAGACCTTTTTGTCTACGAAAAAAAATACGGAAATTTACGTGTATTCTGCCAAGATCAGAGGCCGCTTACGTGGACGTTATGTCTTTACCGAATTAAAATAGAGGCGCGCAGTAGTGCGTTATGTTTTCTAACCGATCATGACTTGGCAAAACTTAGGACGCTGCTTAGTTTTTCTACTTCCGTTCCCAGTCAATGAGATAATATAACGCCATATATATTTGCGGAGCTTTGCAGACATGGGTGAAAACATTGTGACTCAAATAGCGAAAAATGCAAGCAAGTTTCGCCAATTTTTAATTGAAATGGATGAATCGCTTGACAGCTGTTCCACCTCTCAACTGCTTGAGGTGTGGATGAAGACATGAAAATAACACAAGAGCTGGCTTCCCTACATAGCATGTATGACATTGTTACAGGAGAGGATACATTCAATGAGTTGAAAAAAACATTTGCTGATTATAACTTGGACTGGACTAACCTCAGTTGCCTGACTGTTGATGGAGGAAAGAACATGAGTGGCATAAAGAGAGGCTTGTTTGGACAAGTGAAGCAGATGTGTAATGAGAAAAAAATTATATAACCAATGTTCCTGCATTGTATTATTCACCAGCAAGCTTTGTGTGCTAAATATGTGGACATTAGCAGTGTACTGAATCCTGTGTTGAAGATGGTGAATTTAATAAAGTCACATGGGCTCAACCATAGACAGTTCAGAGACCTGTTGAAAGATACCGACACAGAATCGCAAGGTTTACCATATAACACATCAATAAGATAGCTAAGTTGTGAGAAAGGTCTGAGCAGAGTATTTAAGTTACGACAGGAAATATGTGACTACCTGGAAAGTTAAGGCAAGCCCCAGCCATTAGTGTCTGATGAAGAGTGGGTATGGAAATTGGTCTTTGCTGCAGACATAACTAGTCATTTAATTTTCTGAACCTTAAACTACAAGGAGAGGAAAATCAAGTTTCTGATCTATACACCTTTCTAAAGGCCTTCAGATCCAAATTCGTCTTGGTTTTTTGGAACAAATATATAGGCTAACAACTTGAAACACTTTCAGCGGTGCAAGGTTTTCATGGCTGAAGCAATAGCGGAGTTCCCCACGTCATTTATATGCGAGATCATCAAAGACCTCCAGCTGCAGTGTCAGCAGCGGTTTTCTGACTTGGATTCAAAGGCAGAAGAAGTGAGACTTTTTCAAAACCTATTTGAAGCAGATGTGGCCAGTCGCCCAGATGAACTGCACCCGGAGGTCATTGAGTACCAAGCAAATGACCTCATTAGGGACAAGTTAAAAGAAGGATCATTGGGTTTTTTAACTAGTTCGCCCAAGGAAGACTTTCCTAATTTCAAAACATTTGCATCAATGTACCATTTAATCTTTGGAACAACATACCTGTGTGAACAAACATTTTCAAGAAAGAAATAAGTGAAGAACAATTTGAGAGCAAATTTGTCCGATAATCATCTCAGGTAACTGTTGATGTTAGGGACATCAAATCAAAATCCAGAAATGTCTGCTGATCACTGCTATTTTGGCATCCAGGAAACAATTTCACCATTCATACTAATACAAATACGGTGTTCATGTGTCGTGTATCAATGTGTTATTAAACAATAACTGAATGAAATAATAATACGTACATAATTAGAAACAACATCCGTGTTTTGATTCTTCTTTATTTGGATCTCGAGTGTGTATGCGGCCCCCGAACTGCTGTGTGATAGTTAATGCGGCCCTCGGGCTGAAAAGTTTGGAGACCCCTGCTCTACAGGAACTTGGAGTCCCTAACAAATTTACTCGGCTCATACATATAACAATGGCTAACTCCAAAAGTAGAATCAAGGTACGAGGAGAATGCTCGATGGAGTTCCCAGTTAATCGGGGCCTCAGACATGAATCCTGTTTAACCTCACGCTAGAAAAAGATATTAGAAGCATACACGTGAGCAGGAGTGGAACCATAACAAGCTACTTCTAGAGAGGTATTACAGATTAACAACCATCAGGCATTTTATACAGCCAATTATAGTTTACTTTTAAACAAACTTCAGAGATATGCCATCCAAGGCACGTCTAAAACATGGATCTCTAGCTTCCTCAGCAACAGATGCCATGCAGTAGTGGTGGACGGTACAGAGACGTATTACAGAACAACAACCATCAGGAACTTTATATAGCCAGCCATTGCAGTACCTGGCATACGCAGACGATATAACGCTACTGGGCAGAAACGGAAATGATATAATTAAAACATTAAATAAAATGCCCCAGTCAAAGCTGGTCTTGATATAAATGAAGCGAAGACAAAGCATATGATAATGTAACGAAACACCCAAGCTGATGACGATGTAGAGACGGGTTTTAAACCAGTTGGGGGTTTGTGGATGGATCCGAATGGAAAGATATGGTGAAGCAGGCCAGGGCCCGACATGGGCTGTAACGCCATTGATGATGATGAAAGACATTCGAGCAGCTGTATCGCTAATTTCATTCCACTTACTTGCAGCAATGCAAACCTATAAACGTGTCAAACATTGTTTAAGTCAAGTCATATTACATCATTCTGTTCCATGGGCGCCCACGCTTTGTTTTTCTAAGTCACAAGACTGTAACACCTCTGAAGTTTTGGGGGACGTTTATGTTATGCTTTTTATTACATTTTTGGAAATGACTGGGTTTTTTTTTTTTTTTTTTTTTTTTTTTTTTTTTTTTTTTTTTTTTTTTTTTTTTTTTTTGTTTTTTTTTTTTTTTGTTTTCTTTTTTTTTTTTTTTTTTTTTCTCTTTTTTGTTTTGTGGGTTGTTTTTTTTTTTTCTTTTTTTTCTTTTTTGGTAATTCTTTGGTTTTTTTTTTTTTTTTTTTTTTTTTTTTTCTGTTTTTTTAAAGTATTCTTTTTATCTTGTTTTATTTGATCCATGAGCCATTTTTATTTTTTAAGGAATACTTCTGGGATAACAGAATATACATCGGAAATAGATGCTTTGTAATGAAATTTTTCAACTTTACGGAGAATCCGATTAAGAATGACATTGATTTTAAATCATAATTTTTATTTTATTTTATGTTTCAGCCAGCGACCAGTGAGGTATTCAGGGTTGGAGTCTCATGGAGTTGACCAAGCTTTTTCTGTCCCATCCATGAAAAAAAAAAACTCTGCATCAGGCCGAAAATGACCTCTCTAAAATATAGATAACAAAGTGCCGCCCCCCTCCACACCACCTTTCTACCCCACTGCCGGCGACCCTATAGAAAACTCAGGGAAAGATGGAGCTTTTGTGTTAATGTTCTCCATGTACCGCGGCAGTCAACGTAGATTGATATGATTTTTATCTGGCCGAACTACGTTTACCGCGTCGGTAAAGCTGACACACGAACGGCTGCGTTGTATCTCCTGCAGGTGGTCTCTGATACTTATTTTATTCTGAGCCATTATTAATAATGCTGTTATTTTTATTCTCTGTTTCTTTTCTTGTCGATCGAAGGCTTCCAGGCTTAACTTCCGCGGTTTGGTTCCCGGTTTGGTTCCGTTTTTCTTCTGAGTTACACTTACACCTACCCTGAATCACACTGTAGGCTTATGATAAGTATGCTATATTAAATTTCATATTGCTTCAACCTAAACGCAGCCTTGCCCATAGTACTTTGATAATAAGACAGTGGTGTTAGTGATAGTGAGACTCAAAAGATGAAATACATGGACATGGGGGCAAGAGAGCAACTTGTAGAATAGATGAGATAATCAGTATCAATTGTGACATTTCGTTTGGGGATAATACGTGGATTAATTATAGTGTTTTTCACCCGAATACCAATTAATGATTTTGATGTGTTAGGCAGTTAGGCGCTTCTTCTGCTGGCCTGTGAAAATGAATTAAGGGAGCATAGGCTATTTATGAGTTTGAGGAGGAACTTAAGTCTCCAGTGGAATTTAAAGTTAACTATAATGAGTGTGTGTGGGGGGGGGGGATTATTTTTTTGTGTCAGTTGATGACATAAAGTTTATTGACAATAGTAATGCTGAAATTAAGTGGGCAAATAAAATTTCTCAAGAAGTTAGTAACCATATCACATTTTGGAATTTTATAAAGGATGAAATAAAAAAAAAACTTTAGTCACAGATAGAGATATAATAATAAACATGTGAAGTGTATATTATTATAATAATATAAAGTTTATTTGGAAAAAAAATTAAATGTATATGTGATGTGTGAACACATTATTGCTCACTGTTTGCTGTCGTAGTATGATGTATGAATGATCCTCTATCTACACTGCTCTCGGCTGTATGATGACCTATTTTTCCAATATTTCCAAAAATAAAATTACAATTATGCTTGGGCAAAGCTAAATAGTTTTGTTGGAAAAAAAACTAAGGGAATAGTAATATTTCTATTATTATTTTTATTTATTTTTAAAAAAATACATTGGGAACCCTAGGTTTATTCAATTCATTCATTCATGAAATTCATATTAATTTCTGTTATTATGCTCAAAGATAAATGTTGTCATAGGTAAAGTTAAATAATATGGAGACAATATTGTTTCAGAACTACAACATTTGTTTTATTGACTTCAATAACTAACCAATTAAAGCTAAACTAACTGCCATTTATGACTCTTACTGTAAGTGTAGGTTCGTAATTATCATTTTTGGATTATGGATTACTTACTAATTATTAAAGTATTGTTGGTAAGTTTAAATTACATTGCATTATTGTCTCACGACAAAGTTTTTAAATGTTGTGCTGGTATATATATATCTTTCAATTGCGGCCAAAAGTATCGTTAAGATTTTGGTTTCAATTTTGACCAAGTATCATTTTTAACTTTCGGTTTGGTTTCAGCAGAAACCAGAAAATCCCTTTCAGTCGGTCTCTTACCCTTACAATGAGTAATGTTTTTTTAATATGGTACTACTACTTCACAATAATAAATTAGTATATTTATCTGTTTTGACCACTTAAATTACATGTGTAACAATTTAATGTTTATGTATTAATCTAATTTTAAAATATCTTTTATAAGATGAAAAACAAAACAAAAAATGGAAAATGTTGAAGTTAATTATATTTGACGTCTTAGAAATGAAATCCTATATGCTATATACCGGTACTTAGTACTGTTAAATCCTATTAAATTAAGGAAGTCTAAAGGGACCCGGGTACGCATAGCCGCTGTTCGGACCTGGGTCCCTTTAGACTAAATCCCATTCGGATGTCATTTGTGGTAGTTTATTTTCATTAAACTGAAGAAGTAGGTTTACAAACATATAGTCCATTCAATTATCTTTCATTTGATACCTCATTGTCATTGTGTCTTACAAACCCAAAAAAATTATTTTAATTTTAAATAGTTTTTTAATCACAACCTCTCACTTCTGATACCAATACCAGGCATGCGAATAGTCTTTAGTAGCAGCCTTAAATTAATGAGCATGGAAAGCATATTCAATATCACTAGACTAAGACCACACGATTCCATGAAATGTAAAGGAATCAGACCGTCTGTTATCTCAAAACCAGGTTAAATATTACAGCGGCAAACGTACGTCCATGGATTAGCTACATTTATGTCCATGTTTTTAAGCCTTTTACTTTTGGTTATTAAGTTTACCGTCGCGGTAAAGGCAGCCAACTCGGAATTACACTAATGACTAATGCTTTTACTTTTAATATTAATACAATAAATAAGGAAATACTTACTTTCCGCTACCGCAGACCCCCATGACAATAATGATTTTCATGGTGTATATTTCTCCATGCAGTCCACGACTTGGACTAATGATTTAATTGGAGTTAGACTTGGTAGTTTTGACAATTTGCAGTTCAGCCACTATCAACTTAACGATGCATTCATGCAAGAACTTTGAACTATCTCCTATGACCCCGACCCAAAAACATAAATTTAATGCGCATGTTTACATTACACATCGGAATGTGTCAGCGCTGGTATTTCTAATCAATATACCTTAAATGATTTATGCTATTCTAAACCTTCAAGGCAAATCAGAAAAATGCTATATATTTAGGTTATGCATATACCTCTAAAATCTTTAGATATTGTTGCATGAGAAGTTCATAATCATTTAAAGTCAGGCTTGTATTTGTGTCACGTGACTTTAAAGCGCCATCTTGCAGCACTTTGTTAACTGTGATTCGGGTGGATGCCGTCTTCCAAAGCCAAGGCGTCAGAACCGTATAAGTGGGATATTTCTATTTTGAGTTGGAATTAACAGATTGCCCCAAAATGTCTGTTTTCCGTAAACGAAGCAAAAGTGACGCTCAAACTGAGTATACAAGTAATATACGCTTTCTAGATGATACCGAGACCATCCAGCTGACATTCAAGGTAAAAATAAAAAAAACACGTTGTCAGAATGTCATTAAATTTTGAGTACTACAACAGAGTCTGAGTCATATGCTGGGCGAGCCCAACAATTGAGCGAGCTCGTTAAGGGATGAGTATAGATGAGCTTATAGCCCACTCTGCTTAATGAAGTGTTTCAGAGCAGATTTTTTAAAAAATTACCTATGCCTATACTAATATTCCTATGCCTATTGAATTGTAGACCTACTACTTTTTACTCTGGGTAACAAGGCATCATCATCAGGCTCGTTCAGTGGTGGGAAACCTACGTCCTGCGGGGCACATGCGGCCCGCTGAAACGTTTATTTGGCCAGCAAGACCTCCTAGGAACTTGATAAAATGCCTATCTGTAAAAGTAAAAGCCTTTAAAAAATCATTTTTAATGGGTGTTATTGTATAGAGTGTATAAGTATAGTGACAATAAGTTAAGACCTATTCATTCTGGGGTGGTCACCACTACATAGTTAGCCCAACTTTATATAGCAAGTTAGAGGAAAAATAAAATGTTAGCAAATCATTTTCTTTAGCCTGACATTATACATATATTGAACTAACATGATGCAAAACAAAAATCAAATTTAAAAATGGAGTATTAATATTCTATCGCAATTTCCAAAGAAATCTTTTTTGTTGAGGCGACTTCAGGCTTTGCAATGCATGGTTTTCTGGAGCTATTCCTAAGTTGGAATCTCAGGCCAATTAGTCACAATGCGTATCAATATTATCATTATTTAAATTCTGTGCATCATTCTATTTCTTGTCTCGCTATGTTTTCTATTGATTGTACTGAAAAGATGGTAAGTATAGTGGCGGCAAAAAGATTGTACCGGTTCTTACTATTTTGTAGTGGAAATCTGTCTGGAGCCATTTTTGAGGTCTCTATTTAGGACATTTTTACTGGTCTTTTTTATAAATTGTGTTATATTGTGGGTGTGGGGGTGTTAAATTGTGGATTTGCAATAGTAGGAATTTTTTTTTTTAATTGAAAGCTGATATTTTCTTAGATGTCTTCTATTATTTCACAGTTGTAGTTGGTCAGAAAAAGTGCAATCAGCTAAAATAAAATCTAAATTAACAGACCTTGCATAAATTTATTTTAATTTCTTTGTTAAACATAATAAATTTGTTAAAGATAAATTGTTCATCACATATTTTAAATCAGACCTGCACAACATGTGAATGTGGCCCGCCAGCACCCACTTTGCGGCCCGCGAAGTAACCAAATATTCTTTATTCTTATTATTTTCTTAATAGCTTTCCCCTGACCTATTTTCTTTTGGCCTGAAAAAGTCCTGTCCTATTTTCTTTTGGCACACACAAGTTTTTCATAATGTATTACGGCCCACCTTACATTTTCAGACCTGTTCACTCTTACGATTTTGGCGTACAATGTACGATTTTGAGGTGTATACATTATATATACTGTATGTTAATCTTTTTACTATTAAGATAATGTATTGAACAATTGTACGATTTTAAGAGTTTGAGGGTAAACAGGTCTGCATTTTGAGTTGTGCAGGCCTGTCATAAATAGCCAGAATTGTACCCTGAAAATATGCAATGCACAGAGCAGACACTTTTGACAGTGTTCACCGTTTGAATGCTTTTTTTTCACATTGAATTAATATTTTAATATATAGTATCCTTCCTGCAGTACTTCATAAAATTGTTGATGTGACCCACATTTCTAATGCTTGGACATCTCTGATATAGATTATGCAAAATATAATAAAAATTTGACATTTTTAAACCTTTCATAGGAGCAGGGGTGGGCAAAATTTTTGTTCGGAGGGCCACATTGACAAATGTAAAGCTATTAGGGGGCCGCATGTATATTATGTCCAATTTTTATCTGTCAATAAATATTTCTCTATATTAAAATCGGTAAATTCGCATTTTAGCTTTACATTACAAAAAATAGAAAATTAGAAAGTTGATAAATAATGTTCAAACAATTATAACGGTTATTATTATTACCAACGGTACATGAAGTTCTGTAAAATTCAACAAAATAACTTAAAAACAAAGTAATTGTTTTGCATTTGTAAATGCATTCGTGGGCCGAATAATATCAGTTGCCAAGCATCATGATGCAGGCCTTAGTCTGCCCACCCCTGCATTAGAGCATCATGATGATGTATTATTGAAGTACTTATTTTTGAAGTGAGCTCTAAATAAGGAATATAAACATTAGTACACATCAAAGATCAGGAGGGGGCAATGATTATTAATTTAGAGTAAATTACGTTGTTACACTTTTATCTTTAACCTTATTTAGGTTTTTTCTCATTTCTTCCTAAAATATTACTGGAGTGGATTAGCTGTAAAAGTTGTTTCAGAAGTTTCTCTTGTAGATGTACTTCTTGACCAATATTTTCTACTTAATAATCAAAATCTTTTAGACATCTCTTATATATATTATGGAAAATATAATATCAATTTTATCATCTAATGTAGATGTAATGTAGTCACTAAATTGCATTAAAAGTATAACAAGATGAATATCATCATGATTTATTAGCGAAATATTTATTTCTAAAGTTAGTTCTAATTAAGGAATACAAAAATTAGTACACATCAATGGTCAACTTGAATGGGTTTGCTCTAAAAGTTGCATTAGAAGTTTCTCTTGTATATATACTTCTTGACCTCTAGTCTACTTAAGAATCAAAATAAAATTACAATCCCTTATGTTTGTCATTTTTATTTCTCAGTATTATGTGCTGACAATTATTAAGATCCTTTTTTTTTTTTTTTTTCTTGTCTTATTTTTTCCATGCAATGGTTTTATTTTACAAACTTTCTTATGTTTATACCATTTCCTTTATTTTTTTTTATACATTTTATGTATGTTTTTTTATTTATTAATATCCTTTTTTTTTTTTGTCTTGTCTTATATTTTCCATGCAATGGTTTTATTTTACAAACTTTCTTATGTTAATACCATTTCCTTTAGTTTTCTGTACAAATTTTATGTATGTTTTGTTACAGAAAGACACTTTGGGTCAATGGTTATTTGATAGGGTGTGTGAGAAACTGAACTTGGTGGAAAAAGACTATTTCGGACTTCGATATGTTGATGCAGAAAATCAACGGGTATGTTGCTCAATTTTCTTTCTATTTTTAAGTTATCTTCTATAAAAAAAATTTTTTTTAATTCTGCCCAAAAAAAATTGATTTGATAGAAATAAATATATTATGTATTTTTTGTATTTATGTTTTAATTTTTTTTCAGCACTGGCTTGATCCTTTAAAACCTGTTTACAAGCAGCTTAAAGGTATAAATAGCTTAAATGTTTTGATTTCTATTTAGCTTTGTCACTATTTAATTTTTACCTAGTTTCTTTTTTTTTCTTCTATAAATAACTATCTAGTCAATATATTCTATGAACTATGTGATGTATTTATTTTACTACAATTCTTTCTTACGGATTAATATAAAAAGAATTGTATAGACCTAGCTGTATCTAACAGATACACAAAATATTGCATATTGTAGGGATGAAATATATTAATCTATTGACAGATTTTGACACAAACTTATCAAACCATAGCTATAGGGAAATATCTGTCTTAATACCAGCTGCTGTTACCATAGTGTGCACAGATGCCTTTAAGAGCTATGCAGCAAATGTCACACAATAAGTGTGAGCTGTCAGATGAATGGTGATTCATTGAACTTATTGACTAAAAAGAACTTCTCTATTTAAGCCGAAATGAGTTATATGAATGGATAGAACTCTAGAAGATGGGCTAGCTGATAATTTAATCAGTTAATGTTAATATTTATGACTTTTTTTTTTTTTTTTTTTCTTTCTTTTTTTGGCTTCCTCTAATGAACCAAGACCCTAACTTTTACTATCCACTTAGACTATTCTATGATCCATATTGCCTTATTAAACTCAAACTTAATAACTGCCTTAAGTCCAGTTGGAGCAAAGATAGTAGGGCTTATTTCTTATCTTAGTCATGAAAATCAGAGACTATATATAGTTTTTTCAAATCCTTTAAAACTATAATGTTCTTTGGTCTTAAAGTAATATAATTTTTTATTTTTTTTGATTTGGTGAGGAAATATTTTCCTTTTTTGCTTTGTATACCCTTTTTAGAATTATGGTTTAATGAATTTAGCAAAGATAAGTGGAGATTACTCATTTTGAATTACTAGTTAAAATTCTTTATTCTCGGTTAAAAATGAATCATCCCACATATGGATTGACGAATGAAATTATTTTTAAGAGTGACTAATTTCTCTATTCATGACTGGCTTTGACTTGTTGGACTGGCAACTCTTGTTATATTTAATGTCACTGCACAAGTTAATCATTTCTTGTTAATTTAATTTTTTTTTTTTTTTATTTAAACATGTAAATTTAATGCTTACCTTCTGGCATTTTTTTTCGCTTAAAAAAAATTAGCTTAAATTGTTTGCTGTGGTTGATTCCACCACATTAGTAATTTTCCATTCATAAAACATTAATTTAGCTTTAATTGGACAAAATGTGAAATGTTGGAGTTTTTAAATATATAGAACATCAATATTTACTGAAAATTTATTGTTGTCTTAGTATAAATGTAATCTCATTATCTATCATGGTTTTATACTCTGCTGCTCTTGCTCTACTATATTATTTTCATCACATCACTGATTTCATGATGATAATGAAGGATCGCTGTTTCAAATAAAAGTTGTATTCTGACATTAATGCTGAGAGTTATAATTAGACTAATATTGCATGAAAGGTGATATAATTATGATTGGTCATAGGCTGATTTTGATATATCTGTAAGAGACATGTTTGGGAATACATGCTTGAGGGATCTTTTTTAATGCATTTTTAAGTGATAGCTTTTTCTTTAAAAGACAATAATGCTGCTAATGCAGCATCATTTTAGGGCAGTGGTCCTCAATCTTCCTAATGCCGCAACCCCTTAATACAATTTCTCATTTTTGGCGGGGGGAACCCCCCCCCCCCCCCCCAAACCACCAAATTATTTTCCTTCCTACTTCATAACTGTAGAGTACATGTGTTTTCCAATGCTCTAAGGCGACCCCTGGCACAACTACATTCCAATCAAACGCAACTAATTCACTAAGTTCTAGATGATGCCCCTGTTAGGTTTTTCTACCACCACGTCCCTGGTCAGTTGGTGTAACCTCTCAATGAGATGCTCTATTTCCAGTCTTGTTTTTAGCGCTTTGGTGGGCACCATATCCCAGAATATTCTTTGGTGTTGTGTCAGATTGCATTGAAGCAAATCGTAATGCAGCAACCATTAGCTTATTATATTGTTCAAAGATGTTGAGATAACTTGTCTCTAAACCAATTTATTGCCTAGAGTTGCAATGTTATTTTTAACTTGTGTTTATGCATGGTTTATTGTTCAAGGGGAAAAAATTGTATAATTGCAAGCAATAGCCAGTTACCTACCTCTTGTAGCCAGTTACCTACCTCTTATTATTTACAACTGTAATTGAATACATTTACTGAGTAAAATGACCGACCATGACATTTTTCTGGTATCTAAACAAATGATTTTAAACATTTTATTTCAGGACTTCTCAAAATGGTTCTATGTTTTCGTGTCAAATTTTATCCTGAAGATCCAATGAAGTTACATGAAGAGATTACAAGGTTGGCACTGGAAATCAATTTTAGCTGTACTATTTCTTTTTTACTTTTTTTTAAAAAAGGTTGCCTTTAAGGTATTAGTTTTAGATAGATCTACTAGTAGAATTTATATATCATAAATGAAGTCTTTTGTAATGTAGTTGGCTCAAATGTTGCTAAGTAATTTTTAATATATATTTTTAATTATTCAACATCTATAATATATTAATCATTTAATCACTAGCAACTATTGAACTTATCTAGAGTTTACAAATATCAGGGAGTTTAATTGACTTTTTTAAAATAGGTACTATTTGTTTCTTCAATTACGTCGAGACCTTCACCATGGCCGACTGTTGTGTCCTCACGATGAATCCATCCAGTTAGCAGCCTATATCATACAGTGTAAGTCTTTGGAGAAATCTTTACATTTATTTTCTATTAAAAGATTTTTGAGTAAATCTACTCTTCAATGTTTCCGCAGGGATGGATAACAGTTATATAGAGTAATACCAACATAACAAAATTGCCTATGTAAAATAATATTTGTGATCTCTAAGCAATTAAATGTGTATGAAAACGTTTGCTTCTGGCTTTTCATGAAGCACTAGCTTTAAAGCGATATTTCCCTCTTCCCTGATGTCCGTCCATACATATTGTCTTGTGCCCATTTACTCCCATGCACCACTCTTAGTCATAGAGTGCTGTTACTCATGTTGGAGAATGTACAGTTATTTAGAGTGACTATTCAGACTGCTTGCACTACATTGTACTGTTATTTTCCTTAAATAATTATTTACTACAGTGGTTAAACCATGATATACAGTCACTCCTCACACGGATTTTCTAAACAGTTTATTCACACTTGAAACTTAGTTTACGCTTACCCACGATGGCAATATTTCCTTGATCTAACTGCAAGGTTTATTGAAAAGCACTGTTAATTGACAATGGTAGACTGGTCATCAGTCTCCACAAAAAGATTGCTGTCCTTATTTTCCCAACATTGCATGTTCCACTTGTCACAACCACAATCTGATATCCCTATGATTACGCAGAAATTAATCAAACTGCTATTCATGGACACATCTTGACTGTTTGATTTGTTTGATCTAACATTGAATTATTTCCCTCTGATGACTTCAAATATTTCCTCCAACATTCTGTTTCCATATCTCCCCTTAAATAAATAGCCCCTAAACCAGAATTGTAACTATCTGTCCTGAATAAACATATTTTTAAGATCATCACTTTTCTCATAGTGATGGAATAATAGATCTGCCATTGGAAACCCATAACTTAGGAATCTTTTGTTTCCTGCTACACTGATTGCTCTTTTATCTTTGAGTATTATTTTCCCAGCACCTGCATTTTACCAAGACTTGCTCCACCCCACCACCCTTTTCTATTTTCTACCAAGCTCTCTGTACACCTCTTCCTCATTATGCACAATACTATAAAAGGTCAGAGTAGTTCAGTACCATTTGTTTTGCTGTCACTCTCTTTAAAATTATTAATTTTATTTTTTTTTTAATTATCCCTTGTAGCTGAGGTTGGTGATTATGACCCTCAAGACCATTTACCAGGTTATGTGTCAGAGTTCAAGATGTTACCCAAGCAAACACCTAAGCATGAAGAAAAAATAATGGAGGCCCATAGAGCCTTGGCGTAAGTATCATTATTTATTATTGTAATTTGTACATGTTTCCTATTTGGTTGCTCATAATGTTGGCTAAGTTTATCTCAACTGTCTTAATGTATAGCAGACCTGTTTACTCTTAAGATTTTGGCGTACAATGTACGATTTTGAGGTGTATACATGATATATAGTGTATGTTTATTTTTTACTATTAAGATAATATATTGAACGATTTTGTTAAGATATTGTACAATTTTAAGAGTTTTAGGTAAACAGGTCTGGTATAGTGAAGAAAATTTCACAAGATGATGGTTAATTATTAAGTTTAGCTTGTTATTTAACAGCACACATAACTCTTTTTTTTTTTTTTTTTTTTTTTTTTTTTTTTTTATATTTTTATTTTTTTTTTTTTTTTTTTTTTTTTTTTTTTTTTTCTCCAGAGGAGAAGTTCCATCTGAATGTGAAGCAAACTTCCTCAGAAAGGCTGCAAGTATGGATACATACGGGGTTGATCCACACCAAGTTAAGGTAAAACCATTGACATATTAACTCTGTATTATGATAAAGGGAATGTTTTTGTTAATTTTTTTTTTTAATTATGAAAAGATGTATTCAGTAAGGAAGCTTTAAAAATTGGTGGTTTTTTTTTTATTTTTTAGGATCAAAGAGGAGATCCTCTTTATCTAGGAGTCACACATTTGGGCATAATGACCTTCAGAGGAAGCAGAAGAACCCAGCTCTTCAAATGGTCAGTATTTCTTTCTTTTCTTTCACCAAAAAATTATAAAATATGAAAATGTACAAATATATTGAACCCAAATATTACTGATTCTTGATAAGCTATTAACTCTTCAGCCAGGTTTTTCTTTGCTGAAAAAAGTCACTTTTTCTACTTTAGTGATTCCGAAAATATACTGGAGATTTCTGACTTACTTTGGACAAGAAACAAAAAAAAATAGTATCATAGTCATCTTTGTTTGCGTTAACTTATAGTGTGGAATTGCTCAATAAAACCAAACTTGGTTTGTATTGTCCATTGATCTTACTTTTGTCTGTGCATTGTTTAAACCACACACAAATTATTTATTTTTTTTAAATATTTTTTTTTAAATTTCTGGTCAGAAAGTTAATGTTTCACTGTAGTCTCAGAGTCCACTGTCTATTGTTCCTTTTAATCAGCCATTTTATATTATGTAATGTAGTAATGCTAAAACACCCCAAACATTTCTTTTCTTAAAAATTTGAAGCATTGATTTTATATAATAGTATGATATGTGTTTTTAGAGGAGCAAATAAAGCAAAAACAAGTCTGTGTTAGTAGAGCAGTGCTTAGCACCAATTTCTTTTTCTTTGTATACAATGAGACCGTGGTGCCCACTTTGGTTATAAAGAATATTAAACTTTTTGATAAATTATGCTCAGTAACAAGATTTTCTAATTTTGATGGAGAAATCTACATACTCATGAACTTAAGTCCTGTCTTTGCTTTTTTAGTTCATCAACATTTTGAAAATCATTTTACAATGATTTGATTATTTCCTCCTAGTTGTACAAGTGAAGACATGCCTATTTTTAATTAATTTGCTTAAGCGAATCAACCCCTTGTTTAATGAAATAAATTTATGTCATGGTATGTGGCAAAAATGCAACAAAATGTTCAGTCACTAGGTATAATATTTGTTGAATTTGTTTGCAATTAAATGGTTACAGCTATCTTTAAAAAAAAATTCACATCAAGATTCCATAAAAATATTGTTATTGAAAATGGAAGAAATCAATTCCTTCTTTAATTTTAACAAGAAATGTATTTACAACAGCTCTTTAGGAATAAAATTAAGGCTATATATATGAATATGAAGGTATTGTAGTTTTGGGGATGAAAAGGATTGTAAAGTAATAGTCTCTCTTTTTTTAAAAAAATATTGATAGAGTAATAAAAATGTATCCTTGTTTGAAATCTCAAATATAAAATCATTTATATTTGATCATGCTTTTCAGATAAAATTCTAAAGCCAGTTACTATCTGCTAAATTTTAAATTGCTAAATTAGAGATCGTTAATATTAAAATTTCAGGAACCAAATAAGAAGAATTGCATATGAAGGGAAAATGTTCATTATTAATCACAGTGGTTCAGAGGTAAGCTTAAAGCCTTTATTTTCAACTAAAATTATGAGAATATTTCTCATTATTTTAATATTATTAAGTAAATTCTGGAGAAAAAAGCATTTTGCTCCACTATCTTTATTATAATATATTTCAAGCTAAATAAATATACAAGTACTTAAAAGTTATCCTAAAATCATCTTTTTGTCTAGAATATGAAGCTCATTTTTTAAAAGTTCACTTGATCCTAGCTGTATGTTACCTACAGGTAAAATAAGACCCATCATTATATCAGGTCTGAATATCAAATATATTATAAGCTTAGCCATTCACATATGTGGAGGAGACATCTCTTTTGACATTTTTTCAGGATGAAGATACAACTAGTTCTAAAAAGGTGAGAAAAAACTGACAATTTAATTTAATTTCTTGAAACCGAAACTTTATGCTTTTTTCTAGGATTTTTTCCTCTCTTCAATAATCAAAAAGGGAAATATGCTATTTTTATTTGGTTTTGGTGTGCACTTTAGTTGCTTTATACATTTAAATAAACTATTCTAAAAATTATCATATTTTATTAAGATTTAATAGCTGTTTATGTTATCATTTGTAAATAATTAGCTCAGCCCTGTTTAAACTACTTTTGATATAAACTTTAGAAAGGTACATGTTATTTATTTTTAAAAAGAAATAATTTATACATCAAATGTAACATTAAGCATAATCATGCAAAAAATTAAGTTATTTAAAGAAAAACATGTCATTTGTAATATTGGTGGTACAGTCTGCACAAGTTCAGAGCACGTCATTGTGGTTGGTCACCCTCGCCTGCAGCTAACATTATCTTCCATTTTGCCAGTAAAATATTTAAAAGTCTCTTTCAAATATATCTTCGACTATTAGTATAAGATCATCAATATCATTTTCTACTATACTTTAAACGGGCTCTACATCAACCATTTCAATTGTTTCAATATCTAACATTGCTAGTCTATATACAGTAAACATTGCATGAGCTTAGAAATCTTTATTTAACTAGAACTCTCGTAAATTTTTACTGCAGCGTTGAGATTTCTGAAAAAAGAAAGTATGTTCTCACAACAACAAAAAAAGCATTCCTGTTGTATTGGAAGTCAGGCTCCTAAGAAACCAGGATGAGAACAATACAGCGAGGGTGAAAAATGCTGAGTTGTGCTGTAGCATTTGAGAATTTGGGAGGGTGAAAAATTACTTTCCCCCTTTTTACCATAAAAAATTACTGTTATGGCTGGAGTAGCATATTAGTAGCCTAGCAAGATTTTAAATTTTAAAAAATTACGGAAACATGTTCCAACCTATTTTTACTATACAGCTTTTTATGAAAAGTCACCACCTAATCTAAAAAAGCTTATGAGTAGCAGCTGCAGACCTCTCTGGCTGTTTTACAAGCTGTTTGATAATATTGTTCAACCCTTATGTGATCCCTTTTATCAGCCACTAACTCTATTTACCTGCACATACCTGTTCACTCTTACAATTTTGGTGTAAAATGTATGATATGAGATGTCTTTTACGATTGTACACCAAAACCTGACAGAACTACAATTTTAGGAAACTGTGTTAAGATTGGTTGGGGACCATCCATAATTATATGTTTCCCTGTGTGGAGAATGGAGTGGTGTTGATTTAGGAGATTTTGTGTTTGGGTGGGGGATCTAAATATTTTAACTCTATAAAATTAACACTGCCACATTTTTGCAATGATAGTGATGATGGTCATATTGCTGCTTTGTGTTTTCATAATGAACTGGCTAGACACTACAACAGTAATAATGGAGTAATCGCCCTAGTGACAGTTATAGTCCATCCGGGGCCATTATTATAGTATGAACACACTGAGGGGCAAGGGGGTGGTCAATTTTTTAGATATTGCGTACACATGCATATGTCCGGGGAGTCCCATCAGAAAGTACATAAGTCTGAAAGTCCAAAAATAGCATATTTATATTTTGAATGCTTTAAAAATATCAAGCAATGGTTTGTAGGAATTATCTTCATAATGTTGCGATGCATTTTCATAAATGAACTGATAGTACTGAATAGTAGAGATATTACAGTAATATTTAGTCCACCATACATATGTTCAATATGCATGTGATGTATATTTTGTTGGGCTATGCCAGTACGTAAGAAATTTTTGTTTCCTGGTGCCTATGCCAATTTTAGGTTTTCACCAGTCTCCCTGTGTTAAATTATAACAAACAAACTCCGAAATAGCGAATAAATAAACAAAATAAAATATAAAGGGTTGGTTAAAATAAATATAACACGTTAATCACTAAGTGCTAAACAGTTGTTACTCGGCGTGGGGGGGTGTTAGAAAAATTGTGATTTTTTTATTATTATTCGTATGTACTATACAGATACCCCCTCCTTGTGTTTGTTTGTTTTGGGGCTGTATGATTTAATTTTGTGGCATAATTCTTATGGCTGAAGCATGGCAAGTGCAGAAACAGAGAAAATTAGAGAATACATACAACTGTTCCGTGCAGCAACATAAGATTTCGTAGAGTCTAAGATGGCCTTTGAAACCTATTTTAGAATGTATAAAACAGCTGTATGATTTTTAATGGCCCTCTTCTTTTCACCCATTTACAGCTGTAGATAGTTTTTAGATTGTAATTTATTAACAGGAAATAGGCATAAGGGATGTTGGTTCTTATTTTTAAAGAGCTGTTCTTAAAAGGTAAATCTCAAGTTACTTGGTAGGTATTTTTTAAATGGCGCCCTTATTTGTTAATCGTATTTTAATAAATTTTATTTTATGCTGGTCTGACTTCGAGTTTGAACCACGTTAAATTTCACCAGTAACTTTATTTTTACCAGTGACTCGTTCACCTAAATATTAATTGATATCTATAACAGATACATCAGCAAAACAAAGTGACAGCAGATAGCAATATAAACGTCAGTTATGTAATTTTAGAATTTAGCTTTTTTGACGTCAGTTTAACTTAATCCCACTTGACACACGATGCGAGTAGTTATAAACTATATATATTGTTTGTTTATTTATTTACTATTAAGATACTGTATTTTAAGATTTTGAGACGATTTTCAGAATTTAAGGGTAAAAAGGTCTGCCTGCATCAATTAATTACACTTTGATCAAGGTTGTTACATACAACTGCCATTTCAATATTTACACCTGTAATTCAACAGCTTCATATTTGTGAGATTTATTGTTTGAATGGTAGAAAAGAAGTGTAAAAAATGCATGTGTTGAATTATAGTGAGAAGAATAATTTTGGAAATGGCATGATGTTGAATGCTGATTAAAACTTATAGAATATCATAAGTGCACATACTAGCCAAACTTATAGCGCAGCATATGTGAACATACTGGCCAATCTCTGCTGGCTACAGAACTGCAATATATGATAAAGCCTGAAAAAAAGATACAACAAAACAACTAACCCATCTGCAAGAAGCCTTCTTCAGCAAACAAACAACAGTAAAAACAATATTAAATAACACTTAGCTGCAATGTAGTGTCCGAGAGGACAGCCAGAGGAATGTGATAGCTCATAAGAAGGTGAGAAAGTTAATATGGGCAAAATGGGACTACGGAAGAGAGGAAAAGTAAGTCCATTGTGATTGGTCGTAATAAGGAAAGGGCAGAGAAAAAGTTCAAAAAGTGAATATGACATTCATGCCATTTGATGTCAAGGTCCCATAAGTCTGAATAATTTTCCAAGTTCACTCGGTTTGGCGTGTTTGTACAAGACACAATGGCGATGAAAGTAAAATCCCCTGAGCTCTCGTGGCCACTTCTTTTGAATTGTTTTGATATGGGACAATATTTTGAAGGTGTTCAGTACAACTTTCTGAGAGGTGCTGTCCAGTCTCACCTAGATATATCATCTGTCAAAGGGTACAAACAATGGACTAAGACAACATTGCAGTTAGTACAAAGGAAACCATCCCTTATCAGAAAACTACCCTTAGGGAAGGGAATGTGTTAAGTCTGGATGACAAAAGGGCAGGTTTCGCAACAGCTGCAGATGCAAATATGCACAAGGAGATCTTTCAGATGTTATTTCTTGTCTGAAAACAATGAGAGGCAGGGAAGAGGAAATGTTGCTGGTGTCAGGGTCAGAGATGAGAATGGCAGGTTGTTTAGTAAAACATGTATGGCTATGAGAGTGTGAGGATGATAAGTGAGAATAAGTTTGTTAGTGAGTAATTGAGTAGGAAATACCTGTTAAAGAATTGAAACTTAGTTTTCAGTTCAACAAAATGCAATAAATCATGCTGGGAAATTAGAATTAATTTCCCTTATTTCGTTCATATTTTCCAATTTTTTGATCAATGTTTGCCACAGGAAATCAGTATCACAGCGGTAAGATAAATATCACCCACAATTTTTGTGTGGTATATCATTAAATATTTTGCATGTATCTGCATTTTTGAATTTTCAATCAAAATATGTAAAGTTGCATGTTTGTTAATTTAAAAAGTTAATTGATGTGTTGTATAAAATTTTACTGACCCCTGTAAATATTAAAATTGACTTCCTAGATTATTAAAGGGACTTGTTATCAAACCCATTTTCTGAAAATTAAAAGTTGTTTCATTTTAAGTGATAAATTCCTTAAAGTTGCATACGCCTTGGTATTATTTAAAAAAAAAAAAAAACTCATAAAAGTAAGTAAAAAAAATTAATTGTCATTGCATACGACTTATTTTGTCTTTCTGCATGATTTCCACATTTTGCTGATCAACAAAAAACCTGACAAAAATGACCGTATTATTTTTAAGAGTTCCAGTTTTCAAGCATTCTGCATACCTGTAACTGTAATAAATTTGGTTGCCATAAAATACTGGTATATTACTTTTAAAGAATTTTAGTTTTAATAAAATTAAAATCATTGACCTATTATTAAATTTAAATAATCTAAAGGAAATAAAAGCAGATCAAATGTGTAGATTTTTCTATGTAAAAAAAAAAAAAAAAAATCAACAGATCGTTATAGTACTTAAAGTAAATTATACAATTTTCATTGTGGAGCTTTCATTTTTAGAGGAGCAACCCTTCACATGGGATTCTTCTTTCACACACACATTTGTCTGTTCCTAATGATGGGTTTCAGCATTTCTTGTTCTGCTTTCGGTTTTTGCACATTGACTTATGGTTTTACTATTAATGGTATTGCTTTAGCATTGGTAGATGAATACTTGATTAATATTTGTAATAATCCAGTTCCTGATTTATTTTATTTTATTTTTGTATGTTCTACTCATGTTTTAACCTGAGAATAAATGCTAGCAACACTAGGGAAATAACTTTTGTGTATTTTGATTATAGTACATTACAGATGTGGAGCCATCACTGGCCCTTTATCTAAAGAGGGAAGGTTTATAGCTTAAAAGTAGTTACAGAATTTATTCCTTGGTGTGATGAAAATTTTCTTTAGTTAAGTGAAAAAAAAAAAAGAGAGAAATTATTGTTGATTTCCAGAAGAAACGTACAAATGTGCAGATCCTGTTATATTTAGGCTGGCGCTGTGATGACTTAAGTTGAGATACTGTTATTATTGTCTGACAGACATCAGTAGGAAATAATTGTTACAGATACACACAGAGTGAAAATAACTTTGAAATAGACATTTCTAGAAGCAGTAAATGGAGTTTACAATGTGCTGAAGACTGTAAAGTCTCTTTGTGCTTTTTTTCAGTGACACAAGATTGTTTGTGTTCATTATTTAACATATCATTATTGGTTTTTCAATCTGGAAAGTCAAATACAAATGTTGAAGAGTTCCCCACTATCAAAGATGTGTGGCACTTATTACTGTCATAACAATTTATAATTATGCTTACACCTACAGGCAGTAGTTTAGTTGAATGATTCATATGGTTAAATATTCAAGAAGCCTTGCGATACAATTCCTACTGAAGGTCCTTGGCATCAAACTGCAAGTGTATGATTCAGTTTTACAAGCTATTTGATAATATTGTGGAACTATTTTAAAATAAATGCTTCTCTTAGTCTGACAAATTTTTTTTATCACACCATTTTTTGCATTATTCAGGATAATTTATGGGTAATTAAAATTCCACTTTGGGAGATTCATCTATTTACTGACATTGGGGCAAAGGGTTTAGTGAATCTACGTAGAAGTAGAGCAGCTAAAATTGATATTGAGTGGAAGTCAAAGTTAAAGAAATAGCAACCAGAGTTTTGACTATAAAAGGATATTTTATATTGTTAACCTACGCTGTTGTTAATAGTTATAAAGCTCCTTTTAGTGTTTTCAAAACTATGTTTAGTGCATCATGGTTTTAATTCAGTTATGCTACTTTACCCTGCTACTATACCCCGCTATTATACCCCAAATAAAACAGTTAAAGATTACTACTAGAATTTGTTTGCATAATTTTAAATAAGCTTGCCAGCTAGGATTGTGCTACATTTTTTACTACTTAAAATGTATGCCTTATCCAGTATACATTTTAGGAACTGTTTTTTTTTTTATTCTGATGTATTTTAATAACAGATCATTTATTTCTAAACAATTTAATATGATTTCTCTCTAATAAAATATTGTCCAGACCATTCCTTTGAAAGCAATTTGTATGTAGCATTACCAGTTGGTGATGATTATAGAGACTCCTCTTTCTTAAATTTTATAAGGATAACTTATTTCACAACACAGTAGAGAGCTCAGCAGGGTGCCCTAATTTATAAGTTTAGTGTGGAGTTGATTAGGCAGATTTTTGCCATATTAGTGGGTATATTACACATGGTGATTAATATAGAACTCAAATCCAAGGTAAAATAATTTTGAACTTACATGTAAATGGGTCTTTCATAGTGTTGTTTTGCTATTACCAATCAATTGTATTTCATGTGTGCTAATTATTATTGTTTTTTTTTCTGAATCTTGAGATGCCGTATATTTGAAAATGCAATTGAAGGCATTTCTGAATGTTTATAAAACAATTAAATGAAATTAGTCATGCTATCTTTACAGGTTCACTTGTGCTTCAGAGCTGTTAAAGTAACACATGATATAAATATTAAAAGCTACAATTGGCTTTTTATTTTTCTTTGAACTCCCACAATTGAATATTATTTGCATTATATATTGGTTGTTTGCAAATAAACTTAATATTGTTTTTTAGGTTTCCACCATACACAAATTTTTTATTATTTGGTCACTAGTGTACAAGTCCAAATAAATAATTTTTTAATCCTTCTTCAAAAACACATTTGAGAACACTTTTTTTTTTATATAGGTTTCCTTGTCTTTTGTTTGTTTTTTTTAAAGAAATTCATAATTTTGTTTGGGTCTTGATCTCAATAGGATTACATGGAGTTATGCTGGCTTGTTTAAATATCTACCATGACCACAGAATATTGTTTTTGTGCTTTGTTTATTTAAATCAGCATTTCTCAAGCTTTGATAACATTTCCCATGTTGTGTCAACACACAAGAATTATTCTTAGAAATTGAGAAACATTTGTTGAGAATTTAAAGGGAAGGGTATTGATTGTAATTGAATTATCAATTTTATTTGTGTGCAAATTGTCAGGCGATCCCTAAAAGGGTAGCAAAAAAGGTTGAGAACCACTGATTTAAATGATGTAGACTTAAAATTATAGAGAATTTATTTTTTAGAGATGTTATTGATCCATACACACCATACTTATTGCAAATATTAATATTTAGCATGTTTAGAGACTAACACATACGGCCCTTTATCATAGTTTAGTGTAAATTTTATCCCAATTTATGAGATGCTGTTTGTCTTAAATTAGATAGAACTTTTGGACTAGATATTTTCATGCATGAGTTGCATAAGAAATGTTTTAATCATCCTGTATATAAATTTTAAATGCATGTTTATCTGTTGTGAACTTTGAATTCTTATTTTTCTTCTTTAATGCTTCCTTGTTTCTAGAGGAAGAAGGTGATTAGAGATTTTAAAATATTTATAAAAAAATAATTATCTCAAAACAAAGCTTTTTTTTTTTTTCTTTCTTTTATTCTTTCTTTTAAATTTATTGTTTAACTCCTTCTTTTCTTTAGAGTCTTGAGCCAAATAAGTTGCATCAATCTTGTTATAGGCGTATTTAAATATGAAGTAATTAAAGCATGAAAATATCATCACATTAAGAATGAGTTGAAAATGTGGAATTCTGAAAAATTGACTGTAATCGGTGTTTTATATCACAATGTGTCATGAAGTAAACAAACATTCTAGGGCCATGAACAGTTTATTATAACACAAAACTTGTGCATAGAAACAACACTATATTTATACCCTGAAGTTTATACCCTGAAATACATAAGTATTGTTATTAATCAATATACGTGAGTAAGATCTTTTTGTTTATAGCTATTTTCTAGTACCACCTGACGATCCTAAACAAATAAATAAAACGCACCTTAAAATAGTTTGCCCATTTATCCTAACACAAAATTGACACAGCACAACATAAACATGCCAACAACCATGCACACACAACCCCACACTAACAAGAATGCCACTTACTCGTTCCCCTTCAGTATTGCTCAGAATGAACCATTTGTATGCGCGCATGTTTTTCATAAAATATTCACTGACTCAGTTTGTTAAGTAAGTTGCAGTTTATATTTGAATCATTTTTGGACGAACGTCCACATTCAATGTGCGAACTGTTCGTTTTGCGGTGGGGACCCACTAGTATATTTTGATTTAATCTTAAAAACAAAGGAGGCTACATATTTTTATTTCTAATATTCTACTTTAGGGATATATTTGGCGGTATTATTTTCAAAGTATGAATTGATCATCTTAGAAAGTAGTATTTGGTAATGGTTAATTTAAAAAAAATGTATTTAACAAAAAATGAGAAAGCCGTTTTTTTGTTTCTCTTTAATTATTATTATTTTAAAATCTTATTGTTTTCTCATTAAATTAAGTGAAATGTTATTAAAGACTATTTAAATAATAATCAAATGGGCGTCAATAAATACTTACATGACAATGTTGTGCAAAAATCTTTTATCTATCGTATTTTAAAATACTTTTAGAGAAATAACATTTTCATTTAAAGGACACAAGTGGTTGAAAGTCATTACTTTAATGAAATTTTCAAAAAGAGGTGATTTTATTTTTAGATATTCAGTTTTCAAAAATGTATCCAACAGAAACATCAAGCAGTTGGATTTAAATGCTTAACAGCTGCTGCTGCTAAATACTTGTGGAGGTGTGCTGTTGAACAACAGCTGTTCTTCACGTAAGTTAACTGTTGTTTCATTTCCTCACTACACTGGACGGATTAGCTCTGTAGTAAGGTATTCTCACCTGAGAGTCCAGTGCTTCTGAAAATTTGGACCACTAAGTCCTTTAAAGTTTAAGAAGGGGATTTCTAATCATGGGTAATTTTATCAGCACTGTAAGACATCATCTTATTTGAAATAGATGTTTATCATAACTATCTTCTTATCACAGTTCTTAGTCACATGGACCAGCTTAGAGGCCATCCATAAATAAAATAAGATAAGATTCTTTTATTGATCCAAACAAATGGAAATGCTTTTTGATTGCATTGTACCTTTTCAGCACATAAATATAACGATTTGAACACGAGACATCCACATTAAATTATTTTACTAGTGGGGGGGGGGAAAAAACAATTCAGTGAATTATCTTAGCCATATCAGGGACTTATGAGTTCTCATTAAGATTTGTGACTTCAGGGGGAGCACGCTGAATGCTAAACTTTCGGAGTTTGAGTTTTCATTGATTACATCCTAAAGTCTCTCAGTAGCCTGCAGCTTTGTTAGCATTAGGTGTAATGTGAGGATGATACAGATTTGGGTGAACTTCCTAGATTGGTAAAAATGGCTTTAAAGTGATGCAGAATAGTTCTATGGCGGGTGTACAAGCTACATGTTTCACTGCACTGTTGTTGATAACCGGGCTCTATTGTGGTGTGGTGTTTGCTTGTTTTTTTCTAAATCCTTATTTTTCCTCTTGATTTTATTTTGCAGTATGGATAAAATGTCTGTTTTCAAAATCAATTTTTTAAATTTATAGGCGTTATCTGTTGCTGTTTGTTTTTTGTTTTTGTTTTTTTTATAGCCAAACCAACTTACAGCACTGGCCCTGGAAATAATTATCAAGAAATATTTCTGGAACTAAAAGCTGAAATTTTAACAAAACTAAAACAATGTCTTAATTCTTAAAGAAGGATCAGTGGACACTTACAATAAAACAACAGTAGTTTTTGTCAACATATATTGCCAATCCTGCTCCCTTGGATTTGCCGCTGTCAGTTGTTCTATTGGCACGGAAATGTTAAATTCGTCCAGTGCCACTGCTGAATCTGGTACCTTTTCATTAAGCCAGGTTTCTGTCAGACATATTATAGAGCTTTTGCAGAAATTGATAGAAATCCTTACAGCAAGAATCCAGTTCATCCATCTTGTTACATAGTGATCTAACGTTTCCCAAAACAACAGGTGGAAGAAAGCCTCTGTTTCTGCATTTCACACGAATGCCTCCCTTTCTGCCCCGCTGTCTTCGTCTCAGTCGTGAATCGGTCGCCATTTGTTGTGGGCATGACGGAAGCTTACAAAAATGGCAGAAGTGACATTTTTTTGCTAGTCTGAGTAATTTGATATCCAAAGTCCATATTAAAGCTGTTTCCCGCAAAGAGAAACACACAAAGCTCACAAGAAAATCATCCCTAGCCCCTCCATTTTTACTTGAGTGAAACACAATTAAATAAAACATGTAAAAACTTGTTTAAAAAAAGATGCAATAATGCAACCAGGTCGTCTGCAGAGCAGCGCCCTGGAAGTAACGTCACACCATTTAGGTCAATTTTTATCCGACACCGCCCACCCCCGAGCATTGCCACTTATGTATGGTCCCTTAAGATGTGTTCATTGGGTCATAGGTGGTCACCAAATTGAATTTTAATCTACAAATCAGCCATCAGTTTACATCCACAGAACCAGTGGTCTTTAAAAAAATGACAGATTTTTTTTAAAGGAATAATATTTATGACATGACCTGGGACATTTAAATGAGTTTGTTGCTTCCAAAATAGCCACTTTATTTATTTGTTTACTATTTCAACTTCTCTTGCATCTACTGTCTGATTTAAAATCATAAATGTTTTTGAAATTTGTATCCATATTTTTCTTGATAGATTCTTAGCTGTGTTTAAAATGTGGTCATTTCTACCCTTTTTTTATACATCAGAAATAATATTATTTATTAACATGAATCAAATTACAAATTTTGACAAATACCAATATATTTTTTTTTAAGATTTTCTTTTTTAATTACTTTTCAACTGAAGCTTAACTTTTATCCTTTCTTTTTGTTTTAGATTATCTTCATCAGCTACTGCTCCTAAAATACGATCTGGAGGAAGCCTCTTTTCAAGGGGATCCAAATTTCGATTCAGGTTTTTAACATTGCATTGTTATAGTAATTTTTTTTTCTTAAAATGAAAATTTAAAAGGAATTGGTGGGTGTTTTTCTTCTGTTTTAACCTTAAATTCATTAGGGTTCAAATTTTAGCAGCGCATGCAAATAATTGTGCACACAGAGTAAGCTGGTAAGCCAAGACCTCGAACCATTTCTCATACTTGACTTTTAGATATTTCAGCTGAAATCTAGACTAAACTTATTCATTAGGTTCTTATTTCTTTTCTCTGGCATGAATGTAACTAACAGCTTGCATTGTTGTCTTTGCCAGTGGGCGATGCCAAAATGAAGCATATGAGGCTAGTGAGAACATACGCAGAACTGAGCCACCTTTTGCTAGGTAATAAAATCATGTCTTTCCTCATCATTTGCCTCATTTTCTTCTTGATTCTTTGAGATATATCTCTTTGTGGTTCAACCTATTCAACCTGAGCTGCTCAGAATTTTCATCCATTCAACTCACAGAGAAAAAAAACAACTTCATATGTACCATAGATTGGTTAATCTTTTTGTGTTATACCGGTAATGAAATGACAGGGAGTAAATTGCATTCATTACCGTTTGCATTATGTGTTGTATAACATTATTTCATTAAGGTTTCATGGGTGCCAACAAATATTATTTAGGTTTGATCCTCATCTAAAATTACGGAAACAGGTGGATAGCACCTTGCATAAAGCGTTTTGGGCAGCTGAATTTGATTTGCGAGTTACAGGGTTTGAATTGGTATTGGCAGGAATCAACCACGAGGTTGAAAGAGGTTAAATAAGAGGCTTCAAAATGGGTTGTTAATCATTGAAGTATTCTACCCGATTTTATAGAGAGAAAAAACTTTGAGGCATAAGTGTTTCACTTGTGTTTCAACATTTTTATCATAAGTCATGCTAGTTTGGGGGCTAAGAAACTAATCTGCTCCATGCATTAGCATTAAAATCTATTTCCATGCCTAAGTAGCACGAAAAGTTTTCCTTATCTATTTGGACAGGACTTCTTCATTGCCTAATTTCGGAAAGAAAAGTCATGGACATGAAAAGAACAATACTCTTGTTCGTGAGAATCTTGCATCAGAAAGTTTTAGAGAAGGTGAGCAAATTATGCAATTCATTTGAGGTTTAAATTATAGATTTACTTTCTGTAAATTTCAAGTCAGAAATGGTTACAATAATATTATTAAAAAAAAAAAAACCTTGAAAGTAAAATATGAGGGTAAAAGAAATAGTAATAATCATGACAACCAGCATTTGATATTCAAATATATTGAATGCAAGGCTTTGATGTATTTAGATATATATTTTTTTTTAACCCCTTTCCTTAATTAGTCGTTTAAGAATTCTTCACTTTAGTTCTTTCCACGTTTTTACTTTAACCATATTTGCTAATATTATCTTGATCTTGAGGTTTTGTACTTAAAAAATATTCTGGATCTAAAACCGACTTAAAAAATAAATTTCAGGGTAATATAAGTAGGTCATATAAGACTTTACAAATTTTCTCTAAATATATTGATTCAACCATAGAAAGCAATTACAAAGTAGTTAAACGAAGTTACAGTAAAGCAGTGTTTGTATACATTGGTATACATTACCGTATATATTTGTTTTTATGTCTTTTACTTGCACATAAATATTTTTAAAAGTCTGTATTTTTTTTTTTTTTTTTTTTTTTAAATTTTTTTGTACCTAATTGCTTAAAATAGCATATATTTTTTACGGTTTGGCTTATAAGTGAGTTTAAATATTTTTCCCTACCAAAACTAGGGGATTGGTTTATGAATGAACGGGCTTAAGAATGATTATATTTGGTAACCATGGCTACCAATTGCTTCATTCTTGTGGCCTTTTCTATCATGAAAATGAAATGTAAAATATAATGTGAAGTCTATTTTTTCAAATATTTTTTTATTCTCTTTTTTCATTTATTCCAATTATTATTTCTTTTGAAAACTTATCTTTACATAATATTTGTTTGACTTTGTCAAACTCATTTCTCAGTGTTGTGACAATTCCAAAAACTTGTGTGGCCAAGTCAAGCATGAAAGTATAAGAAATTAATATTTGTTTTAAAGCTACAACAGAAGCTTACTTTTTTTTTTCAAGAAAGACTGGTTTAAGATTCAAGACTTGAAGAAGCCACTATTAATTCACATAAACAAATATAATTTTATTAATCCAGATCACTTTCTTTTTCTTCACATTTTCAAATGCGTAAAAGTAATCTATTTAATGATTTACGCTATGCTTTTTATTAATTTTGAAGCTATTATTTAAGAAAATGTAATCATATTTGATGCATAAATTTTTTTTTTATGGCTGTGTGGTTTGGTGTGTTGAAAAAAAGAACATTACATACTGGCTCTAGGGCTGAAGTTCAAACCCCAACAATACCAGAAAAACCAATTGCACAAATTTAGACATAAAATTTGTCACCCTAAAAGAAGGAAATCTCTTATTACAACCCTCCACTGTCTTATGGCTGCAACCCCCAAGCGTTTTAAGGCTATAGGAGCTGAGTGGAGATTGATTCACATCTACCTTTATTGCAGTGAAAATATTTTTAACTCCTGCATGATGTTTATGATTTATGACTTGAAATCAACAAGAAATTCTAGGATAATATTTTTTCTCTAAAATACTCATGACAAGAAATATTTGAATTACTGAAGTACATGTTAAGTTACTTTTGTTGTTCATTGAAATATGATTCTTGATTCTGTTATCTTTTCTTTGGACTTAAAAATTCTAAAATTATACTTAGACAAATTTGCTTTTGTAAAATTAATTAGATTTATTCCCCTATGTTCTCACAACAATAGATCGCAGAAAGTTTAATGGTAAGTCCAATACTTTTTTTTATATGAAACCTCTTCAAAACACACCCCCTTCCCCTTTTTTTTTAATTTTTTTTTTTTTGTTTACACTTGGCTCACTATTGATTTTTAATAGATGACAGACACTTAAAAAGGGAGCTGTAATTTAACAAGAAATTGTATCATTAAAATTCTTTATGTAGCATGATCCAATCGCTGTTTTATCACACAAAATGTATTTAAAGTTTCATTGTAAATGATAATCCTTAAATGCATGTGCAGTGACTTTTTAATCTATTTTTTTTGTGCCTCTGATCCTGAACCTTATATAAATGAATAATCTGCAAACTCCATAGAAGTAACTGAGGATGTTGTTCACTCTCCAGTTTATCTGGCTCCAGGCAAAAACAAAGAAGGTAAACATGGTTTGCTTTCAATCAGATGACCTGGTTTTGTGGTGGTTGTTTTTTTGCCTGTAAAATCCTATAATGCTTCAGAATCTATTTTGCTTTATATTTTACAATTCAAGATATTTTTGCATGTATCTGTTATCACAGCCTATTGTAAGACTTCATTCAATTTTTAAAATTATCCTAGGAGGATGGTATTCATACTATTAAATTATTTCTTTAATTGATAAAAGTTGGCTTCTTAACAGGGATGACATA
Organism: Lymnaea stagnalis; assembly: GCA_964033795.1. Lineage (NCBI taxonomy): Eukaryota > Metazoa > Mollusca > Gastropoda > Lymnaeidae > Lymnaea > Lymnaea stagnalis. The sequence continues at coordinate 345,236 of CAXITT010000152.1, read as the reverse complement.
TTTTTCAAAAATATAGAATTTTTTAAAACATTTTGAAGAAGAAAAAAACGGGTTATTCCAATAATACAAGAAAAATAATTAAGTCCTTAAAAAGTTATTATATGCTAAAACCCCTTTTACATCTCCTTTTTTTTTTCTTCTTATTTTTGGTATTGAGGGGTTTACCATGATTTATATCTTACGTTCTTAATATGCCAAGTGAAATACAGGCCTGTTTACTCTTACGATTTAGGTGTGAAATATACGATTTTGAGATGTCTTTTACGATTGTACAACAAGACCTGACAGAACTAGGACTTGGAGAGACAGGGTTGAAAATATATACATTCCAGTAGTTTTTTCCGATATAAGAAAAAATAATGCATAATTTGCATTCTACGTCCAGAAATGAATTGAATGGATTGAGAAATGTGATTGGTTGGGAACCATCTATAATTATATTAGGTCTGCCCTGCCTGAGAGGGAAATGGAGTGGTGTTGATTTAGGATGTTTTGTGGTGGTGGGGGGTCCAAATATTTAAGTCAATAAAATAAAATTAACGCTGCCACATTTTCGTAATAATAGTGGTAATGGTCAAATTTTTGCTTTGTATTTTCATAATGAACTCGGTAGATACAACAACAGTAATATTAGCATAGTTGCCCTAGAGACAATTTAGTCAATCCTCTGCAATCCATATAGTACGTACACCATGAGTGGGTAATGGGTGTTTCCGATTTTCAGAAGAAACTACGTATTTCATTAAAAAATTCTACAATATTATCCTGATGTAGAGAAGGATTTACACCAGTTGGGGGTTCCCGCATGGAGGCTCAACACATGGGAGAGGAAAATCCTCCGCAAAATATACAGACCAGTGATAGAAAATGATATCTGGAGAATATGTACAAACCAAGAACTTTACTATTTGTACAAAGAACCACCCATAGTCACAATGATAAAAAAAAAGGCAGAATACGCTGGGCAGGTCATGTTGAAAGGATGCCGGAATGCAGAGCAGCCAAAATTATATACAGGCAGAAGCCTAGGGGCAGACGACTCATCGGTCGCCCAAGGGTGAGGTGGATTGATGATGTGGAGACAGATTTACACCAGTTGGGGGTTCGAGCATGGAGACAGAAAGCCATGGATCGCTCCGAATGGAAGGATGTGGTGGAGCAGGCCAGGGCTGTAGTGCCATTGATGATGATGATGATAATGCATTGTAAATGACTAAGCGCCATATAGTAACTGCGAACAGTAGTTTCTCTATGGTGGGTTAAGAGGGGGGGGGTGGTTAGAAAAATTAGCGTACATACTATACAGATTGCTTCGGTGCTGTTTGACTTAATTTTGTGACATAATTTTTTATAGGATCTGAGAGGGCCTTCAAAATATATTTTTAGAACACACAAAACAGCTGTACAATTTTTAATGCCCCCGCTTCCTTTCACCCATTTATAGCTTGTGGTAGTTATCAGACTGTAATATGATAACGGAAATAGGCATAATGGAAAAAAGAATCAATATCTAGTAATAAAAAATAAATAAGAATAAGAATCAATAAAAAAAAATTTTACAGCATTTCTTTAAAAAATTAATCTCAAATAGCTTGGTAAGTTTTTTTTTTAAATGACGCCCTAATTTGTAAATTAATTCTTTTTTTAATAGTTTATTTTATGCTGATCTGACTTGGAATTTGAACCACATAAATTTGAAGAATAACTTTATTTTTACCAGACTGATAATATGATCTGCACGTCCACCTAAATATTAATGGATATCTATAACAGATACATGTCTGCAGAACAAATTGACCGTAGATAGCAATATAAACATCAGTCTTCTACTTTTAAAATTGACATATAAACTGTATGTTTATTTATTTTCTATTAAGAGACTGTATCGTAAGATTTTGAGACTATATTTTATGATTTTAGGAGTTCGGGGGTAAACAGGTCTGGAAATAACAAAACTCTATATCTGTATAATATCCACGAGATCAGTGCCATTTACTAACAATTTAATAGAACTTTTTCATTTATTTTCAAAACTGGAACATTATTATATAGTATTACAATTTTTAAAATTCCCTTCTACAAATCTGCTTTAGTAATAGTTCATTTTAACACAGCACTGTAAAGCAGGCTCATAAATTTATTTTTATGTATATGTTGCACTTAATTTTATTAATCCATAGAAATAGGTAGTTCTCAGTACTGTGTATTTAGATATTTATAAGAATGTGATGCAATGCTTTCTTTTTAAACTTGAAATATTCTTGGCCAAAGACAAAATTTAACAATATTTTATTTGCTTATCTTTACAGTTATTTGTGATGTGGGAAAAAATGTTGGGATTATTTTTTTTATTCTTTAATTCTAATTTATTCACAAAATTTAAAAATGTGTACTTCTTAAATTTCAATGATTAAGCTATATTTCATATTGCTACTGATTGAAGCCAAATATTCTCTAAAGCTTTTTAGTTGCAACCTGTAGAAAGTTTATTTATATTGTGCCAATAAAAGAAGATTATCATTTTGTTTATTTTTCCATTCACTAACACATTGATTCCATAGAAAGTAATCGACTATATGCAGCCTTTAGCTGTTTTAACCACAGAAAAATTATTCTAAAAAAGTTAAAGTTAAATAGATTTTATGTTTATATTTGCTCAAATTTCTGGTGATCTGGTTAAAAAAAATTCTAATTTTTTAATATATTTATATTATTTTTAACCTCTGACTCAAGAATAACTGATTTTTTTTAAACATTGTCAGCATTGTTGCGATAGTAGTATGTTTTTAAAGAAATGTTATTTGTGTCTTTTGTGTAATTAGTGTAAGAGAAGCCATGATCTTTGTAGAAATTGTTGATATTGAATAGTGGTTTAGAAGAAATCTCTTGTTAAGAAGAATGGATGCTTTGTATTGTGCTACTACCCACCATGAACCTCTCTGTAAATCCTGCTTATGAAGTCACTGACCTGTTCAGGATAAGTGCTATGTTGAAATAATGTTCAAATTTGTAAAAGTTAACAAAAATTTATTTTAAAAATTATATTTATTTTGTCAACCCAAATAACAAATTTGTAAATGCATTATTTTTTTTTAAATATGTAATTAATTTTCGATTTAAGTAATTGATTTTTTTTCTTAACATACCTATGCAACAAAACTGTATGATTTTCAAATTGAGCATTACAATACTTAACTTCACAATACCAATGTTCTCTTAAGCCTAAAAGTTTATTAAGTTTATTAAAGTAGGTAAGATGATAATTGACAATTTCTTTTAATTGTGTAAAAACTAATTCAACTTCCATTCAGTATGTAATTCAAACCCTCCCTTGCTATCATGGTGTCATGCAGTGTACAGAACAGAAAAGTGTCAGTTTTGCTTTTTTGACATATTCATCATCAGCAGAAAGGTTTATTCCTGGTTTATTTCACTGAATGTTTTACATCTAACTTTGAAGTAATTGCCATGTTTTTATATTTTATGTAAGTTTTGGACTCGCAAGCCAAAGCTTTAAGATGGACATGTTGAACCAAAGCTTTAAGATGGACATGTTACTTTATTGGGTTGTTTTTTTTTCCCCAGTTGTTTCTTCCCCCACAATTGCAACTTTTTATCCTATTTGAAATAAGATTTAACTATGAGGTTTGAGAGAATGAATTTTTTTTTTTTACTGACTTGAATCTTTTGCCTCCACAAAATATTTATTTCAAAAAGTACATATATTTTTCTATTTTACACAATTCTTTTAAAAATTGGTGAAGGAAGAAAAAAGAATTCCTTCAAAAACAAAAAAAATTGAAATAATTCATAAGGTTCTTTTCTTTTTTTTTTTAATAGAAAAATATTGGAGTGGCAACTTTTTGGATATAAAAAGTTATTTTCAGAATTACCCAGGTTTAACTCAGTGTATTATTTCAGATTCAAGATGCTCTTCCAAGTTAAATAGCGTTTGTAATTCAAGTTGTTCAAATTTTGATTACTTTAACATTTAATATAATAATATATACAATATTTTTATCACAGAGGCTGCAGTCGATGTCCCCAACATACTTGTGGTCAATGAAACACCTGTAGCTACACTAACAAAAGAAGAAGTTATTGAAGCTGGGCCTCAAGTTAAAGCTCCTCTAGCTTCCATTGAAGCATTTGAAGAAAAGTTTCAGAAGTCTGCAGCCAATACTGTTGCTGCAGTGGCAACCCCTATACTTAAAGAGAATGGCCAGGTAATGACATCATTACTCAAAGAGAATGGCCAGGTAATCAAAATGATCAGTTACGAAAAATACATAAATTTATAATGTATTAATTTTAACTACTATGTAACTTAAAATATGTAAAATGGAAATATTGGAAATATTTCTATCACACAACTAACAATATCATTGTATGTGGTTTGTCTTGATATGTATAGAAATTTGAAAGTATTATTTTATACTTTCTTCTAACTAATAGGTTGTAAAAGAGAGGCCAGCAATTTTGGAGACCAGCATTGATGAAACCCTTCCATACGAACCAAACAGGACCGTGGAAGAAAGTGATGAAGAAAGTGACAAACCTTGCTTGGATGAACAGATCAAGATGCTAGAAGAGGAACTTATTAATCCAGTTGTACAAAAAGAACTCAACTTATCCCCACAGGTGGTGCAACCAGTATCTACAGAACCAGCAAAAAAGGACAAGGCGAAATCATCATCTGGCAGTGTGTGTTTGAAAGCTGTCATACTATCTGTAGTTGTTATGCTACTGCTGTCCATGGTTCTATTCTATGTGTTATTCTTCAGCCCTTTAAAACACCCATTAATCTCTAAAGTACGAGAGCACCTGGTATTCCTGGAGCCTGTCAGAGACATTTTAATACAGAAAGCAAATCAAGTAGTTGGTTATTTTAAGAAGTAAGACTCATATCTCAAGATTTCTTTAAGCCCTCTCCATTTGTTAATCCTCAATTCTTTAGTAAGAATTAGTGCTGTCAAATTAGTGCATATCCAGGTTATCTCAACCCAAAACATGTTGTGATCTTTAATTTATTATTTTTTTCCTAATTTTAAGTATCTCTTTTGATCCCTGTATACTATATGGGGTGGAAACTCAGCCAAATTCTATCCATATTCCATGAGATTTATCTCCCATGCCATTTGTTCTTGTAAATAATATTGCAATTTTTGGGGATTAATGTGCTTTCATCATTTTGCTTTTAAAACATTGTAAATTTAGCTTTCTATTTTTTTTTTTTTTTTTAAAGTTGATTTTTACATCTATGTTTTCTAGGTGGCATAAACACACTTCACCATTTATTTTTACTTTATTTACTCTTGAAAATAAAATGAATGTTGTAGTCAATGCTGAGGTGCTGGGCTTGTGTTCTGTCCTTGTAATTAGTTCAATGAAACCTTTGATGGTGTTTTAATAGTCACATGGTGTCAACACAGCTCATTTTTAGATTCTTAATTTGCTCATTTAATTTTTTTCAAATTTTGACTCTGTGTCCGATGAAGAAAATAACTGTACATTTTTTTGCCTAGTTGTTAAAATCTGTTAATGCTTCTTTATCTTAACTTTCAAACTGTCATCCATAGTTCATTTAATGATGCATATAAACTTGTCTAATTTCTTGATAAATCAGTTATTTAATATTTACGTTTTTATACTTAACATTTACCTTCATTTGTGTTGAATTGATTTGTATTTTAGTATTGATTGGCAAATTGTAGCTCAAAAACGTTTCACTTGTGAAAATTTCAAATCGCAGTGCTAAAATAAATATTTTTTTGTTACTTGCTAATTTTGAAATCATTCACTCATTATCACAATATAATATAAAGCAATATAATCTATAATGAGATGGGCATATCTTAGAGATTAAAGCATATTCTTTTGAAGAACTTGTACCCTAATTGTGTGAAAATGTATTTCTGCACTTGTTAAGTATTTGACATTTTGCACCAGCATGTTATGAAAGTGAACATGTACATATTGAGTGATTTGTTTTGCCAGTCCTTCATGAGCATTCTAATATTATATCATTTGTAATGTGTTTACACTGAGAACTCTGAATCTCATATGTGTAGGTTCATGGCATCAAATTTTATTCATACTTATTTACTAGAGTCAAGGGAACAATGCATGCAAAGTCTCAGTCTCTGGCACATTCCTAATGATTCAAATAAACTTTCTTTTTTTTAGAGTTAACACACCTTGGAGGCCATGAATTTATAGACACATATTCATGGATTTCTAATGCTATCTTGTTATCCAAAATAAAACTGATATAAGGCTACTTAACATAAGTCTATGATTCTTATGCAAATTGTTGGTATGAATTTTTCATTGAACATTTGGTAGCCAGTGGACACACCTGGTACTGTTTCTTTTGCTAAGAAAGCTTCTAAAGTAACATGCGACAGATAGAAAAAGACAAAAAATTGCAACTTAAACCAGAATGTTATAAACCTATTTTTTTTATTATTTTACTTTGATGTTGCTTTTTTCCCCCAAGTGTTTATCTGTCTTAGAGTGCCTATTTGTGCTTTCCAATTCAATCGGTAGGTGTTTTGCTGTTGTTTTCACCAAGTAAATCATGGCATGGCTTTTGTGTCAGATTACCAGTTAGCTGTTTGATCACATTGTCTCATCCATTTTTTCCTGAAAATTACTTACTCTAGAATGTTTTTCACTTTCGTCTAGGATGAGATACTCTATGTGATATGATAATTATGCAAGATACATGGTGGAGTAACATCCCTTTTTAACATATTCAGGGTGGCAATTAAGTTAAGATTCATCTAAGAAAATATATTTGCAAATGATTGTTATAGGGATGGAAGTCTAATAATTATAAAAAATATCTGCTTATGAACTTATGTTATATTTAAATAAAGCAGTTAAAACAGTTCCTGTCAATCAAAAAAAAAAAGTTTTTCTGCCGAAGAGATCACTCACAATCATTGAAACATCAGCTGGTAAAAATTTTAATAGGTTACAATTTTTGCATTATTTTATTTTTGGAAAATATAAATGTTTATTATATTATCAACCAACCATAACTATCCATTTAGATCAAAAATTCTTAATAAGGGAGTTTATTTAGAGCCTTGTGAAAGGTGAAACTTATCTTTTAGTGGTGAGCCGTTAAAATAAGTTTTGATGTTGCTGGTACATGTTTTCTTGAACAAATGTATAGCTTTTTTACAGCTAAATATATTTTATTTGTACCACACCTTTTTAATTTTATACAGTTATGGTTGTAAATTACTTTTCATAGTTTTGGGATAAAATTTAGCTTTTCAATATTTAAGAAATTGATTGCTATTTCATTTTACAAGCATTGGAATTTTTAGTAGTTTTTGTATTGCTTTAAAATGTGTGTGCAAATGAGCCTAATGCTATTTTGGTGTTATATGTCATTAAGTTGAAACTTAGTACAATGCTTGATATTTATGTTTGCTGTTTTTTTTTAAGAAAAAGTGTTATCACAAGGTATATTTTCAACCAAGATTGTTCATTGAATTTGGTGAATTCAGTATTTTGTGTTGGTCATTAGATAATAATCTAAGTATTGTGGATGCATTCTGATGACTTGACAGCATTTGCTTAAGAGAGAAAGAAAAATGCCTAACTTCTAATGTGATGTCTCTTAGAGTACCTCTGTGACAAATCCTAACTGAAAGTCTTTATATTGTACTGTATGTAGAAAATAGTTCGCTTGTATATAGAAATTTTAATAAATTCATTTCTTTTGTTTACCTGTGCAATGTCATATTTTTAAGAATATTCTACAGAAGAATCCTATTTACCAGATTCTTGATTTCCTTGTTGTATAATTCTTTTTTACTAGAAAATGCAAGTAATTTGCCACATTTTGTATTTACATTTTGTTCAGAATTTACTTGATTACCCTATCATTTACTTGCTGTGATGCACCTTATTTCTGCAGTGGGCTTCATATAATTGTTCTCATTTCTGCACTTTTTTTTTTTTTTTTTTTAAAATAAAATTTACTTAGTACTTTAAGTAACAAAAATATATTTTTTTTTTTTTTTTTTTTTTTTTTTTTTTTTTTTATTTTTTTTTATTATATTTTTTTTTTTTTTTTTTTTTTTTTTTTTTTTTTTTTTTTTTTTTTTTATAATTTTTTTTATTTTTTTATTTTTTTTTTTTTTTTTTTTAAAATAAAATTTACTTAGTACTTTAAGTAACAAAAATATACTTTTATTTATTATAATAGACTTTAATACGGTATTATTGATACTACTGAAAATGAAACAAACATTTGAATTGAAGAAACTACCCTAGTTGTGCAGATTTAACTAGCAATTTACATAGTTTGCAGTTGATAGATTTGTCCAAGGAAAAGGATCTGTACTATAATTTTCTTTAGTTTTTAGCATTATAATAACCAGGCAGCACATCTTGGGGAACCCTGAAATATTTTACACCATCTTTCAGTTTTATCATTAACATCATCAGTTGTTGGTTTTTTTTTACTTTGATTGATAAAGTGTGAACAGCTGCTTAAGGATAGCAAGTCTATAACTTAAAAATATCACAGAAAAAGAGACAAAAGTGCCACTGGAATTGGAAAACTCTTTAGTTAGATAGAACTTCTTCTTTCATAAGTCCATCTTGTTTCACTATCTCTTCTTAAAGACTCTTTGATTATAAGATTCAATGATTACAATAACCACATGCTATTGTAAGTTTTCTGTCAAACTTGGTTCACTAAATACAATATAAAAAACTTTTAGAATAGTACAGCACTATGCACTGTCTATCCATTTCTTCAATACTGTTATACAATCATTATTCATTAAATCGTACATCAATTTAAGCTTGCACTTGCAATGTATCTATCACTATCATTCTTTAAAAATGGCTTTGTTATTCATATATATAATTAACGGATAGTTTAGTACCATGATAGAGTTTTTAAAAAAAAATTTAACACTGCTTACTGATAAAATAATTAGTATTTGTAATCTGCAACATCTTCTTTTATGAATGATCTGAATTTAGACTAGAAAGGTACCATAAGGACAGTCTTATTGTTTACTTTATGTAATTGATATGTAAATGTAGATATTTTGATTCAGGTTTAAAATATAACAAAGCCTTAAGCAATTACATATCCTTTTGTCCTCATTGTACTTCTGAAATACAAATAAATTCTATGCTAGTACTAATGAGTAACTCCTTTTTTTTTTTAAATGTTGTGAAAACTTAAGTTTAACCTTTTTTCTTGTATAGCTTGTGCTGAATGATGTTGATCTTCCATTTTATAAATGTATTATTTTGAAATGTCTCAAAACCAATATGTGATCAAATTTAAAAAATGGGGGGAAAAGTCAGTACAGTACAGGTACACAATACAATGTCAGTATAGAGACAAAGCAAATTTTTTACAAGGAGATAATCACTACAATTCACTTAATTTTTAGACAACTTGTTAAAAACAACTCAAAACAAAATTATTTTAATAGTTTTTAATAATTAGACATGCATGTGATTAAGTAAGAGTTAAATACTGTCTTAGCAGGAAAAGAAATGAAGACAGCAGTCCCTCTAATGATCATTCTCTATTATTGTATAATACAAGATGTGTTTGTACAAGTTTATGTCAAGTTTCCCTTAGCACATGGAGAAATGCCTACTATGAGTGAAAAGTAGTTTTAAAAGATCTCTTCAATAAAAGCTGAAATGCTGACAATTTGATAACATATTCAAAATGAAACAATTTTGCTTCAGTTTCTCAAACAATAACTGAAAGAACTATTGATTTTTTAAAGTGCTGGACTTGTACAAGTGAGAAATTTATATAAAATACATGTACCAGGACTTAAAAATTTCACAGTTCTTAAATCAAGTCTTTCATTTCTAAAGAAAGTTTAAAAAAATCCAAGAAATTGGTTAGTTGCTAAAGAAGAATTTAAGGATCATGCTGCTAGTTAGAAAATGTTTAAAGTTCCATTATATAGTTCTTTACTGTTACATAAACTTAGACCTTCACATAAATTACATGATTATTTAGGATGAAATTGAAATGTAGTTTCCCAAAAGGAACATGTTGTTAATGAACATATACATATATACACAGAATGGCTTTTTGTTTAAAAACAGGACCAGAATGAACAAGGACATTACAAATCTGAAAACTAATAACATATTTTGTCCCTGATAGATAAAGAGTGTTGTTTTTTTTCACTAATCCTCCAAACACATTACATTAGAAATTGAGAAACTGGTTGGCGATACACTTTGTAATGCAGATTGTGAAATTTAACTATCAGCCATGAGTTCCAGCTCCAGCTATTTTGATGCACCACCTGTAGCCCCTTCACCTGCACTAGAACCAGCATCTCCACTTGCACTAGACCCAGCATCAGAAAGTTTCTTATCTTGCTTCTGTCGCATTATTTCTGCATCACTGAAACAATAAATCACACTTGCTGATTAATGTAAAATGATTTTGATCTATTCTAATCAAAAGCAAATCTCTAGATAAAAAAATTATACAGTACATAACATTAGAAAATAGCAAAGACAAACGGGAGATATTTGGATAAACTGAGGGATGAAATTAAAACCTTTGAAAAATCTTGATAATAAGGGGTTTAAAGAATAAGGAGCTTCAACTTTTGTAATTTTAAAATGACTTTAATTTTCTAAACACTAGTGAGATATAGATATTAAAGGTGCATTAATTACATAAAGCCCAACCAGATTTATTCACACCAGGAGTGTGTGCAAATAATTCTTACATTGATTGGCCATATAGCCCCAATCAGCTGCATCAGTTATTTGACTTTCTTAAAGAATGTTTACATTTCTTTAGCTTTATTATAACAGCTTTATTATAACAGCTGGACTTGGTAGATATTGCAATAAGCAGATTGGTAGTTCACAGATCTATCTTGCACTGATTTGGTTATAATTAAACAGTATTTAAAATACAAAATGGAAAATTAATATGAACATGATTATAGGGGAAAATGCTTACAAAAGTTAGTTTGAAATTTAGGCTATGATAATCCAAAGTCTTGGTGAAAAGCTTACAAAACAAAAGTATATTTTTAAATCATAAAAGAAATGCTACTACAGCATGATCGAGGGAGCACAAGCAGATGGACAAAAGTAAAATCAATTTTTAAAAAAGTAAAAAGCTACATACACAAACATTTGAATGTTTAAATTGTTTTATATGACCTAATACAAATCCTTTGCACAGGAAAAGGACTGAAAAGGTGTAACTATTTTGAAAATAGATTTTTCTCAATATCTTTAATTAAATTCTATTGGTTGTAAATGAAAAATATATAAGAACATTTAAAAAAACAGTCATAAAAACTAATATTACTAGGTACCTTTTACCTATTTAGTTTTTTATACTGTTTTTATTTATTTTTTTAATTATATAAGATAAGATTCTTTTATTGATCCAAATAAATGGAAATGTTTTTTGATTGCATTATACATTTTCAGCACATAAATAAAACTATTTGAACACAAGACATTTATAATAAATTATTTCAAACAGCCATTCAGTGAGTTCTCTTAGCCAAATCGGGGACTTATTAGTTCTCATTAAGTTTAAGATGTAACTTCAGAGGGAGCACGCCAGTAAATTCGTACAGATTGGGGATATATAACCACACAAAAAATTAAAAATAAAGGCCAACAAAGTTTATATTTGAACAGAACCCTAATTTGAAGATTATGGTGGGACACTTACTCTCTCTAATAGGAATGACTTAATAAGTTTCAAAACGGGGGGAGGGGGGGGATACAAATTTATTTTTCATTATTTTAAGTTTTATCGTACAATGTTGACTGAATTCAGAAAAATTGTTATTTAATCTTTTTAACTTAATGGCAGCATGGGGACCTCTTTTTTAGTTCTTTGAATGGGGGCTTGGGGGGCCACCCCCTTTTGTTTTGCTACCGCAATGGTTGGGTTCAGCCAAGCAAATGATTATGTCAGAAATTACATCACACACTTAACCATGTTCGATGGACGATAGTTTTCACTAAGCTAAATATTAGTTATTACATTTGTGATATCTAGTGTCTTATTTCTGAAAACACAAAGCAACAGAATGAAGATAAATACAAAACATTGTGGTGATTTGTGTTAACCTTTGAAAATAATTAGAAACCATGGATTTCACAGATTGTAGGCAACAGTTGGCTATATTTGAAATAGACCTATAAATTTAAAATAGGTTATTTATATAAGGGACTTCTGAATTGCAGAATTTATTAATAAATGTAATTACATTCTGACGTGGAAAAATATGTATACATATGAAAAATCTCCAAAACCACAACCCCACTCAGTGTGTACATATATATGTATGACCCCTTATCAGATTTTGTAAAAAATTTAATGCTAACTGAAAACATCTTTAATAAAAAAATTTAAAAAGGCATATTTTTTATTTTATTGTACCGTTGCCGCCGTTCTTCAAGGGACATGCCTTTGTTTCCATCTTTCAAACTAGAATGCTTTTTCTTTTCCAATTCTTTTTGCTTTTTCATGGCTTTCTCTCTAGCCTTTTCACGCTGATTCCCACCTGGAACAAGAGCAAATCATTAAGATAGAACATTTTTTAAATATATACATTAAGGATTAAATTCAACTTTAGGTTGCTGTAGGGGTTGTTCATAAAGGATATAAATATATGCATCTTTTCCATGCCACTCTACATGCCTGCATGCAGCAAGAGGAGGGAGGGAAGTTAAAATTCGTGTACACACCTAATTTGATAAAAAGTTCACAAAAATCCAATAATAAGCTTTCAATATTCTATTAAAATGATCTAGCTTCTAGGGGATTTATTTGTAAGTGTAAGCCAGGAAGCCTATTGGTCACAAAAAAAAAAGCAGATTGGCGATTTATCTGCAAAATTGCCAATTAACTATAATTTGATAATAGGTACAACCCTATTATAAACAATAAATCAGTTAATTAATTTTTTTAAATATAACTATGTCTAATTAAAAAAAAATTTAATTTAATAAAATATAACATTTTTTTCAAAGTTGCATTCGTTTTATATTAAATATATTTATATGATATTAGTTGATTTTAATTTTGGAATTAAAAATAATGTTTGCTCCACTATATGAATAATCTCTTGCAATGCTATTTTTGAAGTTGAATGTAAATTGGAGTAACTTTTTAAAAAATCTATTGACAATTCAACATGAATGCTTACTGTGTTTGCTTCTGTTATGCTACTTCATTGCATTTTTTAATGTATGCCGAAAAATATACATACATTTTCTAAGTTCTACCTTATAGTGTTTAAAATCCCATCAGTTACTTAATTCAACATTAATTAGTTTTGTCCCTTATGGTAATCATTTTTTATTCATTGCTTTACATAATACTTGGTTATAATAAATCAGGGATAGATTTCAAAATAATATTTGTAAGCCTGTTGAGGATATTACTTTGAGGAAAAAACAAATTTAAATCAGTTTCTTAAGGTTTCAACTTCAAATGTTTATTAGAACTCATCTTCAAATGACCATTATGAAAAAAACATCAGATTTTCCGAAAGATAATGAAATGAACTATATTTTTTTTTAATGTAAAAGCACCAACAATAGCAAACCCTCTTGTCAATATGGGGTGTCATCCTGATGGGGAAAAAAAAAAAAATAAGATATTTCCCTCTACACTGTTTCATAAACGATCATAGATAAATACAAGAGCAGGGTGTCACCTGATCAGGATGCCACCAAAGCTGTGTGTCACTAGAGAAAGCAGACTCTGAGAAGGTCCATGGGGAAGTACCTAAAGGGGGTTGCACATGAGTTTACTGCAAATAAGTAACACCAACAATAGTGGGAAAACTGCCCACTTGTCCAAGCATTCTGTAAATTACTGTACATTTTTTAAAAATGTCCAATAACAATAACATTGACTTCACTCATATATTGAGTTTGTTCATTTGCAGGTTGAGTCTTTAAGCCAGCTTTGCCAACTCTATAAAATAATATTTACAGAAAATATGTTTAATCTACAAAATTTGTAAGAACTCATATTTTAATGTCAAATTGTTAATATGGTACTAATAAAATATCAGGAGTTTGACACTATCTTTGGTTAAGTATATAAATTTATGACATTAAGTCCAATATGTAGTCCACACATGCTATCCTGCCCTTTAAAAAACTGTAAAAATAGTCCCAAAAAACTCTATAGTAGCAGCATGAAAATCTGAACAATAGAAATGAAGTCGAAAAAAGTAAAATTTACACCTTTTTCATTGATGTTTTGAATGCATGATTTAAAAAGTTATTTGTCAAGTTTTTAGTTTTGTCACATTGGTCAATAGCAATTATACTAATAAATGGACAGATGATGAACTTAATAGCAATTTAGATATAATTTGACATAATTATTCTGTTAATTATGCTAGCTGTAGTAATACAGATTCCTGTATTTAAACTAACAAAGTAAAATAAAGTTTGTCCGTCAAAATAAAGTTGTTGAGGTTACCTTCATATTTTTCACTGTACCAGAGGGATTAAGCCATGCCATTATGATATAAATAGGAATAATGACTAATGCTATTATTTAATATAAATTAAATTGAAATTAAACACAACACTGCAATTTTTGTTTAGAATCACACAGATTTTACTACTACACTACAGCAATACTACGCTTTCTTAGTGTTAACGAATGATATCAATGACACTGTGCCGTTTCTGAATTTAGATTAATAAAATAGCAAAACGAGGTATGTGTGAAGCTTGAATAAGATAACAGGACAAAAAACAAGGATGTTTCGGCATAAAGCCTTCCTCAGCCAACAGTAGAAATAAAAATATTACAAAGAATAGAGCACAGTAGACAACTCAAGAAGTATCCATTCGTGTCGCCGGAAGTGGGAACACAGGAAGCGAGAGAATATAAATATTGAGACTGTGAAAAATGAAGCCCACAATAATAATGGACCAGAATATCCAGGGATAGATCAACACACAGCAATAATAAAATAGATGAAATATAGGGAAACAGAGAAACATCAGAAGGATGTTATTTGATTAATACCATATGGAGATATGGTGCCAAACAGCTGAATAAATTTATTTTCCCCTTTTTCGTATATTTAGACAGCATACTGATCCTCAACTTGTTTTTTTTTAACAGACAAATAGGATTTAACTAAATTTAAGCTCCGTTTGCAATTTGTATTAAATTGCATCACCAGTTTTGAACTTGTGTCTAGTGCAAAATTATTTTTTTTCTAAACCTAGTACTAGTGAAAATCTGTACAAAAGCCTGTATGGCCATACTCCTCTGCAAATATATTAATCACTGATTCAGTGTTAAATTGCTCCAGCTAATGATCATTGTCGTTAAAGTTGTATGGAAAAATAAAAACTAACATAAGCCATATGCTGATATGACCAAGTTTTTGTTTTACTTAAAGAAACTTAAACATCACTTAAAAGCCTTCATTAAGTTATAATTAAGTTAAAGTTAAGGGCTTAAGTAAGTTAAGTCTTAAGCCTAAGCTTACTTATTATTAAGTGTCTTTAAGTCTCGAGTATCATTTTTTTTGCCTAATTACTAATTATTATTAAATTAAATTAATAAATATAAATAAAGGGGACAGCCAAAGCGCCTAACCTTACTTAGGACTTAATCTAAGTTTAAGCCTATGCATAGTTAAAGTAAAGTCAGTCAGTTAGAAGTAGTAGTAGCAGTGATTAGTAGTGACACTGGGTGACGACTGACTTAACTGACTTTTAGTAGTATATTATTATTATTGGTTAGTTCTAGTTCTATAAAGCAGTAAAATACTTAGGCCAATAATTAACATTTAAAATACGAAATTAATATATATATATATATATATATATATATATATATACATAGGCAAACTTACGAGTCATTTTCTTTATATCTCTTACACAGACTGTTAAAATAAAATTTAAAAAAATGAAAGACACGAAATATATATTAATGACTCCCAATTAGTTCTATAAAGCAGTAAAATACTTAGACCAATAATTAACATTTAAAATACGAAATTAATATATATATATATATATATAGATATATATATCCATAGGCAAACTTACGAGTCATTTTCTTTAAATCTCTTACACAGACTGTTAAAATAAAATTTAAAAAAATGAAAGACACGAAATATAGGTTAATGCCTCCCAACCAGTTTCGCTTCTTTGAGTTCACTTAACAAACAAGATGCAGCCAGTTTTGCCAGCTATTTTAATAATTTCAGGTCATATGGTTTACTTTATGATGAACCGAAAAATAATCTCTGAATTTAGAAGTCCTTTTTTCAACTAATGCTTTATGTACGGCATTAGTATTAGATAGCTCAGGTTCTTCAATTTTTATTTATTTCATTTTTCTGAGATTGTTATATGAACTAAAAATAACGGTTTTATTCTTTATTTTTAAACAATATTTTCATTTGTATTTTCTCAGCCAAAGGCCAAAGAGGCTTTTTTGTGAAGGAAATGACGAATTCAGCCTATACAAGTAAAGGAGCAACTATTTTTGTAAAATTGCGCTAACGATTTATAAGTCCCCCTCTTTTCTATTTAATTTGCTTTTTATTATTATATCTCTATAAATTTCAACAATCATCCAGAATTACCGCCCCGTCAGCAACCTCTCCTTTCTCTCAAAAATCATAGAAAAACTCATACTCTCTCAGCTCTCTGGCTATCTTCATTCTCGCAATCTCTATCCTTCCTCTCAGTCCGCCTACCGACTTGGTCATAGCACAGAAACAGCACTGGTCCGAGTCATGAGTGACCTCCTGCGCGCGATGGACGATGGCAAACTCTCTATTCTCACTCTGTTAGATCTCTCTGCTGCATTTGATACCATTGACCACCAGATTCTTCTTGACCGCCTTCATCTTTCTTTCGGACTTACTGGCTCAGCTTTAAACTGGTTTCAATCATATCTTTCTGACAGAACTCAAAAAGTTTATATTTCCAACCGCTCTTCCAAACCTTCAGCCCTGTCTATTGGAGTTCCTCAAGGATCGGTCCTTGGGCCGGTCCTTTTCATCCTCTACACTAAACCTCTATCATCTCTCATTAGCCACCACTCAGTTTCCAGTCAATCCTTTGCTGATGACACTCAAATCAGTGACTCTTGCTTTCCTGATCAACTTGATGCCACAATCCTTCGCATACAGGAGTGCGTGGACGATGTAAAGCGTTGGATGACTTGCAACAAACTGAAGCTAAATGATGATAAAACGGAAATCCTTCTCATCCACTCTCAAAACAAACCTCTCCCTCCATTCGCTCCTTCTTCTATATCTATTGGCAACTCTGACATCACACTCTCTCCCTCTGCCAGAAACCTTGGAGTCACGCTTACGGACACCCTCTCCATGGACAAACATGTCACGAATATATGCAGATCAGCATATAACGAAATTAGAAAAATCAGCACCATTAGACACCTCCTCTCCTTTGATGCCACAAAAACTCTCGTCTCTTCACTCATTCTTTCAAAATTTGACTACTGTAACATTCTTCTCTCAGGCATTCCTCAACACCACATAGACAAACTTCAGAAGGCACAGAACTCAGCATGCAGACTCATTTTTAAATTAAAGAAACATGACCACATTCAACCACACATGCGGCAACTCCACTGGCTTCCAATATCCTCTCGCATCAAATACAAGTCTTCCAATCTTTGCTTCAACTCGTTCACTGACCCTCACTTTCCTGTCTATCTCTCTGAACTGTTGCTTCCTAACATCCCCACAAGACAACTACGTTCTTCCATTGACAGTAGAACCCTCTCAATCCCAAGAACTAAAACTAAGACCATCGGTGAACGCTCCTTCTGCTTCCATGGGCCCACGTTCTGGAACCAGCTCCCCTTCCATATACGTCATAGTGAAACCTCGTCCATTTTCAAAAAGTCCCTTAAAACTCATCTGTTTAGGTCCGCCTATGACCTGTGATGCACCCTCCTTGCCCTACCTAATTTTCTGTTTCGGTTTAATCCTGAAGTGTCAAAGTGTCCTCTTTTTATAGCCATTTTCATTGTTTCTATAGAATAGTAGTTACTATCCTAGTGTCTCATTTGTATTTACTTAGTTTACATGTTTTAATAACTGTAAAGCGCTTAGAGCTTTATGATAAGCGCTATATAAAAATGCCTAAATAAATAAATAAATAAATAAATAACATTTAATACATCTTTCAATAAAACATCAGTTTTCCCCGGTTACTTTTTTTTTTGCACAAGATTGACACATCAACTTAAACTCAAAACACATCGAAAAGCCAAAAAGACAAAAAATTTGTTAGTGTTAGCATTCCAATCTAAGGCAAGGGCTCTTATCTTATTTTGTTATGGACCCCTTGATATTTAGGGCAACGGATCTCTTCTTAGATTTTTTTTAATGCATATTAAAATAAAAGTGCAAATAAATGGATCGAGTTAAGAACTCCTGTCCTACAGTAATAGTCGGTAAACCTGAGTCAATAACTCTGAGCTAATAAAAACGTCACATTGAAGATGGCGTCGAAGAGCGCGAGCTCTTAATACCCCACACCCAACCCCACCCCGCACACCTCCACATGGGCCAGACGCCAGATCTTCCCTCCCCATGGCCTGGGGGGACGTCCGGTCGACCGAAAACGCTGCGTTTAAAGCGTTCGCGGTCCACTCTCCGTGGGTCAGGACGGCTTTGCTTCCACTCTGGGGGAAAGGTGTTGCGTTACCACCCCCACCGTCCAGGGAGTCTTTCGGTCGGGACGTAAGCTGGGACGAAACGGTCGCCTAGGAGCGGCTTTCTCAGGGCCACGCAGCTAAAATCATCGGTATAGGTTTTAACCGCCACCCAGACCTCATATCCATTAACGGCAACAAGTAATCATGTTATTGCGTTCCTCCCGTTGCGTTGGGAGTCATGCAAGTGGGCGGGTTTTTTGGCTTCGGGAGAACAAAGCCTCCCTACTAGTCTGGCACACCACGAAGAGGCAAACCCCATGCGACACCACCAAGTCGCCTCGGCCGTGGGGGTCCCTGACTTAGAGGCATTCATTCAGATCCCCCCAGTCAAATGAGGTACCTACAAAGGGGTCGTCCATTCATTATGTCAACAAAATAGGGGGGAGGGGTGGAAATGTTTGACAATTTTGCAAAGGGGAAGTGGGGGGGGTAGATTAGTTGACGTCAACAATCATGTTTTCTCTATTAAAATTTTATCTTAAAAAAGTGGCTGGTTTTACATTATTTTAACAAATTTAATGAGTGTAATTTAAAATAATTATATAATTTTTAATTAGAATATACAATTTTAACTTTTTGATTACCAAGCTAAAGATGCAATAAAAAAAATTCCTACACTTTTGTGTTATTAATAGATCAGCACAAAGTAAAATATATTTATATTTTTATTTATATTATAATTCATTTTTTTAATTGGGGGGGGGGTAGAAATGTAGACATAATGTGGGGGGGGGGTCATTGAAAGTTTGAATTGTTGACGTAATTAATGGACGCCCCCAAATTAAATATTTGGGTTCATGAAGGAGATCACATATACTGATCATCATTCGCATGCGAAGATGACCATGGCTATATTGGGCGGTGGATGCATTGGCGTAGAAAGAAGGGGCGGTACACCCCCGGGACACTTTTTTTCCCTTTATATTATATTCTTCGGAAACCTGCAGTTGAAGAGGGGGGTGGCAAAAATCTTTGCCCGCCTTGTGTGTCACTAACCATGGCTATTCCGCTGGATGGCTTCCAGGGATTGACTGGGCAGCCGGAAATTGCCGGTAGGCCGCCAGGGCTCACGATTTTTGGGTAGCTTCTGCATGAAATCTTAAATATGTTGTTCCGGTATTTTTGGACACTCTGGTCCACCACTGCCAAATGTGTCTGGAAAGCTCATCCGGTTAAAAGACACATGTGCTTTGGGGTCCTTGTAAGTGGGCCTAAGGGGGTAATTTTTCTTTTCCTTGCATTTTATTGTATTTGGGCTTGAGTGGTAGCCCAAGTTTAATTTATGATACGTGTGCTCCGACAAAGAGTCTGCCTCGCCAGGTTGCGCAATCCAAAGCAATTTTTTTTTCCAATAAAGTCAGGCCAGTGTCCATAAATTTGAGGGAATACTTTTAGTTAGAACTTTTAGGCAATCTTTGAAACTGTACGTCTCCCTTTGGATAGATTGTACGATCAGAAAAGCATAGGCCTAAGGATTTTTTTTATATTAGTGCTCATTCCTTATACGCGCTCTGCTATTTAGAGACAGCACCGGTGCCAAGGTTGGAAACTCAATAAATGAAAATTTTCGGACCAACATTTTAAAGCTTCAAAATTTTTAAGGACACATTTTTTTTTTACGGACACTTTTAAGAAGACTAGATTTTAGGAACAATTTAATTTTTTTTTTTTACGGACACTTTTAAGAAGACTAGATCTTAGGAACAATTTAATTTGTTTTTTACGGACACTTTTAAGAAGACTAGATCCTAGGAACAATTTAATTTTTTTTTTACGGACACTTTTAAGAAGACTAGATCTTAGGAACAATTTAATTTTTTTTTTACGGACACTTTTAAGAAGACTAGATCTTAGGAACAATTTAATTATTTTTTTACGGACACTTTTAAGAAGACTAGATCTTAGGAACAATTTAATTTTTTTTTTACGGACACTTTTAAGAAGACTAGATCTTAGGAACAATTTAATTTTTTTTTTCACTGGGGTGTTGTACAAATCTTATGTGACATCACATATTTTATCATACATATAAAACCTGACATTCACAGTGATATTTAACTTCTGTTGTGATGGATGTATTAATAGTTTAATACTGAATTGTATTTTATATTGAATTTTAATTATTTTTTTTATTTTTTTTTTTAGGTTCAAGGTGGGGGTGGGAGGTGTCTGAGATTTTAGACGGCACCCACGCTATTTTTTTTTTATGTCATAATTTTACGGACTGTCTGAAAATTACGGATGTTTGGCATCCATCACCGGTGCTTAGTATTGACTTGTATAACGTATTGCAGGAGCGTCATTATAATTGATGTCACCTAGTGCTATACTATAAACTCATGGTGTCACAACACTCACTTCGACTTCCCAATTGACCTCTGACCTCTGCCGTATCCACCGGAACTGGACCATACAGAATTACCTACAAGCTTTTTATTATAAATTGTAAGTTGTAAAGCATGGGCGCCCGCAGCACAGGTCAAGGGCTATTGTAGATCTCACACATGTTTTGGTGGAAGGTGGCATTATTTGAGATATAAATAAGCTATTCGTGTACTGTTAATATCAGAATAATGTCATGTACATATCAGAATAATTCTTGCAGACTGTGTGTATAAATGTACGTAAAAATTCTGCCGAGACCCCCGCTCCGCATAATCTCATAAATTAACTTCCCACGCCCCCCCCCCCTCTTGTTTTTTTAGTTTTTAAATAATTTATGAATTGCCTCAAATCAGGAAGGAAATGGATTAACATTTTCTTGATTAAAATAACAATATTATTGATTGGAATAATTGTACATTTGTTAAGCTTTGTCTTTAACAACGCAATTCTTTACATTCCAAGTCTTAATAAAAATGCGATTCAATTCCATTGGAATATTTGAATAAGGGGTGGGGGGGGGGGGAGTGTGTGTATTGTCGTCTATGTACGAATGTTCTCTGTGAGAATTAAAGATGGAACTATCGAAGAGAACACGTTGTCAAAAAAGTCTGCAACAAACTTGCATCAATGCGAAAATTTAAAAATGCATCAAGGTTCAAAAGGAAAACTCGACAATTTCCAGTAATTTTGTCCCTGGCAATGAAATAACCAACTACCACGGATAAGCTTTGGGTCGTGCTATAAGATCGTATCTAACTTTGAGGTCATGGGTCATGGATATCTCTATGTCGACTAACCAGCAGTGCGGATTAACTTACAAGCAAAGGAGGCACGCGTCTACGGGCCTCACGCCTTTTAGGAGCCTCTCGACCCAGATAAAGTGATTAGATGTTGAAAGATGTCTAAATATTAGTACCAAAAAGAAAAGGGGAAAAAAAATTATATATATATGTATATATATATGTATATATGTATATATGAGAGGTGAAAGAAGTAAGGAAAATAACACACAGCGAACATTTTTCCTCTGATGGTTATCATCAAAGGGTGGCTTTTGAGCGCCTGTTGTGTGACGACAGGAGAGAT
The DNA here is from genome assembly GCA_964033795.1 of Lymnaea stagnalis. Classification (NCBI taxonomy): domain Eukaryota; kingdom Metazoa; phylum Mollusca; class Gastropoda; family Lymnaeidae; genus Lymnaea; species Lymnaea stagnalis. The sequence goes on along the minus strand of CAXITT010000152.1, from coordinate 323,008 downwards.
GAGAGACAGAAAAAGTTCAGGTTACAAATCTTGAGAGAGACAACAAACGAGTTCATTAAAACCTGCACTGAGTAATAAAATTGAGATGAAACTTGATACTAAAATTTAAAACGATTATTTTGCTAGTGGACTGGCACGACAGGTTATTTGAAGAGAAACCCTCAGTTCAGGAATTATATGCATAAAACCATGAGTAAAGTTTAAAAGTAGACTTACATGAATTATGCGTTTCAGTACACATTTCTTAAACTTATAGATGTAAACATCATTTACGGTGTGTCTAGCAAGTGATTTTTAGAGACCATCCGCCACTTTTCGTTTTGATGCCCTCTGAGCTCAAAGTTTATTATACCGGTATATATATACATCATTATTATTGTGTGTGTGTGTGGGGGGGGGGGGGGCAATTTCTAAACTTTGAGCCCCTTAAATATCCGAGACCCCTGAAGTCGCAAAGATTACGGGGCCCATGCAGTTGCAGAAATTACAGGCAGTAATTACAGGGCCCATTCGACGTCAATGGAAACAAAACAAGTCGTAAAATTGTCTTCAGACAGAAATCATCAAAGTATTTAGAGGTAAGTTTTTGAATTTTTGAGAAACGTTCGTCATTTTATGATTAAGATAAGATAAGACATTTTTATTGATCCAAATGAATGGAAATTTGTTTTTTACATTCATCGTACATATTTCCCTCAGCCCTTGAAATTATTGGGATAAATATAATAAAAAGTATAATTTCTGCTAATTTGGTCAGCGGCTAAGCGACCAAGAAATGTGGACCAAAAGACTTTTTGTAATACAATTAAATGTGATTCAACGAGTTTTCAATGTTTTTTTTTTTAATGCCGTTCTTTTTATTGGTTGCTGAACACTGAAAGACACGGTTTCGCTTGTAGTGGTCTAAAATTATGTGACCGTCTCAGGCAATAGCCTCACTGGGACTCACAATTGTAAATTGTCCTATAGTAGGTCCATATTCTATTAGCGGACGGTCGAGTTCGAGACAGGCATTTCGTTTGCAGGATTTTGGGCAGTGGCGCAGATTTCTTCGAATGAAACAAAGTGAGGAGTTGGCTTTTTTTTTTTTAAATTGTGTTTGTTTATATGGGGTGACCATTTTAGATTATTCGAGAAGAGAATTCCGAGGTATGGATTATTTGATACTTGTTGGAGAATGGTCTTGTTTAGAGAGTACAAATAAAAGGTAAATGTTTTTTTTTCTTGAGATGCTCATTGTGTAGCATTTGGTTTCGTTAAATTTCATGCCCCATTTGTCCACCCATTTCATAGGGCACTTCAAATCTGCTTGAAGGTGGTTTTGGTCATCGTAGCCATTTATTTCTCTTGATGGGCTATAACTATTTGGTAAATAATGTGCTAGCCGCTAGCGGGTGCCGCCTCTCAGACGAGCCTATCAGCTTCCTTGGACCCTCGAGCATGACCTTGCTTTAGTATCAAACTAAGGGTGCCAAAGTGCGTCCGACCCCAAAAATCAGTCCTGGACTATACACCAAACTGTGTCTGTTGGTGAACATAAGCATTGTTGGGTCATGTCAGTGGTTTTTAGCCAGAGGGAGAAATCCCAAAATTGACTGAATTACTGTTGTTCACTAAATCATTGGTTTCGATACATTTGAAGGCTGCATTAGAAAACCTCCATGCATGATGTTTACAAGAAATAATTCTCAAGGGGGGGGGGGGGGGGGAGAAAAACTTTTAAAAAAAC